>CM070757.1:5364623-5919623 GCA_036346245.1 Bonia amplexicaulis
TGTAAAGAAATACTCTGTGAGGTCTTATTGAATGCTGGTTGGTGTAGTTATATTAATAACTACAGCTGGGAGGGGGGCAAAGGCTTATCACAGACGATTCTCAGTTTAGAACCGTCTGTGATATTTATTATCACAGACGGTTCTTAAAAAGAACCGTCTGTAATAAGCCTTTATATATAACCCCTCGCTAGGATTTTACGTACACTGCAATTATTAGCAATACCAATCAAGCACAGAGACTTAGTCGCCGCCGCCTCCATTCCCCCAAGGCCGTCACCGTCCCCTGAGCCCGTCGCCGGCCGCCTCCGTCGAGCCCCCGAGCCCATCGCCCTCCTCCTCACTCGGGCCCGCCACCGCCGCCTCCGTCCCCGAGGCCATCGCAGCCCCGAGCCCGCCACCGCCACCTCCGCCGAGCCCCAGCCCGTCGCCTCCTCCTCCCTCGGGCCGCCGCCGCCGCCTCCCCCCCCAGCCCGTCGCCGTCCGCCTCCATTGACGCTCGAGCCCGTTGGCCGCCTCCGTATATGTATAAGTATATGTATATATATGTTGCTAATGAACATAGATATGTATATGTATACTTGAATATATGTATACATATATTGTTGTTGTTTCATAAATTTTATTGTTGTTAAATCTTACTGTTATGTATATGTATATGTATATTTATGTTGCTAATGAGCATAGATATGTATATGTATACTTGAATATATGTATACATATATTGTTGTTGTTTCATATATGAGAATGCTAACATGTCATCTGCGCATTCTTCAACATCATCGTCGGATGCGTCCGCTCCAAAATCAACAAGCAAAGGAAGATGACTATCGAAAAAGCCTGATGGCCGATTTACCATCACAGAGGTCGATAGATCTGGGACCCCTCTCCTTCCTCGGCAAGTAGTGGGCGCATTTCGAAGAACGATCGGAATAGTTGCACGAGAACGAATTGAGATCACATTCGATTCGTGGAAGAGCGTGAGTGAGACTCGGAAACATGAGCTGTTGATAGAGATTTTTGCATCGTTCGAGATCTCAGAAGAACACCACGACTCTTTGCAACGACATGCCTTGCTAGCGGCGTGCAAAGCATGAAAGAACTTCAAGAGCGTGCTTGTCAAGCAGTATGTGGAGATGGATCTAACGCCGTTTGATAAGTACCCATTCCTGGAACCACAATGGGAAGAGTTTAAGGCGACAAAGACGACCAAAGCTTTCAGAAGTGCAAGTACAGCGCACAAAGCCCTCCAGGCAAAAAAACACACACCCCACAGACTCAGCACAGCTGGATATGGGGGTAAAATCCCGCAGTGGAGGCAGGAGGACGAACAGGCAATCCTACGGGACACCGCCCCGCCATTTGCCACGATCCCGGATGAGCGCGCTCGAAATTGGATTAGAGAGAGGTCATCTACCACGACGTCGGGGGCCATCTCTTTCCGGAACCCTGTAGACCAGGAAGTGTCCAACCGCTTAGTAAGATATTGAACTACATATATTATAATTACTCCACAACTTCGTATGAAATGAAATGACATGTCGAGCTATTGTAGGATACAATGAGTGTCGAATCTTCCCAAGGATGATTCCAGTCAACTAGGGAGAAAGATATACTCTCTGCAGCACTGGGAAACAAGGAGCACCCAGGTCGTACGAGAGGCCTTGGATTTTATGTTCCCTGGAAACAAGGTTTCTCAGATAACTCTGAATTCTATCGGAGTAGGAAGAGAAACAAAGCCGAGCGTGATGTACGGCTATGAAAGGAGATCAAGGCATCTCTTAGAGAGGAGCTTGCTAATTAGGTCATAGATGAGGTGCGAAGATTTAAAGAAGAAAATCAGCAGGCCGCCGCTGCCGCCGCTCCTATGCTAGCCAGCCCCCCAACCGTCCGAGTAGCTGCGCGTCCAATCCTATAAGGGAAAGCGAGGCCAGATTTCCTATGGACGACATCCTGGAGCTTACGAAGTGTAATATCCAAGTGAGATATGCCTACGTTGTCTTGTGCGCTGCTTGGGGCCTGGCATATCCGTCTGCTCAAGAGGTCATGGTGCACCATGAACCTTTAGCGCCAGGCTTTGGAAAAGTGGCAGTGGATGATGTACACGCCAATTTCTAGGTCATCCCGCTATCGAAGCCCCCCAACGACGAGCTCGTGACTCTAGGGCAAGCCATTGGAACCTTCATCCAGTGGCCCAAAAGCGACATCTACTAGAGGCTTCTTCACCGGTGGCAGGTCCAAAAGGGCAATCTGAACCAGATCAGCTACATGCACTGGTGCCATCTCCACAAGGCATATCTCCACCACCGCTACCTGCACTGGTGTCATGTTCACGGGCGCTATTCCCGGTGCAGCAACTTCCACCGGTGCTACCTTTATAGTCGACCTACAGCCGAGACAGCAAGGGCAGCAAGGGCAAAGCAAACAAGACCGATCATGATGATATCCCGTACCTGCCATTGGGCCGCAAATTCGTGTTTGGCGAGCCGCTGGTCGACCTAGTAACGCGCCTCCAAACCCTACCAATTAGTTGCATACAATTACACATGTGGTATATGGAACAGTTCAATAAGCCAAAGGGAGAACGACACTCAGATATCACTATCAAATTCATGCCGGATCATTTATAGCACAATATTCAAGATTGTGTCTTCGTGGTGACCTTTGAGGATTTGTTTGATCCTTTCACGCTCAACGCTCTCGACGCCTCACTCATTCGATGCTGGATGGTGTAAGTGTGTACAATCACAGTCTCCGTTCATGTCATACTGATAAATGTCATATATAATTTGTTGTTTTCGTGTGTATATATATAGACACATGGTGACTGAAGCTAGATAATCCAAATCATCGGTTGGTTTCTTGGACCCACACTTGGTCGCCAAGCATACCATCAATGAGGATACACCCTTCGTCGAGAGGTACATTGCAGCAGCACTGCTGGCTTACCGTGATAAGGAATATGTACTTATGCCCTACAATCAGGACTTTCATTGGATTTTATAGTAATTGTACCAAAATGGAACAAGGCAATATACCTTGATTCCCTAAGTAAGAAAAAACGGACTACACAGTTTTCAGCCAAGTAATCGATGGGTAAGTACATTTTCTCCATACATACCTATATTGTACTCTTTCTTTCCTTACGAATGATTAAGGTCAACTTTTTTGAATCACGTAGGGAGTTCACGATGTACGTTGTAAAGGCAGGTGTCTCGACGCAAGGGGCCAAAGGCCTGACACATGTTCAAAAATTTAAGGTATTCGATATTACACATTAATTAATTCTATGCAACAGTTGGTAGTAATACCTCTTGAATTAACACATTTTATTTTTTACAGTGCTACCAGCAGTCGCCAGGCAACATGTGTGGATTCTACGTTTGCCACCATATGAAACTACTCCTCGATTCCTCGAGGATCATCAATTCTAAGGTTTGTCAATCTTCCCATAATTACTTCATACTTATCAGGTTATATATATATGCACATTGATATTCCTATCGACAAGCTATGTCCATCCCGTCAACTGCATTGTAACAGCCCGACCTTTCACAAATTCGAGGAGAGTGCGCGTACTTTTTGCTGGGTAAAGTCATAAACTCAGATGGAGAGTTCCACAACATACAATGATTTTTTATTGCTCTTATCACTCCGGAATCGAGGTCTCGTGAAAGTAACAATCCATAATCAACGAATTTGTCAGGCTACACAAGCAATACTTGGATGACAATAATGCACCATCCAAGTATTGCTTGTGCAGCCTGACAAGTTTATTGATTATGGATCTGTTCTTTTCACGAGACCTCGATTCCGGAGTGATAGAGCAATAAAAAATGCAATGTTACCATCTAAGTGCAAATGCAATGTAGATCTTTTGTAATTGTGTATTTGTTAATGGATTTTTGTATTTCAATTAACTCATTTGCGAAATGGATGTTTTATGTTTGTGAAATGAAGTGCGATATCAATTGGATGTTTTATGTTTGTGAAATGAATTGAGATGTGAATTGGATGTTTTATGTTTATGAAATGAATTGAGATGTGAATTGTATATATATATGTACATGTTGATATGCTTATTTCAGAGGGCATGGCTAGCATTTTCTGAGGCTAGCCAATAAACAAAGATAGATTTGGGGGTAGAAAAGAATATCATAGACGGTTTGTAACTAAAAACCGCTTGTGATAGCTGATAATCACAGACGGTTTGTAAATAAAAACCGTCTGTGATAGGTGATAATCACAGATGGTTTGTAACTAAAAACCATCTGTGATAGCTGATAATTACAGACGGTTTTTATTTACAAACCGTCTGTGATTATCAGCTATCACAGACGATTTTAGTTACAAACCGTCTGTGATATTTACACCATAGACGGTTCAAAAATCGTCTGTGATAACCTTCGATTATCACTGACCCATAAATTCAGACGGTTCAGAAAACCGTCTGTGATAACGTTTTTAAACCGTCTGTAATACGGTTTTCTGTAGTAGTGGAATATGATATCCACAAACTACATGTTTAGTAGGTTATTTCTATAGATTTTTCGCTATTTATTTTTCGGAAGTGAACATGTAATGTATGGATTGTGTACCCTAATATGACCACACTAACCAGTTGTTTCCACATTCTTGTAAAGAAATAAGTTGCCGAGGTATGGCGACCTAAAATCGAAGTTGAAGGGAGCAAGGGGCCCCGGGGAGAATTGAGAAACCAAACAATTCAGGTGTCCCTGGCCTAGTTCACTCTAGTTTTTTTTTTAGGGAGCGTAGTTTACTCTAGTTAGAGCAACTGCATAAACAACCAACCAGACAGTTTGGTTTCTATTGTACTCTAAAGACATTAGAGAAACAAAGAAAGACATTAGGCCATTATGCCCAGCTGGCCACTTTGCAACAAGGGCACAACGGTAATTTCCCGAAGAGCTGCTCCCCAAATTTTTTTCGCGAGGGAAAAGAAATCTGGGGAGGCCAGTGGCGCAGAAGTCGAGACCGCAAATCGGCGAACCGAGGTGGGCCACAAATATTTCCGTGCCTCCAAACCGCACAGCAACCGGCCCACGGAGCAGCACCGCCACCGCAAGAGCCAACCGAACCACACAGACGCACGGGCTCCGAGGCGCGGCGAGGGCGGTGGCGAGAGGCATGGAGGCCGCGGTGCCCAGCCGTATCGCTCTGCCCGCGAACCGCTTCCCGAACCACAGCGTGGTGGCAGGTGCTCTCGCGCTCCGGCCTCTTGCCTCCTATCTGCTATTCTGTTTCTTGGGTGCGGAATTGGGGGATAAGGTTGGCGGATGGAGCAAGCAGGAGTTTGTTCTAGCTTGAACTGTAGGAGATTGGATTGCCTGGCTCCAAATGGGGTAAGCAGTTGCTGAGGCGGAAGTGCAGTCGTAGTTTGGCAGGAATCGTTGCCGTTATTGATTCTAGGCGTTGCTCGTGTTGGGAAATTGTTCCAAGATTTGTCCAAATTGGGCTTGGAAGATAAGAATCCTTTCATATGTTTTAGACTGCTCTTGTCACGGGGAGACCTACTTGACCTTTGAAATGTGCAATAAATGTGATGGTTTTATTTTAGATAACCATTTGTTTGTTGTGCCATCTTGGTACGTGGTTACCCTTGCAGGATTGTTTTTTCATCTTTGTTTCTCTTTTTGTCCACGATATGCAGGAGATAGATCTTCTATTTACAGGGGAAGGTGCCCAAATCTTGCCATTCCTATGGCTTTGGCAGCATCTGCACCAGGCAAAGGTGGCGGCGTGCTTGATCGGCCAATAGAGAAAATTACTCCTGGCCGTCAGTCTGAATTCGATGTGAAGTAAGTCTATTTGCATTACCTGTGAATTTTTCCTCTGTTAAGTGTAAATACCAAAAATGGAATAATGTGATTTTTACAGTGTCGGATCTTGGAACTAGATTCGAAACACTACTGATCAGGGTGAACTTTTTCCACCTAATGATGATAGCTGAAAAACTGCATAATACAACATTAGGTGATGCCAAACAGATAATAAAGTTGCCAATCCATATAGCATCTGTACTGCTTCATTGAAAAGGTCTAGTTGTCAACTACTCTGTATTCATCGTTGTTACTGCAAGAGCACATAACCAATTTATTCCTGGAATTAGGGATAAATAAAAAATAAAAAAATTATCCAGAGGCACCAAATTGTCTGGAATTTCTCTAACTGAACTATTTCATAACTGCATATCTGTTTTTGTCATTTGTAATATACAACTTTGCTTTTCCATAAGCGTGTTCTTGATCTTGTCAGAGCTTTGTCAACTGGGTTTGCCATGAAGTCAATTGACAAGCTCCATTGCAAACACAGTGGTCTCAGCAAATACTTGATATGGCCTGCTCCTTGTACATTACCATGGTTTGGTATTGAATGAGATATTTTTAGTCCCGGTTACTGTTAGTACAAGGTTTTTTAGTGCGCGGTGCTTTGTACATTTAGACATGTAGTTCTAGAGTTGGATGTGGGTATGTTGCCTTGGTTTTGGGGAAAATCTGCATATTTCACCTTTGGGGTTGCATCAGAATATTCACATTTGATGTCTTCTGGCATAAGCTAAGGTAATTGGTGTAGCACATTATGAACAATGCCAGGTTAATGGGTTTAGGAGTTTGGCTGGTGTTATAGCTTGTCTTTTCCTAAAACAACTGTGGCTATTCGTGTATTATGCACAAGGAGCATCATCTCATTTTCAAAGGCTTTATAGTTTGAAACTACAGTAACATGCCTTGAATCTGACATCATATGATTGTTGGACCTGTGTCTCGTATTCCAAGTGCCCATACTTGTAAAATAGAATATTGATCATTTTGTGCTTGCCAATGTGATTGTGAGCTTATGCCACATAATAATGTTGTGTGTCTGCACTCTGCAGCTTTGTTATAGTTTCTATTCTTGTATATCATATTGAATGAGATATTTTTAGTCCTGGTTACTCTGCAGATTGGCACATTGATGATTGATGCTTAGTAAGGCACGTGACCCGACAAACGAGCATTCCCTTATAGATAGGCTATATAAATTTCGTTGACCGTCAGTTTTTTCAGGGTGTCCAAATTAATCTCATTGGGCTATCTTCTATTTGAAAAGATTGTGGCAGTTTTTGGTTCTAAACTTTTTTTACTAGAACATTAGGGGAGAGCTCTACAGAAAAATATACTGATAGTAATAATAAACTCCAAAATATAGTACAAGAAAAGGATCCATAAAATCTAAAACCAAGCCACATGCCCTAACAAACATAATCTGGGACAACAAAATAAAATAGCTAAAGGAAAACTGACAGATATGCAGTACTGCCTACAAGGATTTAACTTGAAGATCAACATCAACAAATACTCTCCTTTGCCTTCTTGGATGGGCTTTATGGCACATTCAAGTATTCAACTAACTTGGTTCTAAATATAGAACTCTAGATATGACATCATTCTTTTGGTCTGCAGGAAATCCCGCAAAATGACACCTCCATATCGTGTCATCCTGCACAATGACAACTACAACAGGCGTGAGTACGTCGTCCAAGTCCTGATGAAGGTTATCCCTGGGATGACCCTTGACAACGCTGTTAATATCATGCAAGAGGCGCATGTAAATGGGTTGTCAGTGGTTATTATCTGCTCTCAGTCCGAAGCCGAGGAGCACTGCACGTCGCTCAGGGGCAATGGCCTCCGAAGCTCAATTGAACCTGCAAGTGGTGGCTGCTAAGAAAGGGTACCAGTTTTAGCCGCATACAGTTTGTAGATACCCCTGCATGTCCAGATAAACTGCAATGAATTACAGGCAACTATTGTTATGATGGACATAGATGTAGCCAATCTAGGTGGTTCTAAATGTATTAGTGGTGATGGCATGTATTATAGGACATCACTTCAAAAAGAACAGAGAGCACTATATTTTGTACCGTACTTAATGTAACTATGTACTCATCCAGTTTTCGTCGCAGCCCAGAGTAGTCGAGCAATAATCCCTTGCTATATGTCCGTGCGTGCATCCAATGCGTGTAACTTTCCTTTAAAAAAATGTTTTGTTATTCTGCTCCTAGTGGTGGATGCATGTGCGTATAACTGTAGGGTTCCATCGGTCAGTAATTCTTTTTGTTAACTTAACGAGTGCGCATGGCATTAACCCGCATTTACCGACGATTCGAAAATGACACCCCAAAGATTTTTCGTGAAAAAAAATACTTTCACAACAGATAATATCTTTGTATTTTTTGCTAAATTGATGGTCAAAGTTACATATCAGACACTTTTTTAGCTACGATATTAAAAGCAGCGTAGATGTCCAAAAACAACATATATTATATTGTTGAACGACGGGAGTCAGGTTCGTGAGTTTTTTTTTCTGGCCCCTGGGAAATGTTATTTGCAGAACTAGCCTCTACACCATATTTTACACTCGCTTGTTCCTCTTAGGCATCTCTCCCTCTTTGTAAGCTACCTCCCTCTGTCCGAGTAGCATCCTCCTCCTAATCTGTAGAATTAGCATTTAATCGTTTTGCTAGTCTTTTGTTGGCACCATTTGCCGAAGTCGTTACTAATGTAATGTATGCTTGACTTTGTAGTCTTCCGTGTTTGAGGTTTAAAGACACCATGACGGTAAGTTCATTTTAGCAATGTATGTACAGCTCTATGTTGTGTTTTGTTGAAGTATTGTGTTAGTTTCATTAGAAATAGAGACACCGTACATATTCCATGGTGGGGAGGTCATGTGTGGCAGTCTAGACGGACTTGATATGTCGTGCTGCCAGCTGTACCATACTAAACGTTCCTAACCTGGCACACGTGGATTTGGTCAAGCTATGACGGTGCATTCGGCAGTTGTTCAATAGACACGTCACTAGAAACAAGGTAATAATATAGGCAGTCATCGCCACCATGGTCCCACCACATGGGCAGATGTTGTGGGGCCTGGCAAAGATGACCAGCAGTGCCATGTGGGCACACTACATGGGTATTGTTAGCAATCCTCATGCTCTGATTTATCGATGGCCTATGGTGTATCTCCATTTTGTTTATCTCACTTAGTCCTCTAGGGGGCGTCGTCAAAGGGGGCAGTGACACTCTTGTCCCCCTCTTCGGTTCATTGATGATAGAAGAGGTCCCGAAAGTGTTGGATGTCGCTAGGCAAGATGCTCCTGCTAATGGAGATTCTATTGGTTTCCAACTGAATGAAAGTGTGGATAAATGGTGGGGTGCGCGTGTTGACTGTCACGAGATTATTAATGGCATGTCTAAGGGCACTGCCACCGAAGATGAGGACTTTGACTCGCAATCCAGTGAGGATGAAGTCAGCGATGAGGGAGGGGTCATCGGCGGCATTATTTCCACTGACACAGACTATGTTCCAAGTTGGCTGGATTGGCAAGCGGTCTCTTCCCTTGTTCTGCCACAGGATCACGAGTCTTTGTGGGCCTTCGATGCGGACACCCTGCTTGTGGGGCAATATTTCTCACACAAGACTGCCGCCAAGCAAGCTATCACTAGTTTCACGGTGAAGATCAGTCGGACTTACCGATTTTACAGGTGATTTTTGACTTTATTTACTGTAACTTCAACTATCAACTGTCAGTCGTACCGATCATTATCTGTCTTCCATTATCTGCAGGTCTAACCCTGACACTACATAGTTAAGTGTGTGGTTAGCTCTTGCTTGGGCAAAGTCCTTACCCAAAGATTCCCTAGGGCGGGAACAGACTTTTGCACCATAGTCGTGATGCTTCACACATTTGAGCTTCCAGAGCCATTGCAAATGCATAGGAATGTGACCTCAGGCTACATCGCAAGCATCATAAGCCATGTAGTTGTCGCAAATGTAACCATTTTGCCGAAGGTTCTGATGGCTGGCGTAGTAAATGCAGTAGGGTATGCCCTTAGCTACAGTAAGGTCTGGTGGGCGAAGCGGAAGGAGCTCGAAGGGTTGTACAGTACCTACGAAGAGGTGTATGACCTAGTCCCCAAAATGTTCAAGCAAATTACGGATGCTAAAGCGTCAACAGGATGGAGAGCCCCCACCCATCCAACATCCCACATTCCCTAATCCTTGATCGAGTCTTTTGGGCATTTGGCCCGATAGTCCAGGGTTTCTCCCACTGTCGTCCATCCTGACTATAGATGGCACATTCCTTTACAGGAAGTACAAGGGCATCATTCTCACCTCTGTTGGCGCTGATGGCAATGTCTAGTTGCTCCCAGTTGCCTTCGCAATTGTGGAGAACGAGAATACTGATAGTTGGCTGTGGTTCCTGGCCAACATAAAGCAACATGTTGTGAGGAACTGATCGAATGTGTACATCATCACTGATCGTCATGCCAGGTTGCTATCCGCGTTGCACACCATGCAGCACGGTACAAGCCCACCGTTCCAATAGAACAACACGCGCACACGTTGGTGCATGCAGCATCTAGCCGCCAACTTCCATATGTGCTTTCAGAGCAAGTACCTAATGAAGAAGTTCAAGAATCTTTGTCTATAGAACTAGAAGTTAAGTTCCACACCATGTGCGGGGAGCTTGAGGTTGAAATTGAGTGTACAAGTGGAGGTTCTAGGGCAGGCGCACTACAAAGCGAGTTCGTTGAGTGGATGAGCGTGCATGCCCCGGACTATGAGAAATGGTATTTTCTTCATGACACCTATCGTGCTCGATACAACATCATGACAACCAACATGTTCGAGATCTACAACGGTGTGTTGAAAGGGGTCCATGCCCTACCCATCACCGTTGTTGTCAGTAAGACATGGAACCGCACGATCAGTTACTTCATCAATTGGACAATGATGACTAAGCAGCACTTGGACGAAGGGAAGCAGTACTAAGAGGTTACCCTTGCCTGCATAGAGAGGAAGATTACCATGGCCTGATCCCATGTAGCTCGCACAATGGATGGCATGAGGAGGAAGTTCGAGATCCACCTACAGGACAAGTATGTTTGCGGCCACATGAGAGGTGACCGGAAGTATGTTTGCACCATAGGCGATGTGGCAGTTTGCACCTGCAACAAGTCTCAACTCTGCATAAGCCTTACTCCCACATATATGCTACATGCACTGCATTTTGCCAATCTTATAGCATGTACATGTCGGAGTACTATGACATGCGTCACCTATATGATACTTAGAACATGTAGTTCAACTCCTATGGCGTAGCCACAATAGGGACCTATGGTCGGGAGTAGTGAAGTGGTCACCGATGAAGCACTGTGGCATCCAGTCCATGGAAAGCGTCAGTCAAGCCGCATCCACAATGACATGGATGTGAGCCAATATAGAGATCGACCAAGACCAAGGAGGTGCAGGCTATGCAAGACTCCTGGGCACTCGTTCAGGAACTACCTGAACAAACCTTCTTTCTCCGGTGCCACTTAGTTGCGCAAGGGCACTAACCTATTGTATCTATAAGCTATCTCGTGTATTGCACTATGTTTTACTCCAGTGTGTTCCATTTAAAAATTTTGTACTATTGAGTCATGCGCGGTATTTATTGCATGTATAAGCACCTTTGCTGAACTTTTCAGTTGGACATCTAGACCTCTGCATGGCTATTTAGCTCGATGTGACCACAAAACCACTGCACCTCTATAGAGCTTTTCAGGTTGATGTGACCACACAAGCACTGCACCTCTGTAACATCCCAAAAATTTTCTATTTATTTAAAGCTTTTTAAAAAGATTAAAAGAGAAGTTTAAGGAAAATAAAACTTTAAATATCTTATGTAGAAAAGTGGTTGAAAATATTTTATTTAAGTCCAAAATATCTCCGTGAACTTTTTTGAATGAATTTTAAAACCCAACCCTCTCCCAAAATCAAAAGAAAATTAAAAACCCAACCCTCTCCCCCGGCCAACGCATGGACGGCCAGGATCCACCCACATCGCCGCCGCCCTCATCCAACCGCCTCGGCTCATCCCGCCTTCCTCTCTCCTCACGACACGTGGGCGACGAGATCAACCTGTATGGGCGCCAACCCAATCCAACCGATCGCGCCCCACCCCTTAGATCAGCGGTGTAGATTAATCCGACCCCACCCGATCTAATCTCAGCCGTCCCTAGCCACTTACCCCTTCGCCAACGCTAGCTTCAAACCCGACCGTCCGATTGTCATCTGACGACCGCCATCAACTTCTCTCCCTCTCTCTGACCGGTGGGACCCGCCTGTCAGGTCTTTCGTCCCGACGTCGCGACTTTCCTTTCTTCTTCCCCTTTCCTTTTTCTCACCGGCAAACCGAATCCCCGTCGCCACCGCCTTCCTTCCGCATCCCCGCCCGGTTTTGGAAACCATGTGACGTCGGAAGCAAATCCCCCTAATCTCGCGCCCCTCCTTTCCTTCCTCGCCCTGGATTGCCCTCACCTTCCTTTCTCTGACCGCCATCTCCGGCGAGTAATTGTCGCGCCCCTGTTCCCCCTCCGACCCTATAAAAGGCCCCCCGAGCACCACCGTCTCTCACACCACCTCCTGCCGCCCTCAATTTTCCTTCTCCGGCACTCGAGCTCACCCGCAGCGTGCTTCCCCTCTCGGAGCATCGCCTCCAACTCCGACGAGCGATCGCCGACGAAGGAAGCCCTCCCGAGCCTCGCCGCCCTCCTTCAGCTTCCCCGAGCCTCGGCGAAGCTCTTCGACCCTTCGGCCGCTCGTGATCACCGCCGGAGCACAATCGCCGACGACGCCGAGTTTGCACCACCGCCTCCATCGCCGCTGACCGCCTTCCGGCCCTCCCCGATGAGCATCCCGTGCACCGTTGAGTTCCCCGTGACTTCCTGGTCATGTTATACCCCTCTCCGGCCACCGCCGCTCGCCGGAGCGCTGGCGACCACCGGTCCCGTCTTGCTGCCACCGGCTGACGTGCCACGTCGGATGGACGACCGAAGTGGCAGTCCATCTGGCGGGCCACGCCAGCGCCCAGCAACCACACTGGCGCCCCGCAAGCAGCCGGCCGCAGCGTCATCCAACCATGCCACGTGGCAGCCACGTCGGCACATGGGGTGAGTTGGCAGCCCACATGTCGAGCCATGTCAGCAAAATAACCCAGTCACCCACAAGTCAGCAGCCACCTCACACCCTTCACCACCTCAGCCCTCCCTCTGATCCATGGACCCGGTTCATAGACCGGGATCCCACCTGTTAGTCTCTCTGAGGCAGGGCTGATGTCATAAAACCCGGTTTTCCTTTAGAAAAATAATTCAGCCGAAAAAGAAATTCCATGCCGACGCAATAATTTGATTTTCCTTTAGAAAAATAATTCCAAAAATCTAGTTTATTCTTTTTCTCTGATTTCAAACTTCCGAGAGCCCGTTCTCTTTCGTTTTAATTCCGATTGAGCCCATTCAAATTTCTAAATTCATCAAAATTCCCTCTATTCATTTCTGGCCTCATTTCTTTTTTTGGAGTTAATTTGAATTTATTTGGATTTTATTTGAGTTTAGTGGGTTATTTTCACGTGTAGACTGCGACGATTCGGGAGAATTCTATGACGAGGAATCACACCCACTTGAAGAGCAAGGCAAGTCACACTTCCTTACCATGTTGATCCCAGATTGTAAATAAAATTATGTTGTTTTAAATTATATCGCATGCATATGTTTATTCAAGTATTTCAATTCCAGTTTTAAACTTAGTTAATGCCTAATTGTTATTGACACCTTTGTCATTGCAAATTCTTATACCTTGTCACCCTAGAATCAAACTCTAGTTAGTACATTAGTATTGGCTAGAGAATTTTATATCAAATGCTTAGACCTGTAGACATAATATTTGATTTGGGATACTTTTTCATATAAAATGATAAGCTTTTGAAATGTATTCTTGACTTCGGTGAGTCAAGAAGGATTATGAAATATTTTGAACTAAAATATAAAATTTGGTTTGGACTTAGGCTAATGGTTAGGTGGTGGGTGCAGGCATGCACTGTTGTTTAGAGACACAGTGTTGATTGTCGGGCACAGGGGGTATTTGGTTGAGCCTAAGTTAATTAAGGATCGGTCGATCGAACAAACGCGTGCGGGGCCACGCCATCCTCCTTCCCCCCAAAGGGGCAGGTGACCTGCCCCCTCCCGAGAAAGGGGCAGGTGATCTGCCGTGCCTGGCACCTGGGGCAAGTGGCTGTCACGCCCGACGGCGGGGTAGGTGTCCAGGAGGGGCCAGAATTGCAAAATATGGTGTTAGGGGGCTAATTCTGCAAATAACATTTTTCAGAGGGCTAGAAAAAATATTAGATTCATACTTTCAAAATTTTGACTATTGATATCTTTTAAAATATTTAGTTTGGATACATGATAATTACATGTGTAGATTTGTCTCAAAATGTACTTTTACAATATTATAATTTCCAAAATGTACTTTCAAAATTTTATAATTTCATTGGTTTTTATAAATATATTACAATAGAAATTAGTGGTCAAATTTGAGTTTTGGGTGCCGTGCCAATGTCCAAAATGACATGTTTTTGTGACTAGAGGGAAGTAATTAACACTAATTGTGGATATTTTCAACATGATTATTATTCTCTGCAAGTATTTTAGGAGTAAATGCACATGTGCGCAGTGGGAAAGCATGTACCCTTGCTCTGTGAGGCCTTTTATGTCTCCCATAAATTTCAAGTATGTGTAGAGAATACGCACGCGTGTGTGCGTAAGTAGTATAAGTGTGGTGTGTACTAAGTGTGTGCCTGCATTGTACTCTCAAAAAGAGAGAGTTCGCTAACATCAAGCATACAGAGCTAGCCTACGTATGGAGGAGTACCTCAGTATCGCCCCATCTGGAAAGCCTGGGCACCTCCCAAATATAAGTTCTTCACCCGGCTTGCGATCTATGCATGGGACTGGCCAAACCAGCAGCTTTGCCCACCGCCACTCCACTCTGGAAAACGGCGCCATATGCACATGTTCTCTCAATGCTGATTTACCAGAAGAGTTTGGCTAGCTATGAGGGCAAGATGCGATGACTTGCAACCTAGCACTTGGGATGGATGCCAAAGCATGGCAGGATGGTGGCATATCGTGGCTGAGACTAGAAACATGTACATGTCCAAGGAGGCGCTACGAACGATTATCATCCTCATAACGTGGGAAATTTGGAAAGAGCCCAATGCGAGAATTTTCCAAAGCAAAGTGGCCCCTATGAGCCAATTGGTGGCCAAAAATCAAATAGGAAAGTAGGGCTTGGTGCCTAGCAGGAGCCAAAGGCTTAGGGCATTTAATTCAGTCGCAGACGCGTGATTAGCCTATTGTAAACTTTTGTTTGGATCGGTCTCTTCTTTTTTGTTTCTTCTTTTAGCTGTTCTATAGTAACTACCTTTCAAACGAAGTATCTTTTTAAAACGGGGTCCACAAGTTTATTGTAGTAGACACTATGACAATTTTATCTATATCGGCCAAAATCACACACAAGTTTCTCTTACTCTGTACTCTCTCATGAATATCCAAAAGCCACCAACCACAGCAGCCCAAAAGCAACTTATGGGTATCCAATTGTGTGTTTTACCAAAGTTTTTTGTATCACCTACAAGTGTATTCATTTATTCTTACAGTTCCTCTCCCGTTAAAGGCCTAGGTGCTTCATCCAACACTTTTGTGTCCTTTTGGAATGCATTACCTTGAGTTCTAAATTCATGGTTTCTAGGTAGGAAGCACCAATGACAATCAAACTAGCAATCTTTGCGACCACTACGAAGTTGAAACGCTTTGCTATCACATAGACATTGTGGACATGCAAACAGGCCATGGGTGCTCCATCCAGAAAGTTACCATAAGAAGGAAACAATGGTTGAGCCATAGATAAGCTGCCTTTATGGTAAAGTTTTCCTTAAGTGAAGCATCCCATGTTTCTACCCTCTCCCACAACTTGAGAAGCTCATCAACTAACGGTTGCATTAGAATATTCATGTTATTTCCTAGATTTTTAGGGCCCGATATAACAAGAGAAAGGAATATGTATTTTGGCATCATGAACATACCTGGGGCAGATTTAATGGAGAAACAAACACTGGCTAACATGAGTATGGAGCAGCAACCAACCTGAAGGGTGTGAAACCGTCAGTTGCAACAGCAAGTCGCACAGTTCTCAGATCTCTGGCAAAGTGTGCAAAATCTTTATCAAATTGTTGCCATGCTTCCCCATCGCAAGGTGCAACATCTTACCAGATGTGGACCGTATGTGTAATTGCATTGCCTTTGTGGTCTCCTTCTGTGCATACAACCTTTGTAGCCTATTTGTAATGGGGATATAAGAATAGTTTGGTTTGTTCTATCCATTCATTAGAGGAAGCTGAACCACGACGCCAACCATTATATATCCAATCTCGTTCTGCCATTAGATTTTTCTTGAGAAGGCACGATCTAAGAACAGTTTGGTTTATTCTATCCAATCATTAGAGGAAGTTGAACCATGACACCAACCACTATATATCTAATCTCATTCTACCATTAGATTTTTCTGTGATTAAAACAAGCCAAGTGTGTCATGTTAGTATACAACAATATTGATTAGACTTAGTACAACAAGCAAGCACTAAGAACTAGAGGTGTACTTCTGAAGCTAAGAATTTTAAAAATAGCCAAAATGCATAGAAGAACTAACATGTGCTCAATGAAAGGATGAAGTGCAAGAGAAGTGCAAAAACTGTAAAAAAAACAACACATCCTTATGGAATAACATCACAAACAACAGTTCAACACAGATAACATATAGAATAGGAAATAAGTTTTCATTGGTAAAGGTTGGAGCTTACTAAGATCTTAATGAAGCTATTGTAGTGATGTGTCAAGAGGTACCTCACCACAAGTTGACCGGGGTTTCCTCAACCTACATTGGCACATCGCAATTAGATATATAGAAAATATTAATTCATACAAATATCTCTTATATTTATAACTAATATCATCAACTAGTGCATCTGCTTTAAGGGCTACAAAGGAAAACACATCTTCTAGATTTCAGACCCAAAAGCATGCATTACACTAATTTTTTTCTTGCATACACATGTCCATAAGAAGCGAATTTAATTAGGATAGGAAAGCCACAAGCAAACCCAATTTGAAGAACAAAAAATAGTTAGATGAAATCCATTCAACAAAGAACCCAAAAATTTGCATAACACAATAAAAACTACAACATGGACAACAAGATAATAGCAAAGTATCAGTCCTCAGACATCACCAAATATGGCTGCAGAGTGATGTTGGCCACGTCACTGGCCTGTTTGCAATGCTCCTGGCAAGCATGGAAACAAGGTCCAATGGTGAAGACATGACCACAAAGTCATCAGGAGCTTTGACAAAAAAGGCAATGCCCATAGACAACAAGATAATAGCAAAGTGTCATCACTGGACATATGAAGAAAGCTATGTCCACACCTAAACATATATGTGATAATGCATTGTCACACATAGTGATATCCTTTAAGTTCAGAGCTTACCAAAAGCACTCAAACGCATCACAACTAGCGTGTCCACAGATCTATGAGGATACTTCACCAGGCTTCATGACTAGGGCTTCCTTGGAGAGTAGTTGCACATGATTGTAGCACATTTTTAGGATTCACATTAATCGACATGCATATTTTTCATCTCATACTCAAGGAAATAAATCAACACCATTGGGAACACATCATAGAGAGAGAGATGGAGAAACACACGAATAGGGGTGGCAGTGAAAGGGGAGATGGGGAGATGAGATGGGGCTGCGGCAGAAGGGGAGATGGGGAGATGGGATAGGGCTACGGTGGAAGAGGAGAAGGGAGATGGGACAGGGCGGCGGAAGGGGAGATGGGATGGGGTGGCAGAAGGTGGAGATGGAATGTGGAGCCAGAAGGTAGAGATGGGATGGGGCGGCGAATGTGCAGATAGACGCGATGAAATGAGAGATGGGATGGGCGGCACCGCGGGTGCGGTGAGGAGGCGAGGATGTGGTGGCACCAGTGTCTCAATGGAATGAGGGATGTGCAACATGAGACTGACAGTACTGGGGGTTACTATTTTCTTGTCAGTTCATCATACCTGCAGGGAAATTATGCGAGACTGATTTTTTTGCATGCTCACACTTTTTTGCACATCACTTGTACGAGAAGAGCCAAAATATTGCCCTGTTGGTTCAAAACAGCTATAGAAATACCAATTATCATCAGGTAACATCCATGTTGTCACAAAATTAAAATTATCCTCATGGTTTTCATTACACCCTCGGGAAAGTTTCCATTTCCATGGAGGATTTACAATTCCCATCATAATATTTTTTCCCTATGAGTTGCTTGTGGACCCATTAGGAAATTGTGAAACCCTCATGAAAGGTTCACTCTATTGTAGTGAGGGGGTGATCAAATTTATTGAAGAGCATATCATTTATGATTTAACATACCTCAGACTATTACAACCAATCAATAGACTATGTTTATGACTGATCAAGTCAGGAATTACTTCAAATTTTTGAACATCAAGCTAATCAATTCTTCGCCATATTATGCTCAAGACAATGCACAAGCTGAAGCGTCAAACAAGATCCTGATTAATCTAGTCAAAAATAAGATTGATGAACATCCAAGATGTTGGCATGAGGAAATAATTGGGCTTATAGGATTGCACAACATGGAGCAACTAAGGTTTCCCCGTATCTATCGTTATATGGACAAGAAGCAATGTTGCTAGTTGAAGTTAACCTTGGATCCATCAATGTTGCCAGGCAAGAAAGGTTAATAGTAATAGATTATCATGATGCTTTGGTTAATAACATAGAGGACTTGACTGAAGAAAGGTTGAATGCTTTGGAAGAGATTGAGAATAATAAACGCAAAGTTGTCGAACCTTACAATAAGAAAGTTTGGGTTAAGACTTTTCAGGCTGATGAGTTCGTATGGAAAACCATTTTACCCTTCAAACTAGAGATAATCAATTTGGTAAATGGTCTCTAACATGGGAGGGTCCCTATCGTATTCATTGGTTAATTATAGGAAACTCATATATCATGGAAACACTGGAAGGAACAATATTGCCTGAAGCAATCAATGGGAAAATCTAAAGAAGTATATGGATTAATGCCTGAATCGGCAAAAGAATTTCAGGCTGGAAAGTCAACTAGTCTTTAAAGTAATTTGGTCGTTATACAAATATCTGGCTAATACCTGCTAATATAGACAAAGTTTAAAGTAAGAAGCTTTATTTCCATTAATATTGGCCAAATAGTGTGACCGGTCACTTTTACAGAAGAACTTTGGAATTTGTGCCAAAGACAAAAGAAAAAGAAAATCCCAAATCTTGGTCTTCGGGTCCTCATAGGCCTCCTCGTTAGCTTTTGGAATAGGAGGATCGACGGCTGTGTCCTCAAATGTCTTCAAGATTCGCCTTGTCCTCTTGACTTCCTCCTCTAGCCTGGCGAAATCATGACAAAGGCCTATAATCTCGTAGAGGAACCATTAGAGATGGGAAACAGTAAAGGATAATTCGTTTTATCCGATATTCGTATCTGAAAAAACATAAATGTGGTAAGAAAAATCTGTATTCGAGAATATTTCTATTTGTATTCGAGAATATTCGTATCCATATTTGAGAATGTTCATATTCATATTCATATTTGGCAATGTTTGTATTCGTTTTCGAGACTACTCGATTCGTATTTGATCAACTTTCATCCCTAGCAACCTCACTAGGGATGATTGTAGGAAGCGATTTTCTGATAAACCAAGGTTCACAAGTAAGAAGTGAAAATCACTTTGCATAATTTTCAACTCTATGCGCTACACTGTTAAGTTATGTAGATGAGTAATCATGTTATATATATTTGTTCTACCAAGATTTGTTACAAAAGTTTTAGGATATTCACATTTGACCGAATTAAGTGCATATTCGATTTGAATTTGTATTCGTTATAACATTTGATTCGTATTGATATTCGAGAATGTTCGAATTCATATTTGTATTCATTTTAAAATAGTAATTCATATTCGTATCCATATTCGTTTTAAAAATATGGATTCATATTCGTATTTGAGACTATTCGATTTGTATTCGATCCATTTCCATCCCTAGGAACCATCCTTTGCTTCCACAGAATCAGTCACTGCCACTTGATCAACAAGGGTATCCATATGACTCTCTATTGCCTCAAGAGCTTCTAGGGCTTTGCACACATTAAAGAGAACAAGGTTCAGGGCTACCTCCTTTTCTCAAGCGGCAAAGAGTGTCCTCTAACGGTGGCAGATGATTAGGTCAAGCTAGCGGATTGAAGTAATGATTACCTAGGGAAGGGGAGCATGGCACGATTGGAGTAGCTTCTCTATATGGTAATTAATACTATGGCAACCTATACTAGCAACCCAGTGTTCCAACCAAATACCAAGACCGGTAAAAGACTACGAACACATCCTTAGCCCTGGCTAGTTATACCTTTGCCTTAAGCATCCTCTTGAAGCTTGATGGCGCACATTACCACTTCAAGTCTGAGTCATTGTTTTAACATGCATCAACACATGATGCATCCACTTCTTGAACTCCATCAACACATGATGGGTTTTCACTTGACTTGATGATCAACACATGATCATATCCTCCTGGATATGCATCAACTTATGATATATCTTCTTCTTGATGGCCTTCAACACATGAGCCATCTTCCATCTAGACTTGATGATCTTCAACACATGAAGTCTTCTCAAGTTATTCTCATTTGTGGAACCTAACATATTCATCCAATTTATAGAAAATGTTAGTCCACAAATCAATTGTCATCAATTACCAAACTTCACCATTAACACATCATGGAGGGACTAGATTCTACAATATTTTCTTTTTGGTAATTCATGATAATCTCACCAAATAATGAGATAAAAATTGTATTTACGAGTATACAATATGTACATAGCACATGTATATTCTAAGATAAGCTTTAAGCAAAGCTTACTTATCCGGTTGTTATCATCCAGCCATTAACACATAATAGAGAAGTTAGATGACAACCTGATTACAAATGAGTATATATAAACTACAGAAGCTATATATACTCAATAGATGTGTTTCAAAGTAAAGATCCTAAATATATGTATTAAAGAAAACATGGATCAATACTTATGAAACCTCAAAACATAGACTGAACTCCTCCTAAATGTGTGCATACAAGTATATGTAATGAAGACATATGCATATATTCATTTTGAACTATTTGTGAAGTTCAATCTATATTTTGGATCCAAGGAATACACTAATATATAAGAATGTGATTTCGAATGCATACCTCTTTGATCTCACTTTTTTATCCAAATGAGACTAAGCAATAACATACTTAAACAAACATATTAGTCTCACATACAGATTTGCTATTTAATCATATATTTAGATGTGAGGAATGCAACAAGATTATAAGTAAGATATCGAATGCATACCTCAATGATTTCATATTTTTCATACATATGAGACTAAGTAATAACATAATCAATAAATAGATTTAGTCTCACAAATGCATTCGTCATTATCACCAAAACCTCATAATAGTATGTGTCATTGTCACCAAAACCAACTTAAATGGAGCTTGATCTTTTAACTTCACACCGACTCCGCCCCTGCGTGGATGCCGTCTCCAACGGACTTCGCACGGCCTCTGCCGAGCTCCGCACGGTCTTTACTGGACTTCACGCGATCTCCATGGGACTCCGCGCGGATGTCGCCTCCGCCGAGACTTCATCCGACAGCCTCGCGGTCGTGGGGAACGCGCACAACGGAGCGTCCGCCTCTGACTTCTTCACCGAGGTCTTTGCACGATCTCCATGCGAAGACTGCGCACGACCTTCGCAGGACTTCACACCAACTCCGTCCTACCCCACATGGATGTCGTCTCTAATGAACTTCGTGTGGCCTCTGCGGAGCTCTGCAGGTCTTCGCTGGACTTTGCGCGATCTTCGATTGTCTCGCAGTCGCGGCTTCGTTCGACCACATCGTGGTTGAGCCCTCGTCCGACCACCTCACGATCAGGGGAGCGCACGCGATGGAGCATCCACCTCCTACTTCTCCGCCGAAGACTTAGCACGGCCTCCGCCGAGGTCGCACGATCTCTGCGTGGATACTACACATGACCTTCGTGAGACTGCTTCGTCGACGCTAGTCTCAAGTGTAGGGGACGGAGCCGCGCGTAAAGACTTCATCCCGCCGCTGGCTTCATCGATGGTAGTCCAGAGGGTGGGGGACGGAGCGTGCGCTTCAAGGACTTCGTCCAGCCGCTGACTTCGTCGGCAGCGTTCGACCACATCGGAGTCGGGACCTCGTCCGACCACGTCGTAGTCGTGGTTTCGTCCGACATCCTCGTAGTCATGACTTGGCTTGGCCACTTTGTGGTCATGCCTCCGTCCGACTGCCTCGGAGGCATCGCCTCGACGGGATGGACTGGCTTTGGCGTGGGATTTCGCCAACCTCCTTGTAGGCGTCGCCTCGGAGGGACGGCACCACCCCCGCTCCGCTTCCATGATTTCGTGGTGGACTGTGCAGTCGCATTATGATCAGTAAAAGAAAAACCTTCCAGGGGCTGCAATTTACCAATTGCATCGACTCACTAGTCGGCACCCTCGCGCTTGCTGTCGAGGGATGGAGGGCTAGGATAGTTGGTCATGTTAGCTCGCCCATCGGGACCTCCGCGCTTGCTGTCGAGGAAGTCCTGTTGTAAAAGTGGCCCAACCCTCCGTGACTGGGCCTTACAACTGGCCCAATATATAATAGATCCAATAGTATAGAGGAATGTAGCAATATACATCTACCTTTTGTAATTATTAATGGGTAGGATGAGAATTTCCCATCCTACCCTACTGGTGTATATAAACCCCAAGAGGGCACGAGGAGGGCAGATCTACTCATTTCATACACGAGCATTCTCTTCTGTCGTTGGCTCTCTCTAGTTAGTCCCCTTCTTTACTGTTCGGTCCGTAGCCACAACATACATAGATTTATTTTGAAAAGTACTTTCGTAATATTATATTTTATAAATATATTGCAAAAGAAATTAGCGATTAAAGTTGTATGTTAGAGATATATCGATATCTAAAATGATATGAATTCGTATATTTGTGACCGGTTAGTTCAAACTTACTGCTAAGTACCGATCGTTCTGCTTTGCCATCATCATCGTTAATTAATTAATTAATTAATTAATTAATAATGCGACCAGAGCGTGCACCGGCACAGCTGTGCGTACGTGGGTCATCAGCACCAACGAAAGCGATATGCTTGATTTAATTTCATCCAGGCGCCCACTGTTTTGGCCTTTTGGTTTATGAGCCGACTAATCCGGCCCCTGATTGGTGGAGCTCGAGCCACCCACGTGGCCTCGCCCAAATGGGAGACGAGAGATCAGCACAGCATATATTTCCAAAAAAAAACAAAAAAAAGAAGGATATGGAATTTGGTTAGTTTGGAGATGTTTATTGTTTTCGCCTAAAAAAGTAGCTATGCCAAAAAAAAAATGTCTTGCAATATACGGACTTACGTGAAAAAAATGGTTTGCATGTTCCCTTAATGTACACTATAGTGTTTTTTTAATGATTACTAGTGCCTTTGTTTTGGAATAGATGGTGTTTTAGAGTGCGTGCATGCGGATGTTTTAAAATATTTAGATTGGTTATATATATAAATAATACTGATAGATTTTTTTTATCAAAAGTACTTAAAAAATGAAGTGTAAGCTATCAAAGACCGTGTAATTGCCTAATTAAAGCAATATCTATTTTTGAGGGTAAATCCATATCTATTTTGGAACTAAGGTAGGCGCTAACATCTTTTAATTATGTAAGAAGAAGTCAGTTTTTTTTAGGGGAGTAAAATAAAAACAGCTATAGTTTTAATTAGCTTTACTGAAGTGCCTTTGCCGAATACTCTAAAAGAAGAAGTGCCCTGGCGAGTGATGATTAAGTAGCCCGTGCCCATGGTTAAGTCTCGATCTGCACATTGGTTGGTCGGAGTAGACCCACGAATCCTCCAGTATAATTTCGCGAATATTAGCTTGGGAACGGCGGATTCACGTGCATGTGTTGGGTGCACGCGAAGAGATCTCCAACGAAATCTTAGCACATGCATGCTTGTCTCTGCCTCATTTTACTGTTATAGTCCAAATGAAATGGAGGATACATGCCTAGCTTGGCTCTGTGTTGATTTCGTTTCAAGGTAGAACGCATATTTGAAGCCATGTTTTTTTAGCTTTTCAACGGTTTTTGATTTCTCTCAGCAATCACTAATCATTTAACGAATAAACCGTCTAAAAATATAAACCACAGTCTAAAATAATAGACCTTGAATCTGATATTTATACTACCTAATATCTTTTTGAACAATACACGGTTGCTTCTCTCGTACATGTGGCTTGGTGGAAGCGGCTCTACTTTTCATATACTTCTACATCTATCTCTTGATGCAAGATAAGAGTATGTGATTAGTTAATATATCCGACAAATATAAAACGCGGGTAGCTATAAAGTTGTTACGGTTGTGAATATAACATATCTTTGTAGTTTATGTTTTTGAGACATTGAATAGTGACAGCATTTGTCGCAACCGTGTTACGATGATAATATATATTATTTATATACTCCATCCTATCAGAAATGTTAACCTTAAGCAAACCAAGTATTGCTATTTTTAGTTAAGACTTGAACAATTTTGATAATGATTGAGCTTGACTCATGCTATCTGCAAGTGGAGCAATCTTAAAAAAACCCTACTTAATTATTTTGATAAATCGAAGGTTGACAATAGGTTATTGGTCAAAATTCTAATGTTTCGACATCAGATTATGACATTTATTTTGACAGAAGGGTGTAATGCTAGATGGTTTCTTCACTTAATAGAAAGTTTGAATATAAACTCAAAATCATACAAAGTAAGTTAAAGCAAGATATTGTTTCCTACGCTCGAAATCTCTGGTTGATCTATTCGCAGAATATATACTCTGTTTGGTTACCGACTACAAATTGGACCTATCCGCAATTGTTGACTTTCAGAGCAATAATTCCTCACATTTCCACTAAACGACAATGGCCCCTCTCTGTCTTCAGGATACATATCTAATTTCAAGCAATATAATATAATCCTTGAGAGGTAACATAGTTGCTTAATCACAAAACATAGCAATGGGCTAAAATAATATAAAACTTGTGTATATGTAATCCTCATAGGTAACTAATTTATAAATGAAGGCTCATCACCATTTTAAAGGTGTTACAAATTAATGAAGCATCAATTTTATGACCACACGCCACATGTATTAACTTTGAGAAGGTTGTTTGAGGAGGCCAAATGTGCTGCACCATTCCAGGGGGCAAATGTGGGGACGTGCAGAAATTAAACACATTTGCTAGCTGTTAGAATCAATCCGATCGGATATCAAATTCCCTTCGAATCCGACAACCAGCACCGTACTCGTTAGACGACACGTACGTGCGTCAAGATTTGTTTGCCGAGCTAACACATTTCAATTTGTAGTGAAGCTGACCGAACAGCGTACCATCAAACGATATCTAGCACGATCAAAAATTAAGAAAAAGGATTTAGATCAATTAATGAACTAGAATGGATAAAATGGCTCAGGCATGGTCATTGATCTGTTAAAATTTCGCATCGGCCACCTCCGTGTTGAGCCCTCGTGTCGTCATCTCGGCACCGAAGTCGACCTCCACGCACAACAAAGACAAGATTCGACCACCGCGCAAGATCTCCGTATGCATGACTACAGTCATCAACCACAACACATCGATCAATACACGTGTGCGCTACACGACCTCTTGAGCCTCTTGCGAACAACGCCGCGCGAACTTCGAGCCTCGGTCATCAACCACAACACATCGAGCAATACGCCCACATCTTCAGCGGGGATTCCGCATTGCCTCCACCGGCTTTCATGCCCTCTGGCCTTCATCGGCCTCAGCTTTGCACCTTCAACCTCGTCAGCCTCGGCGCCACACCTCAGACCTCGTCAGGCTCAGCTCCACAACTCTGTCCGACCATCTCGTGGTCATGGATGTTCATTCGACCACCTCGTGGTTGTGGACGCCCATCCGACCACCTCGTGGTGGGGGACGGGGCACATACTTCAAGGCTTCATCTTGCCACCGCCTTCGTTGACACCAAGTCCGAACGGATGGGGACGGGGGGCACGCATGACATCTACGACCATGTCGTGGTCAACTCTTCGTAGATAGTGTCCGACCACTCGGGGTCAAAGCTTTGTCTACACCCACGACCACGTCATGGTCGAGACTTCGTCGACGCCTACGACGCCCCGTTCGGACTTCACCAACACTTGTCTGACCGCCATGCGTCATGACTTCATCGACGCTTCACTGGTCACCTTGCGGTCATCATTTCACCGACGCTCCTTCAACCACTTTGTGGTTGTGACATTGTCGACATCTATGACCACGCCATGGTCAAGTCTTCATTGACATCTATGACCTCCTTGTGGTCAAGATTTCATCGACGCAAGTCCGAAGCCTGGGGATGGAGCGTGTGCTCTGAAGCCTTCGTCCCACCGCCGACTTTGTCGACACCTACTGCACCTTCGATGATGTCGTCCGACCCCTCGGGGTTGAAGCTTCATCGACACCCACAACCACGTCATTGTCGAGACTTCATCAACATCTATGACCACCTCTTGGTCCGGACTTCGCCAATGCTTGTCCGATTGCCTCGCGGTCGTGACTTTATGGACGCTTGACTGGTCACCTCGCAATCATCACATAACTGACGCTCTTCCGACCACTTCATGGTCGTGAATTTGTTGACATCTATGACCACGTTGTGGTAAAGTCTTCACCGACAGCTACGACCTCCTTGTGGTCGAGACTTCATCGATGTTAGTCCGAAGCGTGGGGATGGAGCACACACTCCAAAGCCTTTGTCTCACCGCCGACTTCGTCGACACCTATCGCACCTTCGACGATGTCGTCCAACCCCTCGGGTCGAAGCCTTGTCGACAGCCATGACCACATCATGGTCGAGACATCTTTGACGCCTACGACCGCCTCCTAGTCTGAACTTCATTGACGCTTGTCCGACTGCCTTGTGGTTGTGACTTCATTGATGCTTGACTGGTCACCTCACGGTCATCACTCCGACGCTCCTCCGACTACTTCGTGGTCATGACTTTATCGACATCTAGGACCATGTCATGGTCAAGTATTTGCCGATAGATATGACCTCCTTGTTGTCGAGAAGTATGGTGGCAACGACAGTCAAGTCCAGCACAAGGCGGTCGGTGGTCGAAGGCCCGCTACCCGTGGCAGTGACGTCCTGGCACCACGGGCAGCGAGCAGTTAGTGCCAATGCGAGGAGCTAGCTCCGATGCCAATATTGGTCCAACCATCGCCGAAGCTACTCGCGTTGGCATGACCGTTGACCACAACGCCCGCACTAGTATGACCATCACTGGACTTCGCACGGTCTTCACCGGACTTTGCACGATCTCCTCCAGACTCCACGCTGACGTTGCCTCTGTCGAGCTTCGCACGGTCTTAACCAGACTTTGCATGATCTCTGCATAGATGTCACCTTCACCAGACTTCACACGTTCTAGAGCAGACTTTGCCCTATCTCTGCTAGACTCACCGCATAATCGTAAGACCTTCTACGAACACGATAGAGTCGTGAGCCTTGACACGACCACTTCGTGATTGTAGGCCCTTTGTATGACCATGATATGGTCATGAACCTCGCCACGAGCACTTCGTGGTCGTAGGCCCCTTCTATGAACATGC
Organism: Bonia amplexicaulis; assembly: GCA_036346245.1. Taxonomy (NCBI): domain Eukaryota; kingdom Viridiplantae; phylum Streptophyta; class Magnoliopsida; order Poales; family Poaceae; genus Bonia; species Bonia amplexicaulis. Next base: position 5,392,345 of record CM070757.1, read on the forward strand.
TATCATCGTGTGTGTTCCCACGACCACTATATGGTCGTAAGTTTTTCTACGAACATGATAGGGTCGTGAGCTCTACCACGACCACTTTGTGACCATAGGCCCTTTCTATGACCATGATATGGTCATCAACCTTGCGATGAGCACTTCGTAATCGTAGGCCCCTTCTATAAACATGCTATGGTCGTGTGCGTTCCCACGACCACTTCATGATCGTAAGCTTTCCTACAAACACCATAGGGTCGTGAGCTCTGCCACAACCACTTCGTGATTGTAGGCCCTTTCTACGAACATGATCTGGTTGTGTGCCTTGCCATGACCACTTCATCATCGTAGCCCCTCTCTCAACCACCTCCTGGTCATCTGAGCCTAGACACGGGAACTTAACCATCCCGGGCACTCTACGGAGGATAAAAAAATCGCACGGGTGTCTTACACCCCGACGTACTCTGTGGAGTATAAAGCATTGGAACCTTAGCCGTCCTAGGCAACTCTACGGAGTATAAAAATTACACAGTGGCCTCGCACCCTAACATACTCTACGGAGTATAAAGCGCTGGAACCTTAGTCGTACCGGGCAACTCTACGGAGATAAGAAATCACATAGTGGCCTCACGCCCCGGCATACTCTATGGAGTATAAAGAGCCAGGAACTTAGCCATCCCGGACAACCCTACGAAGTATAAGAAATTGCACGGTGGAGGACAGAGTGCGTGAAACAGAGTGTGCGCTTCAAGGCTTCGTCTCGCTGTTACCTTCGTCGACGCCAAGTCTGAACGGTGGGGGCGAGTGCGCGCTTCAAGGCTTTGTCCCACCACTCTCTTCATCGATGCCATGTCTGAACGGTGGGGGTGGAGCATGCGCTTCAAGGCTTCATCCAGCTACCACCTTCATCGATGCAAAGTCTGAATGGTAGCGCATGCAAAAGGCTTCGTCTCACCGCCACCTTCATCAACGCCCAGTCCAAACGGCAGGGGATGGAGCGCGTGCTTCAAGGCTTCATCTCGCCACCACCTTCATCAATGCCATGTCCGAACAGGGGGATCGAGCACGCGCTTCAAGACTTTGTCTCATCACCGCCTTCGTTGACACCAAATCTGAATGGTGGGGTACGGAGCACGTGCTTCAAGGCTTCATCCCACCACCACCTTCGTCGACACCAAGTCCAAACGGTGGGGGACGGAGCACTCGCCTCGTGGTCGTAGATTCTCATTCAACCACCTCGCGGTCGTAGACACTCATTCGACCACCTTGTGGTCGAAGACTCCGTTCGACCATCTTGTGGTCATAGATGCTTGTCCAACCACCTTGTGGTCGTAGGCTTTGTCTGATCGCCTCATGGTCGTTGACTCTGTCCGACCAAGTTGTGGTCGTAGACTTCGTTCAACCACTTCGTGGTCGCGACTCTATCTGACCACCTCATGATCCTGACTTCGTACGACCGCCTCGTGGTCCTGACTTCGTCCGACCACCTCGTGTTTATAGACTCAGTCCAACCACCTCACGATCGTAGACGCCCATTCGACCACCTTGTGGTCATGCACAAGACTCCATCCAACCACCCAGAGGTCATAGATGCCCTCGTGGTTGGGACAGAGTGCGCGTTTAAAGCTTTCACCCCACCACTGACTTCGTCGACACCTACGACCACCTCGTGGTCGCACCTTCAACGATTTAGTCCAACCCCTCAGGGTCAAAATTTCATTGACAGCCCTTACCCAGCCACCGATTATGTCCATGGCCACCTCATGACCAATTCGTTGTCACACGACCACCATCGTACGTGTTTGCTCGCCGACCATGTCAAAGGCACCAACCCGACGAGGCACCCGGGCCTTTGGTGTGGAACTTCGTCACCCGTGTCTACATGCCTCCCGAGTCTAGGGCACGACCTCCGCTCACCGACTTAGCCTCTACCGGGAGATTCCACAACCACATCAACATCAGTGAAACAACCACCTCTCCGGAGGTTTACAGTCCACGGTAGCCCAATAGTATAAGCCCAATAGGATAGGCCCAGTAGCATAAATGAATGCACCAATGTACCTCTGCCTTTTGTAATTATTAAGGGGTAGGATGGAAATTTTCTATCCTACTCCACTTATATACATAAGCCCCAAGAGGGGTATGAGGAGGCCAGATCCACTCATTCTTACCACTAGCTCTCTCTTGTTCTTTTGGTGCTATGTCTCTCATGGAGAAGGGTACTATGTACCCCTGTTGTAGCCATGCTACAACAGTTATAATTTTTATAATTAATATACACAAAATTAATGATCAAAAGTATGTATTGGAGACTATGTTGATGTCTAAAACAACAAGAGAATGAATGTAGTGATACTTTTTCCATTAATGTCGAACTTTATAGTAGATCATCTTACTTTACCTTAATTTGTTTATAACAATCCAAATCACTTTTATTGTGATAGATATATACCAACATTGATATAATTATCACTTAGTTTTTTCCAAATCTGCATTTAAGATGCTTAAAAGGTGCTAGTGATGATAGTAATAACATGAGTAGGAATCAAGAGTTTGCTTTCATTAGCGATTGGCAAAAGAAATGGGAAGACTACTTTTCATGCTAGGTGATGCTTGGCTTCATGGTGCTACTTTTATTTTAGGTAAGTTCAGATACTTCTACTACTTGATTCTTCTTAGCTGTAACAAATTAACAATGAAGCAACGACAAGACTTAGTCATCAAATATTTTTTACATACATATTTTTTAATATTTATGTATCATAACATAGATCATAACAATTCTAATAAGTTAAATGCATCACCAACAAACCAGCTAATTTAAATTTAACATGATCAACAAGTTTGCAACGTTTATTTTATCTCCAATGATATGTCAAAGATGGAGATAGGATGGTCGAGAGTTGTAATAACACCAATCATGCACATACATATACACTTGATGTAACTTTTACAATGCTGTTGAAGGGGAAAACCTTAAAAGAAAGTACGTAGATAACTATATGTTCATATTGGCTTCTACTTCTGACTTCTATTTGGAGAAGCTAAAAATTAATATGAACATCGGCTTTCTGAAGCGGCTTCCACACTTTTCTCGCTCCTGTCTTGCTAGGGATAAGGTAGATGGTCATGGACGTATCACACACCCCACCCCTTTCAGTTCCGTCTTATACACACATCTTTCCCTTAGTTTCTGCACCGCTCACCGCCTCCTTCTAAAAGCGCATTCTTTCAGCTACTACTATTTATTTTCAATCAAAAGCCATCAGCCGCAACTAATATGAACAAGGTGTAAGATGGAGATATACACATGGAGAATTAACAAAACAAAGCCCTGTTTAATTTGGAATAAGGGAAGCAACTCGTGAGTTTTGTATCCATCAACTTTGCAAGAAAGGCTAGCTAACAACCAACAAGATTAGATGATGACACCTAAAGATATGCTTAGTAGCTAATTAGTAGTAATCGCACACTACTATAAAAGAGGTTACACTGGACGGCGACATCACAGACGATTCATACAGAACCGTATGTACTTAAACTATCATAGACAGTTTATACTAGCAACCGTCTATGATATTTTCACAGACGGATATTAACATGAATCGTCTGTGATAATTGAGACATCATAGACACAAACGGTTCGTGTTAATAACCGTCTGTGAAAGTTGCAGACATCATAGACAGTTCGTATAAAAACTATCTCTGATATTGTCGACATTACAGATGGTTCTTATAACAAACCGTCTATGATACTACGGACATCACAGACGGTTTGTATGAATAACTATCAATGAATTATCATAGACGGTTATTAATACGAACGGTCTGTGATATTACGGACATCACAGACGGTTCGTATAACAAACCGTCCCAAGATTTCGATCTCACCCGTCCATTCTCTCCACATCGAATGGCAGGTGCCGGTTCCTCCCACCGCTCAGCCCTTATTAATTACTCCCCATCTACCTTTCCACCGGCAGTCACGCGTGAGTTCATCCACTAGCTAGCTTCCTGCATCCTCCCTCGATAATGTCGACTACCACCATGAGCTAGCGCCTCCATTGTGACACCACGGTTGACTGTATAACACACTCTTGTCATAAGTGTCGTAAGAGTATCTTATGCAGTCTCACCATCGTGCCACAAAGGTGGCGCTATTGTCATCCTATGCATCCAGTTTGTTCCTCGACGACACCGACTACCGCCTTGAGCTAGCACCTCCGTTGTGACACCACGGTCGATTGCACAACACACTCTTGTCGTAAGTGTCATAAGAGTGTCTTGTGTAGTCTCACCGTTGTGCCACAAAGGTGGCGCTACCGCCGCCTCTCCATTGCCGGTGATATCTAGCCGCCATCCGATGCATCCAGCTTCTACTATCTGCTAGAATCTCTGCTTCTTATATATTCTTGGCGTGTTAAAGAGTTGGGTTCGTTATCTTCTTATGTTGTAATGGTGGATTCTAATATTAATGGAAATGGAATGTGTTGTTGTGTTTGCCACTATATTTGCTTATTTTCAAAGGGCATAGGTAACATTATTTCTTGAGGCTAGTCAAAAAACAGAAAAAAAATTTAGGTATAGAATGAACTATCACGGATAGTTTGTGCTATAAACCGTCTATGAAGGACTATCACAGATGATTCTACATATCAACCGTCTGTGATACTCGCTAATCATAGACGGTTGGTAACTACAACCGTCTGTGATGTGTGAGTATCACAGATGGTTTTTGGTTTGAGCCATCTGTGATAGTGTTCTTCACAGACGGTTCTAGTTACAAATCGTTTGTGTTGTCTTTATCCAAGATGACTCACAAACCGTCTATGATAACCTTCAATTTTCACTGACATATAAATACAGACGGCTTAAAAAACCGTCTGTAAATAGTTTTGAACTATATGTGATGATCATTTTTTAGTAGTGGCATCCTCTCAATTTCTAAGGACCTCATCAAGAGATAAGCAAACCACCAAACGCAGGAACCAATTTAAAAGAAACGCAGTCGTTGAGATGATCGATATGTCCCTCGATTAACCTGCTCGCATCTCCCTTTCCAAAACGGAGCAAAAAAAAGGAAAAGAAACCGCATTAGCAGACAGACGGAGACCTGAGAGAGCCTAATTAAGATACCGCAGCACGATGGGCATCCAAGCACGCGTCGCGCGTTGATACGACAGAGGTGGCGATTGGTACAGTTGTGTTGATCTTTCGACATTAATAATGATAGGACGAGGTAGACGAAAGCGAAACGAGGAAGAGCTGTCTTGCTTCCAAACACCATGTACTTCTCTTAGTTTTCTATATATGCGTTTTCCATGTCCTAGAAATCTAGAATACTTTCTTAGGGAAGTACCTCAGGACTGCAACCAATCTCAAAAAGGAATAGCTAGCTGTGAGGAGCAACATAGAGAGAGAGAAGATTAGAGGACCTGATTAGGCTTCCCCAATTAGTCAGAAGAGAGAGAAGCACTATTGCCTTCCAACAATAGCGAAATCCATATACTGGCCTCTCTCTCTCTCTCTGTGTAGATCTGTTGCGTGGAAAGAAGATGGGGAGAGGGAAGACGGTGATCAGAAGGATTGACAACGCGACGAGCCGGCAGGTGACGTTCTCGAAGCGGAGGAGCGGGCTGTTCAAGAAGGCCAAGGAGCTCGCCATCCTCTGCGACGCCGAGGTCGGTCTCGTCGTCTTCTCCAGCACTGGCCGCCTATATGACTTCGCCAGCACCAAGTATGTTTGCTTCTCCCTTGTTTGCTAGACTGCTAGCTGTCTAGTTACTAGATCTGCTAGCTATAGATCACACATGTACCTCAGTGCTAATTGTTAGGGTTTCTTCAACGTCAAGTGGGAAAGACAGAGAGATGTGAGTAGCATAGATATACCTCGTACCAACCTGTGTTGGTATGTTTACAAATCATGTCCAATGCACACCCTCACTTACCATATACGATATGATTGTCGATCTTACCATATTATATGCGATGTGATTGCACATCTGACTATGAATCATGATATAAGTAGGACTAGCTATTCATAGATGGGATAGTTCGAGAACCAAATTAGGACAATCGATAATTCTAATAACAAATTGGTGTAATTCTGAGAGCAAATCGATGCAAATTTAGGCAGCAAATTTAGGGCAAATTTCAGTGTAATACAAGTCGGATGGAAAGTTAGTGAAAGTTTATTAACAAATCAATGCAAATTTAGGGAGTAAGTTAGTGTAGATTTCGAAGCAGCATAAACCTAACAGAAAATCAACAAAATTTTATATATGGGCAAATCGTATAAATTTAAGAGCAATATTAGTATAAATTCGAGAGCAAATTAGTACAAACTTGAGAGCAAAGTCGTTGCTCGCTCGGTCGTGCTAATTGACGCGACACATGCACACAAACAACAGTGCAAACCAACCATGAAGTAGCCTAATGTACATATGTAGTAATATATCATGACTCAACTGATAATTTCTGCATAATGCGTGCAGCATTAAACAGTAAACAAAAAACCATCAGGTCCTAATATTGCTCTTGGGTAATCAAGCTCGGTTTGAATGATCGAATTCGATCAGGTGTGGAGGTGTGTCCACAAGTACAGCATAATTAAGCTAGCCTGTGAGGTGTCGATCGGGCGCAGGCAATCTGAATAGCCAGTAAACATCCACACGTTAGCAGTTTGTTTGATTCCTTCCATTTAAAATGGAGTAGTTTTGTTTGTGCAAATCGTGTATTCCCGATTGCATCGGACGGTGGGGCAGTGTGTGCGCAATAAGACCAAGGCACGCACGTGCGGTAATATGCATTTCCGTGTGTGTGTGTCTATGAGGTGATAGAGATACTACTCTCTTCGAAAAGATTGCAATAGCTCAAGCTAGTCTAAAATCCGATACTCTATTTTCATAAGCTACCCACAAACAATTCTCACGTGTAAAAAGCTTCTCAATTTTCTTTTCTCTCTTACGCTTTTCTCCACTACCTCACCCTAGCTGGACTATTGGATGACCTATTGATACATGTAAAATGCATAAGATACAAACATATGTACTAATCAAACTAATTTGGTACTATTTTTGTAACAAAAAACAAATATTTTTCAACCGATCACATGGTGCTATGTGTAGGTCTGTAGGAGATCTTCTCCATTTTTATGACAAACCAAAAAATAAAGAAAAATTATATACTCAGTCTTATATATGCTCTATATATGCATGCTAAGGGTATACTCCCTCTGCATCTGTCACATGCTCTACATCCGCCACAACATCCTCTAGTGAATTCATCTCTCCATATTTAGGTCTAGTTGCTGGTGCATGGAGCCATTGATTTATTATCAACAAAAAATTGTATACCTAAGTTATGCTATACTCCTTATAAAATAATAGATGTATTGTGTCCATATGCATGAATTATCTAATTAGAAAGGTAAATCATTCAAATAAGTATTGATAACTAATTGAAATATACACCCTTAAATGAGAGACTATCCAATATTGGCTCTTCATACATGCTTAAAATGAAAAACACATGAATGATAAAACGATCGTGGTAGAGGTGGGAATGGTAATTTAGTAAAAAGCGAGGACTGGAAAAGAAATTTCAATCTAGCTAACGGTTGAAGACTGGAATTTGGATAGAGTACGTAATTACTGAAAAAAAATATTATATTGCCACTGCAATGTTTTAATGGAGATGCCATTAGAGACGCTAGTTCTGTTTGTATTAAGAACTATGCAATCATGAAGACGAAGCATAGAATGGCACACCAAAAATTATGTAAGGAGCATAGGAGTGATAAGTATCTTTGTTTGGCAACTCCAAATACTTGCGGCATTTTTTTACACACTTGATTGTTCATCATTTATACGTTATATAGCTCGTTATAAAGTTATACATAACCATCACTTTTGAGTGAATACAAAATATTATGCTAAAGTCATTTGTCATTTCTTTCAGAATTGATGGAAGGAACTATTTCATTCTAACTTCATTAAAGAATTAACAAGTTGTGATTAAAATTCTCTATTTTCATGGGCGGTGATACACACACATATATACATATACATACATGTATATACATATATATATATATATATATATATATATATATATATACACACACACACACATATATATATATATATATATATATATATATACACACACACACACACACACATATATATATATATATACATATATATGTTCAAAAAATATGGAATAAGTCTGCTTTATCCCCTCAACTCTTGCAAAAGTTTAAGTTGCAACCTTAAACTATAAACCTGGATGTTTGACCTCCTCTGAAGTGTCAATACTGCTTATTTTACCCCTCGAAGCCGATTGAAGCTAGCTAATATGGCACCAACTTGGCACCAACATGGACGCCGTTTTGACATATAAGCTTCTTTGGGTGACATGGAAGCCTTATCAGCATGATCATTGTAGCGGGCCCACCTGTAAACTTTAGTCTCCCCTTCTCTTCCTCTTCTTCATCCTCTTCTCTCCATCTCCTAGAGCTCTTGGCCATGCTCGTCCTCCTCTCCCGCTCCACCCTACCTCCCATCAGCCATGGCCACAGCCTCCACTATCCTCCGCCTAAACGCCTCCCTCCTCCTCCACCCCTCGTCCCCCGCTTCATCTTTCTTCTACCTAACCACACATCTTTCTGTATCTCTCTAGATCCTCTCTATTGGTAGCGTGTCCACGAGGATCTTCGACAAGAAGGCCCACCTCACCACCCTTGGCGGTGACTTCGTTGGCCGTGGTCGAGGCCGCTCCCGCAGCTTCCGTAGCCACGACTTGAGGACCATAGCCCGCGCATAGGCACGATGAAGGCGGTAAAATATCCCAAAAATATTTGTGTCACATCATGTTCCCGCTTGTAAAGTTCATTTCCCTTGATCAATAAGGGAAATGTCACGAGATTGCTGGGAACATTGTCATCTTCCTCGGCTCTGACCACACCACACCACCGCATCTGTCCTTTCTTGCTGCTGCTACTCCACCTCCGTGTGCAAAAGATGGGGTGGAACAGAGGGCCTGGAGTACCCATGCACAAGAGGTGGCAGCAAGTTGGATGGTATCGATGAGCAATGGTTGTACCACCATGCGATGGGTGGTGGAGAGAAGCCAAGACAACGTCGGTCCTCTCCTTTCCCCAAAAATTAATGCTCCCAATCTACACATGGATGCAGCCACATTACCATTCCAAGTCCACTTAATTCTATGCAATCCATCTTTTATTGGATTTGGTTTTGATACAATCAATTTCTTGGCTTGATTTGAGTTTTTTTTTTGCCTTTGCGCATCAATTTCTTACTCATGATTTGAGCCTAAGCTTGGTGTTAATACAACAATACACCTGCCCTGTCGTACTCTCGCCATAACGTTTGCGATTCCTCAAAATTTTGATAAGATGGCACCAAATAGATTCATACCAACCAGCTTTTAATAGGAACTCTTTAGGAAAATACTAGCTAGAAAACCTAAAACGATATCTATTTGAGAACAAAATAAATTCCTAAAACGTCATCGAAAAAGGAGTACCTTGTAAAAAGAAAATAGTCTTAGAAATTTACTTCCCTATAGTGTTAATTATATATAGCTCTACGAGTTTTAGAGATAGTGACAATCATAATGCAAGATCTTTAACTCCACAGAGCACTAACTACCAATAAGAATATGTATTAAATGGGAGGCAACACTTTGTTACAACATAGCAACAAAAACTATAAGAGGACGAGCAATCAAACTTTATTTGACCACTATAGCTTCGGTACAATTCAACAAAGCATATACTCGTGCAAATGGGTTGAAGGGCTTTTAATTTATAGACCTAAGCAATCTTCGAGTTCATGTCACGTGGTAATATCTAAATCATACAATGGAAATATATTAGATTGCCTAGGAACTTTTTTCAAAACACCAAGTACCTCGAAATTTTCCTAGTTATTTTATTTGAAAATTGTTGGAACCTATTAAAACATATAACCCTTGCAAAACTCCTGATTCTTCTAGAACCGTACAATCTTCCAGGGTATGCATTGCTAATTCACAACACAGGCTTTGAGTCCTAGCAAGGGTACGTTTGGTACTTGACGTCAGCCGTTTTGCTGGGAAGGTTAGCTTTAATTTTAGAATTCTCAAAGAAAACAAAGTAGAAAAAGAATGGATTTACACAATTATTTTCTTGGTTGTCAAGGGGAAGAATTCATGTTGATTGTTCCTTCCCTTCCTGGATTTAACATCTCTTTCTTTTTCAATCCTTCAGACACCTAATTAAGGGTCTGTTTGGCAACAGCTGCGGTTTATGGCTTTTGGCTAAAATTTTTTTATTTTGGATGTTTACGGTACAGATTATGGAGAGATAGATACTCATTTGCAATTTTGGCTGGTACAGATGTTGAGCTTTTAACGTGTAGATCGTTTAACTTGTAGACCCCGTCTTGAGAAAATACTCCGTTTGAAAGTTAGGTACTACAGTAAAAGTCAAAAGCCGCCAGCTTCGGAGGAAAAAAACAAGCCCTAAATAAGCTTAAGAAAACACCTAATTAAATAAAAGAAAATGGACCACCTAGTGCTCTCTGTTTTCGGTTCTCTTCATGTAGTATTTGTTTGGAAGTGCCATTGCCATCATAATCCCACTGGTGTCATATGTCCTATATCCACAATAGGCTTACGTCTGTTTTATTTATTGGCCTTTTTTTGTCACCATCATTATTATTTATATATTATTTTGGCCCATGTACTTCCTGTAAACATTCTAATGAAATTTTTAATTTTGTCAACCAGCATGAAATCTGTGATCGAACGATACAATGAGGCAAAAGAGGATCATCACCTGACCATGAAGGCGAGCTCTGAGGCTAAGGTATGCGACGAACTCAGTACAATCCATATTCTTTTACCATAGCTGTGTCACATTAGAATGGCTTTCTAGCAGTTTAAATCTCCCTTTTGCTTGTATATAGAATGCACAGATAGACAAGAGCTACATGGCCAATCCTAATTTTCTGAATTTTGACTATTTACGTACATAATAACCAGAAGAGATAATTATGTGCGTCGAGAGATACTCTCACTTGTGATTTTAGATGATGGAAGTTTCTAACTGATGTTAGATGATAGCTCAGATGTTGGGCTTTTAACGTAAATGTAGAGTACATCGTTTAACTTGTAGACCCTACCAGAAAAGAAAAATCTACGAGCCTATTTGGCAACGGCTTTAAAAAAATATTTTGTTTAAAAGTTCACTTGATTTATATGATACAAAACTTGTACAAACTTGTAGACCGCCTTGAAAAAATATTTTGTTTAAAAGTTAGAATAGAAAAGAACAGGCCCTACAGCCTAGTGGCATCCTGCCAATTCTGTATTAGCAGAAGGGAATGACATTAGTGGCTCAAATCACGGCATTGTACAAATGTCTGGCTAATACAAGTCTTGGGAGTTGATATTAATACAGCCAATTCAAGGTCGAGGACCATATGTAGTTGTACGCTAAGACTCAATAGAACCGAGAGGTCAAAACAGCTTGTCAGCAAAACAAGATGTTTGGGTTCAATTAGGATGGAGCAAAAGCTTGCATCGTATATTCGCAGGTTTCAACAGAATGTGGTTCAGGCTTGATGTTCTCGCCGGGAATGGCTTCCATGAACAAGTATGGCCTTAATGTATATCTAATTATCCATGTAACTAGTCCCTGTGGTACTCTTCAGGATTGAAATTAATGGCAGATAATTGCACTGGCACCGACACCCTTATTTGTTGTGCGGCTCAAGGCCACCCTAGCATAGCTGACCAAGGAGATATAGCAATGGCTTTTGTCATCTCATAAAACAACTTGTTGGGGATAGAGATTGTGCAATTTGCATTGAAGCTTGGAGGTATCGGGTGCGAGAGTAAGGCTGCGAAGCTTGTTGATGATGTAAGGGATGACGTGGTGTAGAATTAATTAGGCGTGGTTTGTCCCTACCTGACCAGACATCTCTTCAACCTTCTGGACGTCTTGATTTTACTTCAACATCAATATCTCATGTTCTCTCTATCACTGAGTTTAATTCTTATCGTGAGACTGCTCCTTATTCTAAGTGGCAGCTCACTATAGCATAAGAGTTTGATGCTCTTTAACGTACAAAGACTTGAGATATTGTTTCGACACATGCGTATGCTCACCCTATCATATGCAAGCGGATGTACAAGATTAAGACCATATCTGATGGTATTATCAAGCCCTACAAAGCTTATCTTGCAGCTCGTGGTTTTCAGCAAGAGTACAGTCGTGACTATGATGAAACTTTTGCCCCTGCTACCCATATGACCACTGTGTTATGAATATTGTATTCATAAGGCCTAAGGGGCAATATATATAGGGAGTACAAAGGGGATATACGAAAAAATATGTCATATACAGATAAGAAAATCAAGACATATAAAGAAACAAATAAAACATTCTATTCTATCTTTAACACCCCCTCTTAAACTCATGGTGGATCACACACTAAGTTTGCAGAGAAAATACAAATGTTATGCCCTAGTCTGTGATTTCGAAGAAGTCAGCAAGCTATACACAAACTATAAAGCAAGTACTCCCTTATGCACCTGTGAGCGAGTGTATGAAGCATCCACACTAATGTGCTTGGTGAGCTCATACTTCACTGGATCACGGTAATGCTATAGCGCCTGTACTGTCAGTCATAAGGATCGTAGGTCCCCTTACGGGTACTCCAAAATCTGTAAGTAGCCATCTCAACCAAGTAATCTCTGTTGTCACAGCTGCCATAGCTCTCAACCATAGCTCTCAACTCGTATAGTCCGCACATCTTCTAGGGAAACTATAGTCAAGAAAACACTTCTAGGCAATCGGGGATCACCGCCAGTCACATCGGAGTACGCCCAAGTCAGTAGTGAGTTGGAGATAGGAAAAAAACAAGCGACGAGAGATTGTCCCATGTAAGTAGCGAAGAACACGAAGAAGGTGACTGTAGTGAAGATGAGTAGGACAAACCATGAACTGACTAAGATATGAACAACATGAGCAATATCAAGGCGAGCGCCCACAAGATATACCACTCCCAACAAGATGGCAATAACGAGTAGGATCCTCAAGAAGATCACCATTAGTAGCACGAAGCTAAAGGGAGAGTTTCATAGGAGTCTCAGCAGTGCGAATATCAGTCAAATTAGACCGATCTAAAAGATCATGGACATATTTCTACTGGGAGAGATAGTAACCCTCAGGCATAGAAGAAATCTCAATCCCAAGGAAGTACGTAAGCAAACCAAGATCGGTCATCAGAAACTGCTCACTAATATGCTTTTCCACGTATGTGATGAATGAGGAATCATCACCAGTGATAAGCATATCATCCACATATAGAAAAAAAAGGTCCTACCTCGAGGTGAGACACAGACAAATAGAGTAGGATCATGGACACTGACAGTGAAACCGACGGCGGTAATCACTGAGGTAAAACGCGTAAACCAGACACGAGGGGCCCGTTTTAGGCCATAAAGAGCACGACGAAGACAGACATGGCCATCTGGAACAGAATACCCAGGTGGTGGCTGCATGTAAAACTCCTCATGCAAAACACCATTAAGAAATGTATTTTTAATATCCAACTGAGAGATAGACCACCAACGAACAGAAGCAACCATAACAAGAGTGTGGATAGTGGTCATATGGGCAACAGGGACAAACGTCTCATCGTAATCACGACCCTACTCCTGCTGGAAGCCGTGAGCCACAAGACGAGCCTTGTAGCGCTCAATAGTACCATCAAATCTGGTCATAATCTTGTGCATCCACTTGCACGTGATAGGACGAGCATGCATAAGTGTCGGTATAATATCCTATTGTGGCGAGCCTTATAGCGCTCAATAGTACCATCAGACATTGTCTTAATCTTGTACACCCAATTGCACGTGATAGGACGAGCATACACAAGTGTCAGTATAATATACTAAGTCTCCATACATCGAAGAGCATCAAACTCCTCTGCCATAGCGAGCTGCTACTCAGAATGAGAAGCGGCCTCACGAAAAGAACTAGGCCCAATGACATAGAGAGCATGAGTTGTCGAAGTAAACCCAAGACGATCAGGAGGTCGAAAGAATGTCCGGTCATGAAGGGTGTAACAAGGAGCATCTTCAGAGGAATCAAACGTCGGTGTCGGGAAGATACCAGAAGATGAGTCTGGTGAAGGACGAGGATGCCTGGAGTAATGTACCCCAGAGAAACGAGAGGTGGAGCTGCAGGAACAAGAGGCGGTGCTGTAGGAGGCAACACAAGAGGTGGAGGTATAGAAGAAACCACTAAAGACAGACTAGAGGAAGACTGTGAAAGGGGAGAAATAGGTGAAGTCGAGGAGAGGCAACCAAGAGATCGTCTCGATGGTGGAAACAGGATGAGGAGTCGAATCTCGATAGAGGAAAGGCCCAGATTCGTCAAAGGCTACGTCTCGTTAGATCGTGATCCGTCGAGCAGAAGGATCATAGCAGTAGGGGTGCAAATGGAGCGGATATTTCCCGACCGTCCAATTGTCCATTTTAATTCGGATATAATTCGGAGCAAATTTTCGGATATCCAAAGGTTTTGTCGGATACGGAAACAGAGTCGGATATTTTTTGTCGGATACGGAAACGGATTCGAAAAAAGCATTATCCAATGGATACGGAACTATCCGAGTATTTTTCCGGATAGTTACCGGATACAGAAACGGATAGTTACTGAATAGTTTCTCCTTTACACTCTACGCTTGTTCGGTAAGAAATAGAATGCTTTCTGATTGAAAATCTATGTTAAGCAATAAGCATACAGTTATTACTAGGACTATGACTTGCACCAGAGAAGTTGAGCCTGCTGAGAAGAAGCAGAAGAAGTGTACCTTGAAGGTTTGGGACCATTATATTAAATACACAGTGAATGTTGACACAAAAAATGGTGGAAAGGAGAAACAACTTTGGGTGCAGTGCAATAAATGTCCTCACAAAGCTCGATGTGAGATGTTAAGGGGCACGAAGGTCTTGTAGAATCATTTGCTAAATGTAATGAAGTTAAATGAACTAGTGATATACTTGACTACTTAGCTATGGGCAATTCGTACTTTTGAACCATGTGACATGTAACTAGTTAGCTACTAGTAGTTTAACTAGTCTCTATCATTTACTTGCTATTTTGCTAGCTAGAATTTACTAGTTGCTTAACTTGTCCCTGTCACCATGTGAAATTTGCTTTCGCGCATTATCTGATCAAATATTCGTGACCGAAACTAACCGTATTCGGAGCGGCATGTATTCGCTCCATATTCGTGACCGAGAATATCTACATTCAGATTCAGATCCGCACTATCCGTGCTCGACTCGACTCGACAAAAATATGAAAAAGGATACGAGATGAGCAATATCCGTCTATATCCGCTCCGTTTGCACCCCTACATAGCAGCGATAACCCTTATGCTTAGAACTGTAACCAAAAACACACACTCAACTGACTGGGCTGACAGTTTGGTGCGCTCACAAGGCTACAATAGGACAAAATAGATACAGCCAAAAACACGAAGGTGAGTGTACTAGGGCGCTCTAGAGTAGAGACGATCTATAGGACTGATATCCTTAAGAGCAGTGGAAGGCTGCATATTGATGAGATATGCAGCCGTAGAAATAGCCTCAATCCAGAACCGTAGTGGAACGTAAGAGGCAATGAGAAGAGTGCGGGCAGCCTCAATTAGATGACGATGTTTGTGCTTAGCAACCCCATTCTGAGCATGGGCACAAGGACAAGAAAATTAGTAAAGAGTACCATGCTCAGAAAGAAATTATCTGAAAACGCCAGAACAGTATCGCCAGCAGAATCATAGCGAAACGTACAAATGGATGACTCAAACTGAGTATGAATCATCGTGACAAAGCTACGATAGACCGTAAGAAACTGGACAAGATTAGACATAGGAAAAGCCAAGTAAAACAGAAATAATCATCAATAAAAACTACATAGAATTTATGCCTGCCTTTGGAGATAATAGGCGTAGATCACCATACATCTGAATAGACTAAATCAAAAGGAAAGAGGACAAGGACTCACTAAAATGATAAAGTTGTAGATGTTTACCCAGCTTACAACCCTGACAAAACATGGACGTGTCAACAGTAATACGTACAAGAACACCCTAACGAACTAATGAAGAAAGACGGGACCCACACAAGTGACCTAAACGGTGATGTCTCTGCGCAAAAGCTCTAGAGGTAGTGATAGTAGTAGCGATGGAGGTAGACGTGGTAGGAGCAATTGAAATGGACGGAAGGTGAAGACGGACGAGAATGTAGAGACCCTAATGATCCCTACGACGCTAGCCAATCCCAAGCATCGTCTATGTATGTCAATCCTAGATGAAACAGGTGTGAGAGTCAAAACCAACCTTACAACCAAGATCAGTGAGCTGTCCCACCAAAAGAAGCTGCATGGTAAACTAGGGAATATGGGAAACATCTATAACAGAAAAAACAGTAGACAAAAAAGTACCCTGAAAGCTAACAAATAAGGAAGTATTGTCAGCTATCTAAACAGAGATAGGAAAAACAAGAGGTCCTATTGAAGTGAGAGATGTGGAGTCCGATGTCATGTGAATAGAGGCACTTGAATCTAGAACCAAAGAGATACCTGAAGGAGACGTCTGAGCTAGACTGACAAAACCCGTTGAGTTATGAGAGAGCTAAAGTAGAGCCTGGTAGAGCTGCTGAACATAGTCGCTTCGCTGAGAACCTGATGAGCTGGTCTGTCCTCCAGTGAAGGGCCTCCCTGGCCCCCTTGGATCGTCCACCCCAACGTGTCTTGTTCCGCTTTTTACGCACTACACAACTCTGGTAAGGAAACCAAGGCATATAAGGAAACAAATAAAACATCTTATTTTATCCTTAACACACTATTCGCACTTTTGTTGTGGTTACTTCTGTTCGCCAGTGGTCTATCCCTCAATTGGATATTAAGAATGCTTTTCTTAATGATGTTTCGCATGAGGAGATCTACATACAGCCAACACTTGAGTATTCTGTTCCAGATGGGCACGTATGTCATCTTTGTCATGCTCTTTATGGCCTCAAATAAGATTCTCAAGTCTGGTTTACGTGTTTTACCTTAGTGATTACTGCTATCGGTTTCACTGTTAGTTCCTACGATATTACTCTTTGTCCATGTCTTATCTCGAGTAGGACACTGCTTCTTCTGTGTGTGGATGATATGCTCACACTAGTGATGTTTCCTCATTCATCATGTATGTGAAGAAGCATCTCAATGAGCAGTTTCTGATGACTGATCTTAGTTCTCTTACATATTTCCTTGGGATTGAGATCTCTTCCACGCCTGATGGTTACTCCCTCTTCCAGCAGAAGTATGTCTAGGATCATCTTGATCGGTCTGATCTAACTGACACTTGCACTGCCGAGACTCCTATGGAGCTATCCCTTTAGCTTCGTACCACTATAGTGATCTTTTGAGGATCCTACGTGATATCGCCATCTTATTGGGAGTTTGGTGTATCATATGAACACTCGTCTTGATATTGCTCATGTTGTTCATATCTTGAGTCACTTTATAACTCGTCCTACCCATTTCAATATAGTCACATCCGTGTTCTTCATTACTTGCGTAGGGCTATATCTCGTTGTTTTTTTTCCTAGCTCCAACTCACTACAGCTTTAAACGTATTTCGATGCGACATAGGTTAGTGATCCTTCTTATCGTCGTTCTCTTTCTGCTTACTATGTTTTTCTTAACTCCTCCCTAATTGCCTAGAAGACAGAAGCAGGCTGTAGTTTTCTGTTCGAGTGTAGCAACTAAGTTGAAAGCTATGGTAGCAATGATAGCAGATGTTACTTAGTTGCGATGACTATTTGTTAATTTTGGAGTACCTATGATGAACCTACGACTCTTTTGTCCAACAATACAGATGCTATCAATATTGCATGTGACCAATAAAACATGAGCTCACCAAGTACATTGGTATGGATACTTCATACACTCAGCTCATAGGTGCAAAAGAAAATACTTGCTTTACAGTTTGTACCCTCAAAGTAACAGATTTCAGACTTCTTTACAAAGCCACAAATTAGAGTACAATATTTGTATTTTCTCTTTAAACTCAGTGTGCATAATCCAATATGCGTTTGAGTGTTAGAATAGAAATTCCTTTGCATTTTCTTATATGACTTTGTATTTCCTTATATATGCATAGCATATTCTCTTGTAATATCCTCTTATACTTCTATATATGTTACCCATTAAAGCTCATAAATATACACACAATACTCATAACATGCTTAAGTGCATGTTGCAAGGAATCTTCTGTATTTACTCAAAAAGTGAATATAACTTGGAGATTCTTTTAGTTACATTGAACAATTGAAAAGAACTCAGAAGTGGCAACCATCTCTCTCCTGTGCAAACAAACTCCAATGAGAGAACCTAAAACATCATTACAAATTAACTTAGAAATTGCATCCTTTTAGGGTTCCGTACATCATAATTAAAACTACACTATGCCACAAAAACAACAACCAATCCGACCTTGAATACAGAAATGCAGACACCAAGTGGAAAAGAAAACATGGATTTAGTTACCAGAAGCACACGTAGTTTTGGGTGGAGGATATGTTGACCATCTGAACACCTCTAGAGGGCACAACATCCCATATTACATTGACTGAACTCAAGTAACAAAACTCCAAGAAAGAACTGGTGACATGGCTCCAGCCTCCACAGAGGAGATATCTATCCAACGCCAATCCTACAAACTGCCAGTACAGTCAGCCAATAATAAATGACATCAAAACACCAATTCAAGCTTTTCAAAAAAAAACAACTGTTACATATATAATATAAGTTAAACCTGCCAAGGATATGTTCTGCCCATGAATTGATCATTAAATGCAGGATTTGAAATAAAAAAAGCTACCAAGTTTAGTGTCCAATATTGTTCTCCAATAGAAGGGTCAGCATGAATTAGGATGGGAAAAATAATTGTGGCTAATGTTATGTGTGGTTTAGCTACCATGTGTGGCCCTATAGCTACCAAGAGATATGGGGCTTGTTCTTTTCAGCTTCTAAAAGCTGTTTTTCGGCTTTTCTACAGTAACTAGCTTATAAACGGAATATTTTTTCAAGATAAGGTCTACTAGTTAATTGTAGTACATACTTTACTGATTTCATTTATATTGGCAAAAACCACATGTGAGTTTCTGTTACTCTGTAATCTCTCGTACAAGCAGTCTAAAAGTCACAAGCCGCAGCCAAAAGCCATAAGCCGCAGCCAAAAAGAACAGGCCTGGTGGCTAAACATATGTTCTCTAAAAGGTAGGCCTGCTGTACCATGTAATGTAATTTAATACACCACCATATTGTGAAAGCATAGGCCAAACCAGAAGCAATTGGGCATGCCCTGTCTTTTGATTATTATCTAGGGAATTCTCTTAACAAATAAGTAGCATAATAACCATCACGCTAACAACATGGGCCTGTGATAACACATCACAGCTCCAGTTAAATTCCACCCAAATTGCCTACTGAAAAAAAGAATATTCACAATGTACTAAATCTTCTGTAGATGACATTAAATGCTACATAATCTATATCCATGATGTGAAGCGAAACTTTTTAGGCTGCAGTAGCATATGTTGATGTTGATCCAAATCTGTTACTACACTGTAACAAAAGTGCTTCTAGCCTAGTACTCCGGACCTTGTGCTGGAGACCTGCATTACTGGTTCCCACTGATCTCAACTGTTTTCACCCTCATCCAAAAGTAAGGCAGAAGCAGATTGTAGAGCAGCCAGTTTTTGTGATAACAAGATTAAAAAGAGGCAAGCAAACTATGCAGTTTTTTTCATTTGTTTTCAAAAATCAAAACATTAAGAGCTGATGTATATTTACAAAAGAACCACGAGAGATGGTTTGAATTGGCTTAAAATGTTACATAACTTAAAGCAACATCTAGCATTCAGTGCTCCAGTGGTATCTGCCCCCGGTGCCTAATCCCAGCAGTTGATATAAAATCCTGATAAATTCAGTACCCGCACTGTTTTGAATGCTTTTCGAGCCCACTGACTACCTAAAAAATGCTAAGTATTCACAGTACCATAAATACCAGGGCTAATATGTTCATAATGCATCATTCTACCATTCAAAGTCGTCATGTCAAATGAGTGACAACATTTCCTGATGTTTATGTACAACAGCAACAAAATACCAAAGTGAACACAACACAAGTAATAAAAAGAGTAAATGCAACATAGATACAGGTAAGGTATTCAATATTCATATGTAGGTACTTCAACAAAATAATATTTCCGTTAAGTAAACAAGGATGATAAATGATGTACAAGGGATCACTACTAATTTCAAGATTCTAATTGTGTCACCACATAAACAGTTAAACACAATATCCAAAGACTTAATTTAACAAATTTTAAACCATTATTCAAACCAGAGCATAACATCATACATGAGCTGCTACCTCACAATAATGTTGTTATACACTTTGGTTATGTAGCCTTCCAGCATCCGATTGCAGTTATATTTTTTCTTGAATTCCATATGCTGAAGTACAAAAATATGGCTGGAAAACTATTCATCTATAGTAACAAAGTTTTCATCTTACTAGTTTTGGCAAAGGGAGGCAGCAAGCTTGAGGCAGCAACTGCATAACTTGCAAGAACATCATCGGTATGATCCTCAACCAACCTACAATGAATGCATATGGGTCATACAAATGGCAGTCATTGCCAAAGTAAAAAAATCATGCAATCACATCTTGCGTTATTTTCTATTATGGTAGTACCAATGATCATTAGAGAATCATGTGTCGCAGACATCAACCTCTTAAATAGCATCATTACAAAAGATATTATATTTCCATATCATGCTGTTCAATGGGAAGAAATTCTCAGCACATCATAACAGTTACCATATGGAATTGTATCAAAGCCGTAGGCGTCTATTATGCTGCACCCAGGAGTAGCCTAACATTATAAAAAACAAAGCCTATGTTTTGCCAGCTATTCACCCTCCACTGTTCTTATTTCGAACAGACTGTTGGGGCACGCTTGTGTGACACTTCACTACTACCAGAGATAGTTAAATGACTATTTAGCAATGAACGGTATAGGATAAGCAACCTTTGGGAATACAAATCGGCCATGACATGTTCCATTTTTTACTTGATTAAATTGGTGTCTTACTCCTTACACACAAAAATATTAGTTCATATGTTAGATTGTTAGTTCAGTTCTCCTGGGGGGTGTTAACATGTAGTGTATGACTTTTCACACATTAAAAAATTGTGTGGCCCAACAGCTAGGTTTAAACCCCAAATGAACCGAAACTGCATATACTGCACATAAAAGATAAAAGGGAAGGTTCACGATAAGTACAAGTAAAGAACTTTATTATACTGGTTGCATATAAACTAGAAACCCCTAAAAAAACTAAGCACAACAGCAATTCAATAGCAATAGATGCATTTTTAGAAAAGTAATAAATGTGTTTATGAGATGTGTCACTGCAGGCAGTTGTTGGGAAAACAGCTTTCTGGTCTGGATGTAAAAGACTTACAACATTTGGAGAATAAGCTGGAGATGAGCCTAAGAAACATTCGTCTGAAGAAGGTTACATTATAATTTTGTTAAGACCACATCACCATTTAGGTTTTTTCTGACATGGATATCAATGACTACTTTCACTAAAATTCACTTTACAGGACGAACTTATGATTGATGAAATTCAAGAATTAAACAGGAAGGTTTGTTAGTACAATTCATTCTAGTGTATTTGGTTATATATCAAAGCTAATTGACTATAGAATCTTCTTACTGGAATCACAGGGAATCCTCATACACCAGGAAAATGTGGAACTATACAAGAAAGTCAACCTTGTTCATGAGGAAAACATCAATTTGCAGAAAAAGGTGCAGGTATCCAAGAAATTTTTTCCAAACAATGATGCAACTTGTATAGGTCATCAATTGTCATTCAGTTTCACTTGTCTGGTACATGCACATTGCCAAATGTTATTTCGTCTTCATTTCTCAGGTATATGGAGCCAAGGGAATAAATGGACATCCGACAGGTTCTACCAGTCGATACAGTTTCCTGACTACAGAGAATGAAAATGCTCCAGTTAATCTTGAGCTAAATCAGCCACAAGATGTGGAAAAGGGGCGGTCAGAAACACCAACTCCGGGGTGAGTTCTTGCAATTTCAAATACAGTTCAGATTCAGCAAAGCACATGATTTGAAATAGTTCACTGAAAGTGCAGCAGACTTCTACTGCAGTGAGGATGACCAAAACTAAGAGACCAACAACCTACAAAGCTGGGTTGACATTTCAAGACCTAGCAGCTAAACTGTAAAGCTTCTAGATGCAAGAATTTCTGAATGAACAAGAGCATCGATTGTAATTCAGATTTTTAATATCAGCTGTTGCAGACCCATTAAGTCATAGCACAGTTTATGTCATGTATACTATTATTCTAAAGAATATAGTGCTTCTGATTTTCACAGTGCAGCATAGAAGGCTTGGCACTAGTTGGTAACATGTTAAATATACACATTTGATATTGTATTGATTAGAACTTGTTAAATACAAATATGGTTAGTTGCTTTCTTCTGAAATGCAAAAGACAAGCTGTGTGATGTTTAAGGAACTTACGCACTGAATCATACAGAAAATTTTGGTAAATCATGATGATTTAAACTTTAAACCACAACACAGCTCGATGTACAGTGTACTATACTAAAAGTTAACAAAAAGGCCACCCACTACACATCTGCATGTGCACATTATCCCCAAACTGTGTGCTGCTATGCCACAAACAGAAAATTAAGGCTCTTGGCACTACGCCCACCTACAATGGAATTCACGTACATGGAGCACTGCTCAGTGGTTCCTGTACATTCTTTTTCACCCCAAATTGCAAAAGGATGCATTAGGCTACACCCTTTACCCATCCTCACTATGTATTCTTCAAAGCAACACATGTTCCAAGGAAACATATATCCACCTAACATTCTGCTTCCAATTACGAATGTTATTCACATTTATGTTAAATTGAAAGGGGTCTTCTTTTAGGTGCAATGCTTCAAAACTTATCCACGCTTAGTTGTAAATCAAGTCTCCTATTATATAATCACAATTCACAAGAATATTGTTATACCATGAGAGCTCTAGGTCAGTACATGGCAGCAAGTCAACAATAACCATATACCAACCAATAAAGGTAAACAACCAAAAAATGGATCCAACCCATAACATGTTGTTCCAAAATAATAATGCTGAATAATATAGATTTTTCACAATATATCAAGAAGACTTACAAGTTACTGCATAAGTTCTTGCAAGTTATGCAGTTGTCGCCTCTAGCTTGTTGCCCCCAAATGCATATCTAACAAATTACAGACATCAACTCCCATGGAAGTACTTGTGGTGACATAGAAATAATTTCTCTACCAAAGTAGCCAATCTTATCTGCTATCCAGTTAAATTGCAGCAACAATGCCATGTTGAGGATATAAGAATAACATAGATGCATATTAAGAAAGGGGGTTATGCTGTCCTATAGCTCTAAGCAAACAAAATGAAACAGCTTGATACGGTGTTGTAGTTGTAGACATCTTTTTTTTACAGGATGAGATGGTAATATGACTTGATTACAGGATTCAAACCTATATCATGAATTCATGATGCGTGTAGAGTAAAGCATATCACAATCAACCAGGCACATTAAAGATCTATCAGCTAAAGTAATTTTCAAAACACAACTCATAACACCTAGAACGTAGCTCATAGCAATTCAGATCTCCAAATAATGCCAAAACACTTATCCAATTGCAGCCTCATAAGCACTTTACGTTGGCCAACTTAATGACAACAAAAAGACTGAAGTCACAGGTGACACATGGGGCAGCATGCAGCCAGTGTGGCACACCATGCAGTGAGCTTTGGCACAAGATATACATGGGCGCAACGTGCAGAGGCAGGGTACTGCCATCGCTAGTTGTGGGTAGCCATGAGGCACGTACAGGATGAACTCACAATAGGCCCATAAGTCTACACAAAGCATGCAACAGTGGCTAAACTGTGCATCAAAGGATGACATTTGGAGAGTTAAGACATAGATTAAAGTGTAATCAGATTAACTAAAACTTGCAAAATTTCACTACCTACACTATTTCACAAGGATATTAATCAGAGATTGCATGTTGCTCATATGAAATAGTTTGTGCCTCCATAATGTTGTTGCATGTTCACCAACATAATCCTCTACAAGACAGGAAACATGCAATGTATTCCAAACAATGTACACAGTGATGAAGGTGGTAACTCTCTCCATTTGTAAATCCTCTCTTAATTTTCTTCCAACCCCAAACACAAAATCTACCAGGCTGCCTCAACGCACCAAATTAAACTGAGTAGATGATAGTGTTCCCCTCTTGGTCTTAACAAACACAACCCTTAAATTTCACCGAACAAGAGAACATAAAAAAAGGCGAATTTCCAACCTAAATTCGAAACAGCGGGCCACCGCATATCGCAATCCGATTGTGCTTGGACCTATCGATCGATCCCGTCTATCTAGAACCGCATTTTTACTCTCCTCAGACACCTCTCACACACCGAAAACCGTAAGTAATCAGCGATTCAGAGTTCAGGCTCTCCTAGACGAACATCGCAACGAAACGCGAAACCGATCTCGCCAGGCAACCCGACAGCGCTAAGCGAGATGACAGGAGCAGAATTGGACGGATCAGAAGCAAGAGAGTTTCGCCGCCGGCTCACCTGGATCCCTCACCCCGTCGCGAGGCCGCTGCGCTCGCTCTCTCCGCTAAACCCTAGATTAGGTTGGGAAACGGGAGGACGGGTGTGCTGCGGTGGGCGAGTTGGAGGGCGTGGAAGTTTTATATGTGCAGGCAACCCCGCGGCGAGGCAGGCAGGAGGGCAGTCGGCAGGATTGGCCCGCTCGTTTCGGTTCAGTCTCTGGTTTCTGATTTATTTCCTACTATTTATAAATTTCGTTTTTTTTATTTTTGTTTTTTTAGTTTTTTGCCGGTTCTTTTTCGTATTCGTTTGTGTTGTCCGTGATAAGCTAACATATTTTTCTATTTTTAAATTTTTTTAAATTTAATTACAACAAATAAATCATCTTTAGCTACAGTAAAATTTCAACCGCTACATTGCAATTTCGGCCATAAGTCATAGCTTTTCAGCCCAACCAAGCGGGGTCTTAAAATTGGCGCTAGCCGGGAGCACCCTCTCACCAGTCTTCCAGTTCGAGGGCTGATGATGTCACAACGGTGTGTTGTTTTTGTGCCGGGCTTATGTGTTATAGTTTTGATTTATTAATCTAATAAATAATAATTATGGAGAGAAATTAAAAGTCAATAGTCACTGGAAAACCAAAAAGAATATAATCAGATTTGCCTTCTTAAACTGAAGAGAGAGAAGAAAAACAATTTGGGTACGTTCTGGTGTACGTGTGCAAGTGGAAATGTAGGGGGTGTTCTTTTTGGCTGCGGCTTATGGCTTTTGGCTGAAATTTTTGAATTTTGGCTGTTTACGGTACAGATTACGGAGAGACCGATACCCACTTACGATTTTGGTGGTACAGATATTGGGCTTTTAACATGTACTACGTTTAACTTGTAAACTCCGTCTTAAAAAATACTCCGTTTAAAAGTTAGGTACTGTAGCAAAAGTGAGAAGCCGCCCGGCTTCTCACCTATCGAACACCCCCGTAATCACCTCCCTTAAATGTACTTTAAAACTATGACAATTGGGATTTGATAGAATACCACTCAGTATTTTTGAAATTTGTTACTCTATCTGTCCTATAATATAAGCCCGATACGCATGTCTAGGAGATACATTATTTAAGTAATATTTAATAAGATTATGTTATATTTGACTATAATAGAAATAGTAGTTCTATGTCTATTTAATAGTAGTTACTATAATACAATTTTATTAAATATTACTTAAGTAATATGCTTTGTTGATATGCACATCAAACTTATATTTCAGGACGAAGAGAGTATGTGCAACTCCACCTTATAGTTTCTTTGATATATGCCATTTTCACATATTCACTTTTGTGAAAATGGCATCTATAAAAGAACCAAGAACTGGATTATCATATGTCAAATTTCAATAAATTGGGTGGCAATCTCCCTGCTACCACGTTTTCAAGTGGCATACATCAAATTTTGCTCGAGAAGTATATACCTCCCTACATTCTTGTGTTTGCTTGGTTCCACATCATGTCGCAGAGGGTTCCTTGTCCCACAGAAGGTGTCCTCGTTGTGTCTGATGAACCAAGTGCTTGCATCACCCTAGTATGTGTGGGCCCTCCCTTCATCGACCCTACCATCACTGCCTCCATCGAAACTTCCATGGCCATTGTTGCCTTCTTCGTAGTGTGAATCGGTTGCTACTACCACCCCGTCAACGTCACACATTGCCCTATCGTGAGGGTTTCGTACACTCGATGCAGAAATTGCTAGCCAAATGGGCGGCATTGCCCAGCATGGTACAGTCCGTTAGATATGACCATTTAGCCCGTCAATCTAAATAAAGCATGTTGTGTCGACCTGTGGACCAAGCCATAGACCCAGACATGATCCATTGAGCTGACGGGCCGTATCATGCTGGCCCTACCCTAATTAGCCCGATGGTCCAAAGAAGCCCGTCAAGCCTATTTCGGTCTGAAAATTATAAAAATATATAATAAATTATAGAAATGTAATGATGAACTTTATTAATATTTAAATGGATACTTCATTAAAAACTTTACAAAGTAAAAAACTCAACTTGAGAAAATCTTGGCAAAGAAAAAAGAGTACAACCTATAGCTCTACAGTACATGTAAAAAACAAAAAAGGTATAATGTACATCGATGCTCTAAGTGTCATCATCTAGATAGAGATTATTGAATGCGTCTGCCAACTCTATATTCTCTACACAGTGTTGAGCTCACGAATCAGCTTTGTTCCCAGCCTTTCACTGTTAGAAATATTTTCCACCATCTCACTCTGAGACTTGTTTTACTCTCCTCCAATATTCTTCCAAAAAGCTAAAACCAAACTCGGAAGAAACTGTCAAAACAGAAACAGTTAACACATCCCTGCTAATATGGATAGCACAAAATATGTTAACTTATGCTGGTGCCACCATCCCAAAATATTGAAGCCCTCTTCCTGGTGATCCACGGGATCGCCATCCACAAAGACGGATAGCTCCCCACAGTTACAATGGTCGTGTATTGCTCCAGCACTTGACGTTGTAGAACTTGATCTTCTGGATGAACCTGGTGCACCAAAGATTTTCCCATATATTTTTCTTCTTAAATATGGTGAGTATTATTGGAGATCGTTGCAAGCGAACTCACTGAAACTTTAGTTCGTACTTTTGATAAAAAAAATTGAACAATTTAGTATGAACATCTGAAAAAAAATAGTTAGAATAATCTATCCCTACAGCGTCACATAGAAGTGCGAGAACATTACTGAACCCTTAAATTTTAACTCTTAGATCTAAAATAAATGTAAATACATATAAATGCAGAATCTCTTTTTAATATTTCAAATATTTAGTTTTCACAGCACAAACAATATCTCGTATCATTATCTCATTTTCATTAGCTTACAAGTGACCCGCAATCGCAAGAATATAATGCACAATTAAAGGAGATGTTGGATAATACACTTCGGATAAAGTAACAGTGGAATTGTAAAAGAGTTTCAAAAATGCTAATAACTTTTCAGCGATATACCAATGCTACTTAGTCAATAGTGTGTTATTGTCATGTTGTGATACTGCGTGTGAAAAAACAAAAATGTGCTCTTGTAGGGTAAAAGGTTATGTAACATCATATAAGTAGAGTTCCACTTTAGTAGCATGTCCAAACTAAAATTTCTTAGACATACACCCATCACAATACGGAAGTTCTTATATGCTGCTATTACGAAAGATATTGCATCATGAAAAGCTTGAGTATATAGATACAACATCTTTAAACCACATTTAACTATAAGATCAATAATATGACAGATGCATCACTGATGCAGCAAGAAGGATTCGACGTATGTACTAAATACCAGAGTGAGAATATTCATTGCCCTAGAGTTTGCTGTAGTATTGTCCAAAGTAATTGCGAAAAAATATTTGTTAGACCGAAATCTTTCACACTTTGATAATACATTTTGTAATATTCTCACTCGCATGTGCTCCATCAATTAGCTTAAAGCATATAATTCTTTTTCCATTTACACAGTCATCGTTAACATAATAAGCAAGTACAGTCCTCTCTAACCCAACCACTTCATATATCCGAGGTCAAAGCCACTGAAAATGTGCATGTCTCAAATAGTTCTTTTAGTTTAGCACAACCATTATTATAATGTTTGACTAAATCTCGAGGTGTTGTCTGTTTAGAAGTTAGAGATAATATGGGATTATGAGCAGTTCTAATGTAGTTTTCAAACGCTTTAGACTTAAAAAGTTTAAAGATAGATCTTGTGAGGCACTTAAACGATAAAGAGATTCTCGAATCCTAGTTATGTATCGTACCTAGGGGTGGCAAAAAAGCTCGAGGCTCGTGAGCTGGCTCGGCTCGTTGAAGGCTCGGCTCGTGGCACAAACAAGCCGAGCCGAGCTAGGGTTTCAGCTCGGTCCATTAACAAGCTGAGCCGAGCCGCCGCATAAGCCGCTCGCTAGGCTCGGTCTTTAGCCCATCACGACGTGAACGGCTCCGTACAACAATAGCAGTAGTATGTATGCCTGCTAATTTTCACACCTCTTTAGTCACTGAGAGGTATTATTAAAGTACACGTTACTCTTTTCTCTGTTAATTTCACCTATGGAAAGGAACCATCAGATGCCATATTTGCTCATACTGGAACTGGAGTTTTCTTGACAAGTTTTTCTTATTTTGTTATGAACCTACTACATTTGATGCTATTTCCTTTTTGATGTAATCCCAGTCATAGGATTACTATTGTATAGGTTTCACTGTCACTCTAGATAATCATAGAAGTTATCATTCAGAAAAATAAATCTGAAACATAACGAGCCTAACGAGCCGAGCCTAACGAGCCATAGGATTGATGCAATTTGCATATTCCACCTAACGAGCCGAGCCTAACGAGCCATAGGATTGATGCAATTTGCATATTCCACCTAACGAGCCGAGCTCGAGCTTTTTAACGAGCCGAGCCGAACTTCTCTTTTAGCTCGTTAGCTTAGCGAGCTGAGCCGAGCCAAGCCGCTTCCCTAACGAGCCTTCACGAGCCGAGCCGAGCCAGCTCGTTATCCACCCCTAATCGTACCATGGGGGTGTACTGCAGGTGCATCTACCTCATGGTCATCCCTTGTTCTCCTTTATAACAGGCTAAAATCATGCTAAAAAGGCCATGCCTGATGTGTTGATCGTGCCTAATGGGCTATTTTCATGCCTAATGGGCCGCTATCATGCCTAATGGGCTAACGTGCCTAACAAGCCATGCTTGTGCGGGGCGTGCTTGGTCCGGTACTATTCATGTCATGCGGGACGGACACGCTAGGTCGGCGTGACGACCCAAGCATGATCCACAGCATCATGCCTTGCCGGCCTAGCCCATCACTTTCGTGGGCTATGTCGTGACTGGGGCGGGCTAATAGTGTCATGCTTTGGGCCGACTCGGCAGGCACAATCCATTTGGCCAGCACTAATGGGGATCAACCGACAATGGAGGTTACTCTTTGGATTTTTCAAAGAACATGACTCAATTCTAAGTGGCTTTCATATATTAACACAAACTATTAAACGCATTACATATCATTGCCTTATATAGAGAGGGAGAGAGGCTGCACTTACTAGGATTGTTAAGAAAACTAAAGACTTATTAGAGCATAGCAAACTAATTAATATTTTTAAACTCTAGATAGGAGTATAGGACTCCCAGAAAATCAAATAAATTAAGAAGAAGACAAAGAGTCATTTTATTTTCGCGCAGCTTGGGTAGTCTTGATTCAAATGACCATAACTTCCTCCTCGAAACTCCAAACGGTGCATCGTTTGTCGCAGTAGGATCTAGGCAGCGTTCAATATGGTTTAAGCTTATTTTTGCACTATTCATAATTTCGTCTTTTTCTGAATTTTTGATTTTTTTTTGAGCTTTTTTGTCGGTTCTTTTTTCTCGTATTCGTTTGCGTTGTCTGTGATGGGCTAACATATTTTTTATATTTTTCAATTTTTTTAAATTTAATTATGTTAAATAAGCATCTCTCACTACATGTTTGTCGCAGACCATAAGCTTTCATTTCAAATAGAACCGATCACCACCCTAGACTCATGAGCTTTGCGTCGACCCATCTTGTTTAGAAAATAGATTGAGAAATTGAGACACCCCTCTGTAGTTTAATTGTTAGAAAAGTGAAGAGAAGGAGGAGTTTACCAGGAATAACGGAAGGGTTTTGCAGAATGGATGAACAATGGTATATTTTACACGCATTCCCAAAAATTGTAGTAAGTTTTTGGCCATATATGTGTAAGGTATTTAAATTCAGGTCACTTCTATCTAGGGTTGGTCATCTTGGGAAATGCT
The DNA here is from genome assembly GCA_036346245.1 of Bonia amplexicaulis. NCBI lineage: Eukaryota > Viridiplantae > Streptophyta > Magnoliopsida > Poales > Poaceae > Bonia > Bonia amplexicaulis. The sequence continues at coordinate 5,422,958 of CM070757.1, forward strand.
GTTCTACACTCGCGTCCGGGCGCTCCCACAATCACAACCGCACAGTGCGCAACGAGATTAGTACAAGAAATTTGATTTTCTGATTTTTTTTTGCTGAATTAAAGAAACCAGTGGGCACTGATTACAAGAGAAGGCAAGTTTAATTGTCCCATCACTCCTAAATCTCGATCCTGTCCATTTGAATTTTGAATGTGATGTAGTGCAAACTTCGGAGGGAGACACATGTATTGTACACTAAACATACTACTCATAATTTATTATACAAAATACAATGTATTGTACACATGTTTATACAGTAACTAACCTCACAATGGGTATATGTATCTATACAATGTATTGTACCCATCATTGTACAGGAGATGTACAAGAGGCATACCCATGAACTGTACAAAGGTATCTAGAGAGGACGTGTATAGGGCGGTGGTGTATTGTGCACCTTAACCGGCAATGCCACATTGATGCATGCTCGGCCTTGAGAAGTACATGGCGGCGGCGGCGCATGGACAGGGCCGTGTCGTGAAATTTGGAGGCCCTGTACAAAGCTCTAAGTAACGGCACGGTCATGGATGAATGGACATTGGACGAGCCGGCTAGCTGGCGCTCGGTGGAGACGAGACGAATACGAACTGACGAAGTCACAAATACAAGAGAGAATACGAACGCGTGGGGGGCCTCGGGGCTCGGAGCCGAGAATACTGGCGCCACGCACGCCAAGTCGTCGCATGGAGACGCTGCGGACTCGAGCTAGGCTCGGGGCTAGGGTGAAACGGATCGGATAGTTTCCGTCGGATCCGGACGGATACAGATACAGGTTGTGTCGGATCGGATTTTTTTGGATAGTTCTCAGATTGGATATGGATACGGATTTTTTTTATCGGATACGGATACGAATACAGTAAACCTAGTATCCGTCGAATACGGATACGGATACGGATAATCCGGATAATACGAAACCGGATATCCGAGATTTTAGCCCAAGATATCTGAAACCGGATACGGATACGGATCAAGAAACCTAGTATTCTTATGCTTATTTAAATTGCTATCATGGAGGACTTGGTGGATGAAATGGAGGAATGAAATGTTCTTATGCTTGTTCAAATTGCTATTATGTCATCATGTGTATTCCATGAATTGCACGTTGTTGCTACTTATGTAGTTATGTTATGATCGACTATTTGGTATATTTATTATGGATAAAAAAACTATGCTTGTTTAGATTTCATGAATATTTTGACAAAATGAACTATTTATGTATTTGCGTTAATTTTGGATATATAGTTTAAGGGGTTTTTATGTTCCGATAAATATTCAGAATCAGTATTCGTTTCGATTCGTATTCGATCCGTATCGTATTCGATATTATTCGTATTTATATTCGTATTCGAGTTATCCGTATTCATATCCGTATTCAAAAAAATATGAAAATAAATATGGTAGATATATTATCCGTTCATATCTGATCCATTTTCACTCCTATTTGGCGCTCTGGCCTCACACGAATACATAGGCCTTCTCCTGCTGGACTGATTTTTCGTGCTCTAGAAATTGGGGCCTCAGCGGTCGCACGCCCGCCCGCCCCTTGGGCTCGGCCATGCGCATGGAGTACATGATGGCGGAGTACATGGCGACGGCGACGAGGACCATGGGCCAAGGCAATGGAGGAGTACATCTATACTCCTTGTCAGGTCAAAGGACGACGACCATGGCGATGGTGTACCCTTGGATGATGCCGACAAGTAGAAAGGAAACTGAGCGACACAGATGGGTGAGCATGGCCAGATCTAGAGGCGATGGGGTTGGAATTGGCTAGATCTAGTGACAACGATGACGGGGACGCTGGGATCCGCCAACGCCAGAGAACCTAGCCGGCTCCAGGTGCATCTGCAAATCTGGTGCACCTCGCCGAGGAATATGGTGGATTTGTCGCCGGCGATGTCGAGCTCATCTCGCCGCCTCGTCACCGAGTTGCCTTGAAACCGGATCTTATGGAGATGGCCAATCTGCCATCGGTGATGTCGAGCTTGTGCTATCATAATAGTAAAGCAAATATAGCACAAATATTGGTTGTCATGGTGGAGCTAGTTGGCTTACGCTTACACTTGTCTGAGTAACTCAAGAATTCATGGCCAAATTGGCCCGCTCGCACGTCGTAATTTCTAAACTAGCCATTGACATAGCCCTCTAGCGCGCTTGGGAACCGCGCGAGGTGGCTAGCACGGTCGCCGGGGTACCGTGCGAGACAGACTGACACGTGGGGTACCTCGCGAGGCGAGCGGGCCACGAGAGCCATCGCCTGGCAGGCGAGCGCGCACGGGGAGAGGCCAGGCGATTAGGGGTGCAAACGGGTCGGATTAATCCCGACCGATCCGGCACCGAATCCGATTGGTACCGAATCCGATTGATACCGAATCCGAAGAAAAAATATGGGTTAGGATATGGTAACAGCAATATCCGTCCCGAATCCGATACGTCTTCAAGTTTGATTTCATGTTAGTGCTACTATTTGACGTTTTATTTTCTTTTGCAATGGTAAATAAAATCTTCCACATCGCTATTAAGTAGTAACATCAAGTTCTTGACATCGTCCTCCTACTCCATTTGTTGTACTGCATGCATTCCTTACAAACAAGTAGGGGTGCAAACGGCTCGGGTTAATCCCGACCGATCCGGCATCGAATCCGATTGGTACCGAATCCGATTGGTACCGAATCCGAAGAAAAAATATGGGTTAGGATATGATAACAGCAATATCCGTCCGAATCCGATCCGTTTGCACCCCTACAGGCGATGCTGGGCAAGTTTGTGGCGGGGGGCTGCCTCGTGCGGTTTTCGACCATGCCACCTTCACCTCACGCTGCCGGTGGCCACACCAGACCACCTCGCACGGTTCCCGAGAGCGCCACCGCACGTGGCGCGGTGCCCGAGCGTGACAGGGGGCATCGATGGCTAGTTTGAGAATTATTGTGTGCAGGGGACAATTTGGCCGTCAATTTGTCACTCGACAGGCCGACAAAACTTTAAACTAAACAAAAATGAGCTACTGTGTTCTTGTGTAGTACAAACTAGGCTTGACAAAGATAAAATCTAGACAATAGATAACATGGGGGGCTGGACCATGAATTAACTTTTGGGGTTTTTTTTTCTTGATCCAAACTGCCACTCAGTCACAGGTTAATTAATCTGTAAAATCCTACAGCGCTGAAGGATGCATGGTACGATACTTCTGTGTAGTGATCATGCCGTTACTACAGTAGCCAGCCTAATAAAAATTCATCTCCAATTAATCCAAATCCAATAACTGTGAAGTAGTAGAGGCAAAACCTTGTAGATTTCACGTACGGACGGGCTGGATCAAGCACGCACTGCACGCAGGTACGTGCAGCTCTGGAGAACACCGCATTGGCTGCAGCGGAATCGGTCTGGAGGGTGAGGTAAGCACGCGCCACCCAAGCATGCACGTAAGGGTTTACTCTTTTCGGTTCATAACGTATATTTAAGTACCTAGTTTTAAATAAAAAATCTTTTAAAATAAAGTCTATTAGTTAATTATTGTAGATATTATATCGATTTCAGCTATACCGACTAAATTCATACGTGACTGTCTAGCAGATAGAATTCAAAAGCCATAAATTATAGTTGACTAGCTGAATGCCCGTGCGTTGCTACGGATTTTAAAAAATTTTAGAACATATTTGTATGTATGTTCTAAAAAATTTACCACCCGTTAGTTTCAGAACATATAGTATAATAAAATTATAAAATCCGTAGCAACAAGCATTCAGCTAGTACAAGATTAAGCACTGTATGAAAAATACAGCATGTACTCTACAATGCAGTCTAGATGAAATCCACCTTGACCACTAAATCATGGAAAGAAAGATATTTTGATGGAAAGGTGGAAAGATTCGGCGTAGGTCTTTTGGGGCCACATGTCAGCACTGCCTTTTGTGAGAAGGGGTGGGAGAGACCGGACCAATCACCAACTCATTCTTTTATAATAGTAAAGAAAAAACGAATCGAAGGTCTCACGATGACAGGCCTACCGGATCTCCTTGCTCTGGGCTCGGCAGCCGGCCCCGTGCAAGCGCTCGGTGTGGGTCTCACGAGCGAGGCATGCGCTGGCACGCACGGGCCACCTGGGTAAACAACCGTCTGCCGCGCGTGACAAGTTAAGCTAGGTGTGCGTGTCGCTCCAGGCAAGTGGGGAAAGGGCATGTTTGGCACGGCTGCGGCTTATTGTTTTTGACTGAAATTTTTGAGTTTTAGCTATTTGCGACAGAGATTATGAAGAGAGAGATACTCGCTTGTGATTTTAGTTGATACAGATGTTGAGCTTTTAACATGTACTACAATTAACTTGTAGACCATGTCTTGAGAAAATACCCCTATTTAAAAGTTAGATACTATAACAAAAGCTAAAAGTTGTTAGCTTCGATCGAAAAGAATAGACCCTTTGGGCATGTTCTTTTCCTCCAAAGTTGACGGCTTTTGGTTTTTGCCATAGTACCTAACTTTCAAACGGAGTATTTTTTCAAGACGGGGTCTACAAGTTAAACGATGTACACGTTAAAAGCCTAACATCTGTACCATCCAAAATCGTAAATGAGTATCTCTCTCTTCGTAATTTATACCGTAAACAATCAAAATTTAAAATTTTCATCCAAAAATTATAAACCGTAGCCCTTGTCAAACAGACCCTTTTGCTGCTGCATTTGCTTTACGTGGCCGCTGCTTTCGATCGCTTGGTTCATTTTTACCCGCCGCAGCCGGTCTTCGGCCTCCGGCTTGGGTGGTAGGACAGGGGCACCACGTCACGAACGCCCGCGCCTACTTTCCAAAGCTCTCCAGAAAACATCTGGTGGTACAGGGGCAGAGTATTCTTTACTGCCAAGAGGCTTTACTTAGAAAACCAGGGGCTGTCTTTGTGAAAGCAGGTTCGATGAACCTAGACATGTGGCACGGCGAGCATCATTTTTTCAACGGCAGAAAGTTGATATTGCTATTGTCTATTATATTATTTGTAAGCTTAGTTTTACTGTTGAATGGATCAGATGCTTCAAATGTGAGCCTGCATGTTAATATTACTGTAAACTTCGATAGCATCTACTGCACGGGCATCTGGGAGAACCCCCTGACGCCTACCTCCAGGTTCCCATCGCCTTCCAACTTGAATCCAAAACTTTGGACTCAAAAATTTGAACCTTCACGTAGGAGATTTCAAAGCTTTTATTATAAAACGCACGACGAGATACGAAGACAGTGAACATTAATTAGGAGCACGAGACAAAGATTGAATGTGGAAAAAATATCAGATGCACAATAGGCGAAATGACTCTATAGACAAGTTACGTAACACTCTTGGTGTATTACATATGTAGATAACTTGAAGTGTTCATCTATCATGAGGTTTACAAGAGTATAAATACGCTTGAGAACAAGAGTCCCGGACAAGAAAGGAATAGAATCCTAGTCGGCAATGAAAACGAAGACCTACTCGAAAATTAGAACAATAACTTGCTTAGAGACGGGAACAACATCCCACTCGAAGACGGAATAGAGTCTTAGAAGATGAAGGTGAAGAGCTGTAATCAGAAGTGCCTTGATTAACCACATTTGACTCCAATCGGCGCAAACACTTTTGGATACCACGATGGTGCAAGTCGATGCAAAGTCTATCATAAACATGGAGACCCCAATCATAGCCTCCAAACAGTCTATATTATTGACCAGTCATACTGGTCGAAATATATCTTTTTGAGTGAAACTTGATCGGATTCTTTAATTGGTCAGACCCGATTAGATTCAAATCACAAAATACAATAATCTTTACTTTTAGCTGAATTCCTCCTGTAACAAAAAAGAACCAAAGAATTTCTCGAATAACTTATAAAACACTTCTTGTGCATCAAACGTCTGAAATGACTAATGAGTAATACCGACAAAATCTGAGTAGATCTCAAATTTAGTGATATAAACTAGCTTTGTCATCATATCAGCTGATTATCATCAGTACTGATCTTGCAAACTTTAGCATCATCATGAGTGATAACTCCTCAGATGAAGTGATATCTAGTATCAATATGCTTTGTTCTTTCATGAAATATTTGGTCTTTTGTAAGACAAGTAGCACTCTGGCTACCACAGGGGATATTGGTGTAAGATGTACTTCTACAAAACTCAGTGTTCAGACATCTTAACCAAACAGCTTCTTTAAAGGCTTATGAGATAGCCATGTACTCGACTTCACTGGTCGAAAGAGCAACAATAGTTTGCAGACATGCTTTCCAGCTTATGGCACAACCTCTAATGGTTCGTATATAACCAGTAAGAGATCTCCTTTTATCTAAATCTCTACCAAAATCAGAATATACATATCCAACTAGTCCATCACTGGTCTTTCCAAACTGTGAACAAGCATTAGAAATGCCCCTCAAATATTTAAAGATCCGCTAAACTGCTCTCCAGTGGTCATTCCCTGGATTAGCAATATATCTGCTGATAACACTTAAAGCATGAGATAGGTCGGACGAGAGCAGACTATGGCATATATAAGTGATCCGACTGCGTTTGCTTATGGAACACTTGACATATATTCAACTTCTTCAACTATTTATGGACTTGATGTTGAAGAGAGTTTAAAATGTGAAGCTAATGGAGTGTCGGTCAGTTTAGCCTTATGCATGTTGAAACGACAAAACACATTTTCAATATGTCCTCTCTGACTCGGGTATAACTTTCCAAATTGACCATCTTTGATGATTTCCATACCAAGAATCTTCTTTACTGCACCGAGATCCTTCATCTCGAATTCACTATTTAATTGTGCCTTTAACTTTGATATTTCAGTCTTGTCTTTTGCCGCAAATAACATGTCATCAACATATAGAAGCAAATAGATGGTTGAAATGTTGATGGTCTTCAAATAAACACAACTGTCATAATCAGATCTTTTGAAGCCTTGAGAGATCATAAAGGAGTCAAATTTCTTATATCATTGTTTGGGTGATTGCTTCAACCTATAAAGAGACTTCTTCAATTTGCATACAAAATTCTCATTTTTCGAAATAACAAAACCTTTCGGTTGCTCCATATAGATGTATTCTTCTAACTCTCCGTGTAAGAATGTTGTCTTAACACTAGTTGCTTGAGTGTGTAATCATGCATAGCTACAATACTGAAATGTCTGAATAGCTTCATGACCAAAAATAAAACATCTATGAAGTCAATACCTAAAATTTGGTTGTATCATTTAACAATGAGCCTTGCCTTATACCTGACCTGATCGATTGGAGACATGCCTTCCTTTTTTGTAAATCCACTTGTGTGTGTGTGTTTATTTTCAATTGAGAGGTCGACCAACACCCAAGAGGAATTCTTCTCGAATGATTACATTTCTTCATGCATGGCAGTCATCTATTTCTCTGACTCATAGAGCAGATGACCTCTGAATAAGTTGAAGATTCAATAGTGCCTTCAATATCTTCTGCCATATTCAAACAATAAGACGTACTGTTTGTTTCTTTAATTAACCTCTTCGGATGTTGAATTTTTCTCCTTTCTCGATGTGCGGGCGAGCAAAGGGGATGGAGCGATGTGCAAGAGAAGCTAGAGGCAACGGGACTGAAAGGTGTCTAAGGCCGACGCGTGCGTGCTCGCGCTCCAGCACACTGACATTCATGCCGTTGATGCCTATGCTCAAGTACTAGGCTGACTGGAAGAAGGTGAGGATCAGAGAGAAGACGAGGAAGAAAAGGAAGAGAGAGAATGATAGCTAGGCCCTATAATTTTTTTCATGAATCATCATGCCATGTCAACTCATTTGCTACCTAGGACACCACGTCACCTAAAACTACCCATAAAACCGATTTTGGATATAATTTGCTTTGTTTTTAACAATTGGATGTTAAATTCTACCTGGTTTTGTAAATGAGGGACATAAATTAGACAAATTGAAGAGTCGAGAGACCACGAATGAACTTTTTCCATGCTCAATCCAATGCAAAACAACAAACCACCACATTAGCATCACATTTATACATTGCTTAGTGATACCTGCTCCTCGATTGCAAGTTAGCCATATATTATTATGGGAAAAGTCTTTTTTGTCACTCAACTCTTTGCATGATTTAATTTTCATCCTTATCTGTAAAATCAAGTAAAACACGCCCTCCAACTCTCAAAATCATTTATAACTCATCCCTCCCGCTTCAATAGGCAGTTTTGACCATAGGAGCACGCCACCTTGGATCCAAGATGGCTAAAATGAGGTGAGGCTCATATCTCTCTGGTAAACCGAGTCCACACATGACTCAAGGGTAAATTGGACCCACGTGTCATTAAAATATTATTTATTCTCAATTGTTGTTATCTCAGATTTACGTGGATCAAAATCGGTTAAGACCGCTGTTTGCTAGTAGGAGGAATATGTTCTAAATAGTTTTAAGAGATGAAGAGTCTATTTTACTCGATTTTATATGCGAGTGACAAAAATTAAACTGCACAAAGAGTCTATGGCACATGAATCCTATTATCATTGCTCGATCGATAAAACTCCGATCCTTGCGGATGCATGGAATGTAAGCAGCTCTCGGAATCAACGGTTAGGCAGCGGTCTGCAGCAGCTGCCCCGTGGTTTTCGCCCTGTCGGCTCTGCGAAGTTACCAAAACGTTGTTTTGCGCTGTTTTTTATCGTCAAGTTGGCTGTTATGAATATGATATGACCAGGCCTAATACAGAAACTGGCACGCAAAGTTGGTGTTATGCTTTTGCTGTACATATGGGACGTGGCTCCTAGTACTTTTTGCAAACTTTGCGACCAAAGTAAAATGCTTATGTGATCAATTAGTGAATATGTTTGTTGAGTGGAGTCAATTCGTTCAAATATTTACGATGGTGTTTTGCAAATAAAATAAAATAGGTGTGTCTAGATATTACCTAGATGTTTTCTTCCTAACAATCATCTAGATTTGAAACCGTTGGATTAGAGATCCAACGGCCCTTTTTTTAAAGGAGGAAGAGATTTTTTTGGTGAGGGTGGGGGAAGAATTCTTGGGTAATCCATGGTCACAAATCTGAATGATAATTAGGAAGAAAATATTCGGATGATGTTTATCAACATCCAAATAAAATTGTAAGATCAATTGAACCTAATCCTTTCCACGTGGCTCCGCCACTATTGCTACAGGTACGACCAGCCCTTTCATCAAATCGCTACGAACTTTCACTGACAAACTGCCCCACCACCAGTAATGAGAGGGCAACAAGCAACGTTAGGCCAATAATTAGCATATTTTCTTTTATGAGATTATCGACATTTTGGTACATTCACACAAGCGTTCGTATTATAACTAAAAGTCATCAGTTATAACCATAAACCATCAGTCATAGCCAAAAAGAATGCACACGCAGATGTGTCGTCTCTCACCATAAACTACTAATGTTATGAATTCTTTTTTTGAGAGATACAAGACAGACATGCACATCCACTTATACCATACGCGCATGCATGCGTATGCGTCTCCTATACACACTAAATACTAATCGGAGGTTCAAAAGAATCAAAGTTAGTTTTGACACTGTTTCGCACCGTATTTACAAAAAATTGCCGTTGGCGGACCGGGCGGCAGCGCCCGCGAGGCGATGCATGGCGCTGTCGCCAGGCGGTAGGCACCTGTCATCCAGCCACCAGGCGGCAAACCGCCTGTAGCCCAGCCACTAGGCGGTAGGTAATTAGGCAGACTAATTAGCCGGCCTAATTACCTGCCTAATTTTTTTGTTTAGTATTTGTTTAAAATTTTAAATATATCAAATGAGCTCAACAAATTACAAAAATTTATGTACAATATTTCGACACAACGTTCCTCATAGTGTAAGCTTTGGGGAATTTTATCCATGACGAATGTTGCTAAAAAATTCATAAAATTTTGATATTTTTATAAGTTTTTACATATATCAAACGAGCTTTAAAATTACAAAATTTTATGTGAAGTGTCCGGTATAGTAATAATTATTATATAATTTTTGAAGAATTTTATGCGGTCCGAATTAGCCACATTTGTTCGGATTAACTTAACCAAGAATTTAACGAAAAAATTCCCATGGTTAAGTTAATCCAAACAAACGTGTCTAATTTGGACCGTATAAAATTCCCAAAAAATTACATAATAACTACTACTGCATCAGAAGGCTTCACATAAAATTTGTAATTTTTAGAGCTCGTTTGCTATATGTAAAAACTCGTAAACATATCAAAATTGTATGAATTTTTTAGCAACATTCGCCATGGACAAAATTCCCCAAAAAATACACTGCGAGGAACGTTGTGTTAGGATGATGTACGTAATTTTTTGTAATTTTTTGGCTCATTTGATATATTTAAAAATTCAAATAAACACTAAACAAAAAACACGTAATTAGACATGTAATTAGGCTAGCTAATTACCTAGCCTAATTACTTGCCGCCTGTGGGCTAGACGGCAGTTGCCGGCCTAATTACCTACTAGGCTGGGAAAGAGGCCGGGGTGGATGGCAAGGTTGATGGTGGTGGTGGGTTGTCGGGAGCGGTGTACACTACCTTCATTAGGGTATGTACAATAAGAGAGAAAGCAGTCGTTTTGCATACAACAGACGGTCTATAGAAACTATGTAGATAGTTTTTTTGTTATTGTATTTATGACGTCTATATCCCACGTGTTTTGCAGCCTTGTTTTGTGGATGGTGCGTATAAATCACAGGGTTCTATATAAACAACTTAGAGATAACCCATTGTTTGAATTGTCTTTAGTTTGATTGTATCCCGTATGGATTACATCCAGCTTTCACAAAGATCTTAGAATTTAGCCCCATTTTCCCCCATATGCCCTCTTGATCTGCACCTTACATGCATCCGTAGGCACATGCTACTTGTACTGCCTGGCATACCAGCTATACCTAGTCCATGTGGAGGAAATATTCCTACAAACTCGTTGTATATTTCAAGCTTCACATGTGGTTTACGAATCTTCAAAATTTGGGTGAGATTGCGTACATATTGGTCCAAGTAAATGTAATAGATGTCATATCTCTGTTTCATATTCATCAAGCTGATCCATGAACGAGTTTATGGTGGTGGTTGTGTATTTGGACTTACCAAAGTGATCAAAAGAACAGGGGCACATGAGTACACGCAAAAATGAAAGACAAGAGACATGTAATATTACCATTTTCACGATTGGAAGTGCATAGCCGGCGTCTTTTGCTCATATATAGCACAAAATCAAAAGAATTATTTTGATTGATTGTAAAAACCAGCAAGCAATTTTTTTATTTTCTTCGACGATGGAAACACAGTTAAAATGTACATGAACAGCCAGCTGGCTTGCACCAATAACATGATAGATTGTACTGAGGCTTCTCGCATTATCGCGTCTCTCTTTGATCGTTGCATTAAACTACAAAACATGGCTACGGAAGGTCTCATAATCCAACTTTCTTAATCTTATTCTTGCAGGTTTGGCAAAGGGAGGCAGTAAGCTTGAGGCAGCAACTGCATAACTTGCGGTAAAATCATTGGCATGATAATCATCCAACCTACAGTAAATAGATCATATGAATTGGAAGAATGATCCACAGGCATACTCTTGAGTACACCATTAGAGCTGTATGAAATCAACGAAACTAGTTTTCAAGCATAGATGTAGACGATTTGGAAGGTTTTAGAGTACCACATGGTAGCCAGTGAGCTTATGTTATACTCGGCTGAAGAAGCTTACATTAAACTGTTAAGCTTTTATCTCCGGTTAGTTGTTTCAACATGGCATACTAAGAACTCCTGGTGCAAGTAGCATTCGCTTTATAGCATCCACGCTATGATTACTCTAAACTATGTATGAGTCGTTAACCATTACCATCACATATTAGAGGAGCTCTACATCAAAGTCTATACAAAAAATTGCAGGGAGGCCTCGTGTATATCTTATTTCCCCTAATGCATATCATATCATAGGTGAGTTCAGCCTATCACAGGTTCATGTGCTGCTGGCGAGAATTCCTACACCTATGGAAGTCTTTCAACAATGATCATCAAATTCAAATCAGTATTACGAGCTCAAATTCAAATCAATATTATGAACACCAAAGCTAACACTGTTATCAACTAGTACATGTTTTAGTACACATAGATTGTGAACAGAAAGTAACACCACCCCACAGTCCAAGGGATATCTAGGATTGTAATCTACATTGCAATGCTTAGAGGGTAAATGCTGACACTCCAGACTTTTGAAATTTTAAGTGACAAAATGACCTAGAAATGAGAGTTGAAATATGGACAAGAAAGGGATAGTCCCACGAATATTTTGTTTTTTACTTAGACCCCTTTCTGTTAAAAAATTTTAGTTTTCCCTGCAAGATCTTTTACTGGTTGATACAAACCAATTAAGGTGAATAGGCTAAAGAACAAATGAAAACTTATGGATCTAATTAATCTCCGAAGAGTTCCCATGATAATTGACAATGTTCTATTTTTTACGTAGGTCATCAAGAAATCTTACAAGTTTCTCGCAAGTTATGTAGTTGCTGCCTCTAGTTTACTGCCGCCAAATGCAAAACCTACAACAGAAAAACAAGTAATGTTAGTTCAACTCCAATCAAATATTATTACTGTGCAGTGTTCACTAACATAGCCCACCATGATGGAAAATATGTAACATAATTTTAACAGCACACACACTGATGGCAACCTTCAATCTAAAATCCTCTTTGAGGTTTCTTCAATTAAGGTCCCATATATGTTAATATGTTATAATGTCACCATTTTGTGATAACTTGTAATGAGCTCTCTGTATGGATCTTCAACAGATCCAGCGTGCATGTATCTAAAATGTGCCTAAGATACAAGCAATCACCAAATAATCTCCGAACCGACAAGATTTTTTAAAAGAAAAGTAATATCAGAAGATAGCTAGCATGAGATATAATCCCATGTATGAAAACACATACATATGATATATCAAACTTGTATAACAGATCGAGCACGCTATGCTCAGATATAACAAGATCTGCGCTGACCCTTATATTCTATGTTCCACAAGTATCAAAATAATATTCTTGGTATGTCCTGCAAGGATCAAAACTTTTGAAGCTAACAGAAAAAACAAGATCTAGGTGAACAAAATTAAAAGGTGTTTTATGTATGCAATCTCTTGCTGTGCCATATGATCTAGGAGATCAAGACGAGCTTTAAAGCAAAGCTGATTGATTCACAAGCAAGGCAACCGGATCGTATAGCACTAACTATATATGCTCCATGCATGGCAAGATCACAAATGGTTCAAGAGCAAAACTTATCTTACTCGATTAGTTAAATTAATTACCTGGATATATAGATCACATCTTTATACCCACACCATAGTGATTGAACTTTCAGCTCTACAGCACACCTTGACCTCTCATCACATCTAACCCTAGAAGAAGGGGGAACAGAAACACAGAGCTGTGTTGGTGCAAAGAGGGGACGAGGCTAGGTCTACTTTTATAGCCGAAAGAGCAGCGAAGGGATGAGAAGAGGCTGTGGGGGCCAACCAAGCCAGAAACGTAATTGGGGGGTAATTATTAATTGGATTAGTGACAGGAAATGCCACTTTGCATTTGCAGACAAGAAAAACTCCCACTTGCGTGGAGTCACTTCGCTCTGCTTGGACACCGCCGCGTTTAAAATTAGTATAATTTTTAAATTCAAACTGTCTTTGGGTACAAAAATTTCAGTAAGAATTAATAATCTTCACAAACAGGTACTCACAGACAAGACAGATGGCTCTTTTTAAATACATTTTGTACATGTAGGTCCCAAGGTCTGTTCTTGCATATGCATAAAATTACAAAAAAAAAATCAAGTAGCATTACATACCCTGTTGATTTTTTCGACGGACTTGTATTGAGTGCCTGGTCGAATAGACTTATATTGTGAAATAGAGTAATTACAAAATGCAAACTATATTTTTTGGCTGTGGCCTATTGGGGCTGGCTAATCTAGACATTTCTGACAGGATAGACGTACATCAAGACAGACATCCCACTAGTCATGGTTAACTGGCAGTAACAATTTCATACATGGTTGATCCGTAATAACAATTTCAAGTATACAAGACATGTACCTATAATTTGTACTTGGCCCAGCATTTGTTTACTTGTTGGTTGGGCTGGCGGCGGCTTCGCCGAAGCTGCACGAGGGACATTGGGGCAGCAAATCTTTTTGCCTCTTGGATTCTGCCTGCCGAGCTGCCCTTAAACTGGGCGCACTGTCCCATGCTGTGCTTTCCATCACGAGTGTCTGGATCTCTCTCGATCAGCTTCATTAGGAAATGAAAACGGTGATAGAGTGCATAAATGGCAATTTAACTGTCCAAGTCCAATGGTGAAGATGCAGCATGCAGTTAATGTACTTAATTAATGCCTGCTGTTATGGCAGTCCATCAATTATTGACTATCCCCAGTCCTTCATAGTGCACGAGTGTCTTTGATGTCATTCAAAAGAACTGGATTGAAACAGTGTACTCAGTACATTGAATTTTAAATAGATGCTAGCTGTTGCAAGATCAAATCCAAATAAACCTACAAATTCAAATAACACGCAAGCAATCTTTAAAACAACAGTTGTAGAATTTAAACTCTGATGTTCACTAGAGGAAGCCGGGTGCCGTACTAGTTAGATCACCAGAAGTTGGCATGAAAAGATCTAGTTGCAGCCAATGAAAATGAAAGGAACTAGCAGAGAAAGATGACCAATCCTTATCATACATCAAAACATTGTATACTTCTTCTTTACCTCAATTCCATTGTTGCATGATCTCCAAAGGTCCACTCTATCAGCATCAAAATCCAATTAAATGCTTGTTGTGATGTCCCTTCCACCAGTCATCTAAATATCTCTTTTCCATCATCAGGATGTCTTCAACATGAACTTATTATCACAAAAGCAGATCATAGGAGCCACAAACAATGCTCTAATCAATTTTTGACAGAAAACAATGCTTTAATCTCAATCGTCCTTCATTATAGTTTCACGAAGGAAAAAATAAGGAAAAGGGGACATTAATTGCACTAGTCTACTGGTGTATCAGTGCATAATTGTCACACTAGGGTAGCTTCTGAGCTGAGTTATTCAAAATGTGCACATTGAGTCTGACAGATGGAGTGTTGCATTTGCTTTGCTTAGGTTCACATAATCAGATCCTTGCTCCCACAAGTTGCATAAGATAAAAATATATATATGATATTTACCTGACAGCAACTTGATTGGATTACATGAACTGTGACAAATTTGAATCACTGGGCGAACAAATAAGGCAAACATGTGGCGTTTCCTATGGGTTTTCAATCTGTCAGCTCCAGAAGGTTGAATCAAATACAGTTTTGTTCCTCCACTTGGTAGGCTAGTTCAATGTATGATCCAATGCAAGTGAGTAATGCTTTACGTTAACTTTGACAAGTTGTTGGTAGAGAAGTAGGTAGTTAGCTAAACAAACTGAACTGGCAACATGTCAGGCTAATATAATTTTCTGCAGCACATCAGGTTCCTGATGCAAATGTCTGAGGCTGTCTTAGTACGGGAGCAACTCAATTGATGGTGCAAATTTTTAATGGTGCATTATTGGTTATGTGAGAGAGTGTTTGATCCTCCCAAAACATTCCATGTCCTCACCATTCTTTAAGCAAAGGAGGGGGGCTTTTTGACAATATGTTAATGGCCACATTGTTTCGGCTTTTCAGCTGGCTTTTGGCTTCGGCTTCTATCAGCCGGTACTATTTATCAGACCTACAAGTCGCAGCCAAAAACTATCAGTTGCAGCGCAAAAGAACGGGGCCGTTAATCAAAGGTCTTAACTTTTAGAGGATATATAGTAGACTGGTTGCTGTTGTAGTATGTAGTTGATGATTACAATTTACAAATGGTTGAAAGTTTCTTGTGATTTAGAAAAGGAGATGGGCTAGTTAAGTTTCTTCAGAATTTTCTGAACAGGACATCACCTTTATTTCTGAAATCCATACCAACCCAACCAGGCAAAAGCTACGCATTTTGCGATTGCCTTTTTTAGGCAGATTTTAGGATGAATTGAAGGAACCGCTTATTAAACAACGGAGTACAAAGCTGCATCACTGGGAACTCCTTTCCATTTTTTGTAAGATTTCTGATACATAATAGCCGCAGTACTTGACAAGGGAACTACTGAACTGAACTTATGTTAATAGCTATTATAGCTTGCTAGGTTAAAGCCACCAAAAGCATTGTCCTTACTCCTTAGACTAGATAGTTGCAGTTAAACTACTATTTCCTATCAACCCTACGACATTCAACTTGCAAGAGTGGGCCAGTATGATTTAAGTAGGCACTCCGTGTTCAGTTTCTGAAACCGGCGTTACCGCTGTATCAGCTACACCGTTTGATGTCGGCAGAGTACTTGATAAAGCAATTTGAAACAACCAGGGCATGGCAGGAAATGGGCATCAAAAGGTAAAGGATTAAAGGCATAAATCGCTAAACCCTACCTTAATCTGTCGGCACCGAGACCACATAGGCTAGCAGCTCCACGAGAACATGGCAGACCACAGCATTTTTTTAGGAAGCCAAGAAGAGTGTACCCGGACATGTCCGTGAAAATGGTGGGAGACAGAGGGGCCGGTGCCGCCACCGCCATCGCTGATGCTGGGGCACCAGTTCGCCCCGGAGCGCCGTAGCAGCCGCTCCTCCTGCCTCCAGGTGCGGCCGCCGCGGGATCGACCGCGCCCCTCACGGCCATTATTGGGGGCCTCGCGGAGGCGTTTGGTCGAGCGGGTCAGTGCGCGGTTGACGCGCCCTGGTCAAACGACAGCCGAGACGGAAATCCCCCGAGTGGGTTAGGGTTTTGGCACAGCACCTGTACGCAGGATCCAACTCTCCCCGGCCGGCGCCACCGCCGCCATCGGCTCTCCTCCGCCCGATGAGCCGTAGAGGCTGTTGCCGGCCCACAAGAAATGACGTCTCCTGAGCCCTCTGGCCCAATGTTTATTTCGGTCTCTGAAACGATTGGGCCCACTTTCAGGCCCGCCACCGGGCCCAGCTATTCCCGGTTTCCGCCTCCTCCTCTACCAGCCCAGAGGCATAGAAGCCCAGCCACGTGAGATGTGCAGCGCGGCCCATGAGAAACTTGGGTTTGGTGGTTAGGCCGTGCTCTCAGGTCAATCTTACACAAACCGGCAGCAGATGCAAAGGCCAAATAGTTGCATCATGGACACATACCCAATACAGAACTATATATTCAGGATAGGTTCATACTTAAGTGATATTGCACTCTTTGCACAAATTTGAGGAGGCACTAGATTGAACCACAGCCTGGAAATGGAGGACTCTGAAATAAGAGCTTAGTGATGTAGGCAAGATCAGCAAAATAGAAAGATCACATACTAGATATAACTGTACTTTTTCTCCAACAACATGCATATCCAAGAACGAGCAATTTAAGACGCTCCGATTTAACAAATTGCTTTGTTTCCTCCGCCTATATCTTCATTCACTGTGACTTACGAAATTGTATTGTTTTCTGGGCCGTCGTCAGCTAAAAACAACTGTATATGCAACAATCAATAAGCAGGATTCCATTTGGTTAGGATCTCAACAGCTGCTATAACTAAACACGGCAGGGAAAGCTAACAGCAGTAGATCAGAAAACGTTAGCATACCAGACTTCTGAGTAACTTTTTCCCCCAAATCTTAGCATTCCAGACTTCTGAGTTACTATTTCCCCCTGCATTCTCTGGCAGATCTTCTAGAGAAGGTTCAACCTGGAAATATACCTTGGATGCTGAACAGGTGTATTTGAACTTTTAAGAGGTACTCAAATATCTCATATGTGCTTGATATGAATGTATAGTATGGAATGTATTGTTCTCAGAAGTCAGAAGCACGAAAAATTGCATCCTCTCCACGCGTGGATAGGAAGTGCAGGTGCGCTCATGCTCACCTAAGCCGTAGAGTGCAGGGAAACAACCAAGCCCCAGAGGTCCAGACTAGGTTTGTCACTGTTCGGCTAGGTTGCAAAGCACCGCACTTAGGCCATGTTCGAAAGGTGGTTTCTATAAGCCGTTTATAAGAGTCGCTGCAGAAGTCGCTTTGAACAGAGTGACTTCTTAACGCTAGTATCCCTTACTCGCTCAATCTCTCTGGCAATTAGCCAAAGCCAAGAAATATAACACTTTTGTACGGGACATTATTAATGTTTGTTCATCGTGGTAATTGCATGGCATTGATTTATTTCCAATCCCAAGAAAGTTTGGGCGTCCACTATGGAGAGCGTAGGTGAGCTCGTGCTCATCTACATCTTTCCGGGACCAACAACCATAGCTGAAAAGAGTATAGTTGAATTCCCATGTACTGTCATACAGAAGTCCATACAAGGATGACTCCGATACAGTTCTTGTGAGAGGAACTGCTTATTCCATAACATTTTTGTTAGGCTTAAGTACCAATCATAGGGTATATAGTGTTGACCTCTATGCCTCACTATGTTGCATTCATTTGCTTCTTGTATGAAAGCATCTGCAGATAGATGTAGATGAGCACGAGCTCACTTACACCCTCTATCATGGACGTCCAAACTTTCTTGTGATTGGAAGCAAATCAATGCCATGCAATTACCATGATGAACTAACAAACTGCAAAGCCTAGTCAAAGATTCAGATAGGGTTGCAAGGTTCAACCACATCCATTTTTGCAAATTTCATTTAACTATGTGTAATGTCCAAAACATAACATTTAGACAATGGAGAATGACATAGAAGAATTAGACCAAACACAAACACCATTTCCAAAACATAACCTTTTGACGAAAGCCGTCAGCTAATAAGCATCTTAGACATTAAACATAGCCAACGATTTCTCTCTAATCCAAACCTAGTGTATGCAGTTAGGCACTTAGGCATAAATTCAGCACACATATGCGTATGACAAGATCACAAACTACAACTCACACAAGACACATATACTGAGAAGTTGTTCTTGCTGACCTACATAAGAGATCGAATAAAACAACTATGCAAGCATGGGAATTTCTAAATTCTCTATGGTGTCTTAAAACTTCTACAGCGATGGTATGAGGTTAGCAGATGTCCCACAGTGAATTAGATAATTCATCATATCATAACTTTGGCCATTACTGTGATGCCCCATGTCATTATCATGAGACCATGACACCGGACAACAGAATATTATTCGATAAGAACACCGTGTTATCGAATAATAAGTCATACCAGAGTTACGTAGCAGAACAATAACTAAAAACTTTGCATTATTATAACAGTTAACCACACAGAGCTGACGTCTTTAGTATAAATAGTAGATACAAAAGGGAGATACAAATTATTTATATACCCTAGAAACATACTAAATTCCAAAACAAACAAAGAACTATAGATTGACATGTGAGCAAAGTACAAGATTTTCAGTTTTGAGTGGCTTCAGTTTCTTCTGCAAATTGACAACTTAATCTTAATTCCTTAAATTATACGAAAGAGAATAAATAGATCTACATGTGATAACATTCTTTCTTGATCTTCTCATTAGGTAAATCCATCATAAACCCTGAAACTAATTCTTTCTGTGAGATGAAATACGATGCGACATATAGGAAAATACATCAGTTCAACTCAAATGGTACTGCAGACAACAGTAAAGGAGACGGAAATAGAACATAGCATTCACCCAAAGATGGTATGTCCGAACTGAACATCACAAATACCAGATGTATCACAACTCCACAGCACAATCTAATAGATGATATGATGCAGATCGACATGAGACATCAACTAATTACATCACGGAACATATTTAAGAGGAAAATCAACTTGCAACAATCCTTGAGAAATTCAATAACATAGACTGCCTGAATTAGCTTAAACAGAAGTATTAAATTGTTAATATAGGCTCCTTATAATTACACAGCAGTGAATAAGGCATTCGGTGAAAAGATGAAATACGATGTGACACATAGGAAAGTACATCAGTTCATATTTGTTCAAAAAACACTAAAACAGTACTGACGAGAGAATATTTGTTCAAAAAACACTAAAACAGTACATCAGTTCATACTGACCAATAAACACTTTCGAGATCAATCAATTCAAGGAATAAAAATGCGGCATGCTAACCTTGGGTGTTCTACTCAGAAAATATCACATCACTGCATGCTGCATTGTCTCAATGATTCGATATCACAAGATCACACATGCACAATTAATGATCATATCATTTCACTAAGACTAAATAACTAAATTTAGTGAAAAGTTCAAAATTTGAATTGTATACCTGCAGAGGACACTCATAGCAGGGTCAAGACTTGAATTGTATACCTGCAGAGGACACTCATAGCAGGATCAAAGTGTTCCTATCCGATTTTACATGGACCAGTTATAAAGAGAGACACAATCAAAGAATCAACATAGTATTTAGCTCCTCATGTAGTTGCCAAGCTACAAACACATGAAAATGAAAGGAAAAGAATCCTAATTGCATAACCATGGAAATCACAACTTAAGTAAAGAACACAGGGTCCACGAGAAGGTTATTTTGCAGCCCGCCAAACCAATGACCGCATAAGAGGCAGAGCGCTATGCCCGAATGGTGGCAGGTCACATAATTACCTCTCCGCAATGGTAGAATCAATGCAGAACATGGATTGCAGCCCTTGACAGCCCAACCAAATCCAGTAATAAACTAATCAATATGTGAGATCAAATATGTCGACAACAACAGATTTTCCAATTGATATCACAACAAATAAACTGTGGTTCAGAAGCTAGATTGCTAGTGGTTTTTACATAGTATGGAGTCCACATAAGGTAAAACAAAACACCAAATGCAGTACTTATAGAAAAAGAATATGTTCTTTAATCCCAAATTTGTTCTTGGTTTTAGCAATTTTGGAATGCTGTGACAGGAAAACTATATTATTTTTGGATTTAATTAGAAGTCGGTGCCAATCTAATTTCATGGGCAATTAGCTGTGACTGAACATTGAATATCTGAAGGCCGTTGCATCGGGACTGAGGGGGAGCGAAAGGCGGATAGACGATGAAAGTCTATATCACAATTAGTTATAGGACGACGAGAGCCTTACCCGTAATGGAGGAGCAAGCCATGGAACTTTCCCCTTCACCTTTGACACTGTTGTTACATCCTGGTGAGGTGAAGCGTGGAGGGAGGCCCAATCCGGTGACGTTGTGGCGAGAGAGGCCCGATCTGGTGGTGTTGCGGCCGAGGGAGGCCGGATGCGGCGATGGTGGTGGTGACCGGGGATGGGGCTCCACTCTCCCTCTTGCTCTTCTCCACCAATGATGCCTGGCGGCATGTGGTGGCACAACATCGTGGATTTGGCGAGGAGGTAGTGTCACGGAGACGAGGCACTAAATATTGCCTATTCGTCCCAACCACTAAATAGGGCATACACCTCGCCCTGGTCCTCAACACAATCATCCTCGGCCACGCGGCATCCTCAGAGCCTTCACGTCACACTCGAGGTATTCCTCGGCCGGACTAGGATCTAAAAAAGAAATTTAATAGCAAGGGTGAGTATCATACTCAGCAAACATTAATAGCAATAAATAAAACTATATGACTCATCTCTTTATCATCAATTTCATTTTCTATCTCTTCCTTCATAAAATAGGTTATCAAAGTAAAGTGAAGATTTTTCAAATTTTAGTATTGCAAAAACTACTAGTCACCCGGTGAAGAGAAAGACCCCCAGTGGTCCTCGTAGCCTCTAATCTAGGAGACAGATATGAATTCATGACTTATTTAGCACTACGCAGCTTGTGTCACTTTTTTATAGCTACTCTAAGCTCTTTGAGACTAGGTCTTTCACATTTTCTTAGATATGGTGTCACGTTTAGAGTACATAATGTTTTTTTAATTTCATTATTACATCTTCTTTCAACTAGTCATAGTCAGTGGCTGGGGCAATTTCTTACCCTCACCTGACTTTGAAGTAGTCGTTGGTTGGGGCAGTCTGACCTTCACCCAATACTCCACTGTGATAATATATATGCCTAAGCTCATCACTTATAGGCTCTATACCAGTTCTGACTCTGTCTGCTTTGGATCCACCACTTCTAGGCTCTATACCAGTTCTAGTTTTCTCCACCTAATTATACTACTTACCCATATGGAGATAATAATAACGTTGTAGCGTAGTATTTTCTACTTGTGAGAACGAGGAGATGGTTGACACTAGAAGTATGGCTACTTGTGAGTGAAAGTTGTTTAGTCCTTATAGTATAACCATATATAGAGGGTCCCAAAACTTGCCCTTTTCTCTTCTTGACCAAGCCATCCTCTACCCTCCTATTATACATAGCTTACAGTCCAATTGCTCCTTTCAGCTAGGAACTACTCTTTTATCTAATCTATTTTCCTTCTTCATTTATCCACATTTATTTTAATAAGCATTTTAATACATCAGGTGATAATAGATACTATAATAAATTTAGTTTTCTTAAGTAACATAACTACTTAGAGTGATCAAAGATAAACTTGGCTTGATACATGTAGAATGCCTCGATCTTAACCATGGCTAGATTAGTTCCCTCTTCCTGCCCAGGTTCATCCTCTACATTGCAGAGTGTATTTTACGATTGATGAAATCTAATGAATGGGCGTTATATCATATTAGTTTCAGTTGTGGTTTTATTTTTTATGCTCGCTGAAATTCATCTAATGAATCGCCTCTTTCGCCGCTCCTCCCACCATGTTCCCCCACTTGGCCTCCCCGCTACCATGGCCCGATAGCACTGGTATGGCGGATTTGGGTGCGGCACCAGTTGTTCAGGCACCGTTTTGCTGTGGCATCACTGACCTCCCTTCGGGGGTTTCCCTATGGTTCCCGTGCCACTTCTCCTCCTTTCCCAACCGTATCCGGTGCTGATGGTGGTGGATCTAGGCGTGGCTCCGCAAGATCGAGGCTTCCTCTTTCTAATCCCTAGATAAAACTCGATCTATTTCGCATTATTTACCTCTTTATGGTTGATTCATTTTTTATTTGCTTATGCACGGGTGGATGTGGTGGTGGTGTGCAACAGTTGAGCAACCGTGATAAAGATTGGAGGTCCGCATGCGCCAGGGAGCATGCGGCCTACCGAGTGTGCACCGGCACTATCCGCGTGTCTGTCGCTGCCATGAATTGGTGACACTGCTAGTTGCGGCTCTACCTGACTGAGGTAAGAGATAGCTCCCCTTTCCTTTTGCTATTATTCTACTTGATTGCTGAGGTCAATGTGATATGTGGTGCTTGCTGTGGTGAGATGAGGGGTAGGGAAAGGGACAAGGGTGTGGATGGCCTACTTGATTTGGTCAAGCTGGAAAGGGATCGGTGATGGTGGACCACCCCTGTGTGCTCTCCTGGCTGGTTGATTTTCTCCTCCTCTGGTCCCTTCTGGTCTCGGCTGGTTCGTCGCTCTCGAGCCGCTGAAGTCACATCCCTCCTCTTCTTTCTCCCCCAACTCCTCTAGAATGCCTCCTCCTCCCTCTACGACGCCTTTGCTGGCACCAACCCTCAGCTCTCCCTTTCTCTCTCGCCACCGGGGAAGATGGGATCTGGAAGGGAGTTGAGTGGGGATGGCGAAGTGAAGTGAGCTCTCCCTCTCCTTTTCGCTCTAGTGGCTAGATTATGCAGAGAGTGGACATGGTCTCCTCTCTCTCTCTCTTTCTCTCTCTCTTGTGGCTTGGTCTTATCCCTAGTCTCCTCTCATGCCTCTATGCAAAGGGTGCAAAGGGGTTACCCATATGGACCGGAGGTCCTTAAGGTTATTTTGGCAATGTGGCGTTCTCTAGTTCAGGTAAGGTCAGTGAATTTTTGGAGTGGGTGTTGGCTTGGTTTTGATAGATGATAAAGCCCACTACAGTGAGAGGTGCTGGCTGGCCCTCAATGATCATGGTATCTCAATGACCGCTGGGTTTCAGTATTTTAAACCGAACGGGTTCTGACGGCAATTTTCTTCTTCCTCTTTTATTCTCTCTTGGATTATTGAAACATTGGGTTTTTGGTCTACCTAACCAGTACAAGTTTTCGTCATTGACCCACCCGTGACACCAACAATTTACTTAGGCAATTGAAAATGCAACTACACGTGTATGTATGCAATCAAGAATGTAAGATGATGAATGTTGTAATCCTATATTTAAATTTCTATGATTCTGCAACTGATGTAATTAATTAGGATTTGGTTTTATCACCTTGTGCTTTGCATGTATTTGAAAGTTGTAATATTTTTCCTCCACTTGTACAATGATGTAATTGAGTGTGTTGTAATTTCACCATTTATTTCTTAATTAACTATTGCACTGTTTAATTTAGTTAAGAGTGAGGGTCGTTTCAATTACTTATATCACATAAATGTTAGTCCTTTTTGTAGCTCATTTTGAAGCTTTCATATAATCACTATTGTACAGTGTCCACTACCAAGTGCCACTTGTCTAAAATAGTAAAATTCAAACTTTCAACACCCTCTGATGACACTTAATGTAGCTTTATGACTGTATGACACTTATTTTGTTAGCGACTTACAAACAAGCATCCAGGAGAATAACCGACTCTATTAGACATACCAACTCAAATTAGAGGGAAGCATGCATGCCTATAGCACAATACCATCGCCACCAGGTGGCTTAGGTAGTTTGGCACAACTTATATATTTCCTAAGTTAGTTATCATCATAGAAATTTTTGTTTGCTCCCTAATCCTACAATCTATCATCCCTGCCCATGATTCTTCGAGATGTATGTGCACCAAATTCACAACCAACATTTGGGTAACATCAGACAATTCCACATAAAATAGCGACTATCTAAACACACCATTGATAGCCTACCACCACAAGCAAAAAAAACACACTCCCTGAAATTGATAGGCTAACACCCACTTTAACACAACAATTCCCAAATTTCACAGCAAGATCAGATCAATTTCGTCAATTCACCAAAACAGCGATCAAATTCTAACCCAGTCATAACAAATGAAGCTAAATTGTAGCATGAATTAATCACAATTGTGCAACAAGCAGTGTTCCAAAAGTCGACACCTAGAGCCGGTTAATCGACCTCTAGGTAGTAGTTAGTGGCCCTCCACATGATTTCCACCAAATCGACGCTCTAGGTGCCACCACCACCTAACCGGTCGAAGTCGGTCGTAGTCAGTCTAGGCGAAGGAAATCACAGTGGGGATTAGGCTATGTAGAGGCAATTGGGTGGTGGCTAGGTGGATGACACGGCGAACGACAACAAAAATGAGGGTGTATAAAAGCATCGGGGTGGAGTCAGGTTAGGGATTGGAGGTACCATTTAGAGTTTGTGAGAGCCTGGGGATGGAGTAGCCGCCGCCACCTCCTCCGCTACCGCTGCCAGGCGAATTCGCCTTCTTCGCCACAACCATAGGTCAAATCAGCCTCCTCCACCACCAATCCACCTCACCACCTGCCAAATTTGTTTTCTTTGCCTGAGTCCTCTCCTACCATCGATTGCACCACCCCCGCTACCTAATCCTCCTCTCCCGCTGTCGATTCATCCTCTCCTCAGCAGCAGTGCTTCCTCCATTGCTGTTGACAGCCTCCTCCATAGCAGGACACCTTGTAACTTACCGTCGCCATCCCCCACCTCACGTTTCTTTGTTGTTGGCTGTTGCCATTGTGTCGTGCTCATGCTTATGTTGTTGTTGATTGTTGCTGTGTTGTGCGCCTGTGCCGTGCTTATACTGCTACCACTACTATATTGCTGCTAGTTTCTAGTTAGTATAGTTATAGTAGGTACTACTTACTAGTTCTACACTTCTACTTCATAGATAGTACTTAGTATTTACTAAGTTACTAGCTAGTATTTACTTCTACAGTACTACTGTTGTTAATACTAAATACTTAATAGTTTCTTTTTTTTGTGTTTGTCCATGTAGGATGTTGTCATCCCAAGGTTCGGTGATGGTGAGTTCTAACATCCTTCAGAGGAATTCCAATGATATAGGATGGGAATTGGGGTGATAGCTGATGCAAACAACTTGGACAAAGTGAAGTGCAAATTGTGCGAGAAAGAATTTGTTAGAGGGATGTATAGGCTCTTGCAACATATTGATCACGTTAAAGGGAATGTTTCTAAATGCCCAAAGTCCACAAAGGAAGAGTAAGAGAAGTGCAAGAGATCAATTGAGGAGGCACAAGGAAGAAGGCCGAGAAAGCAAAGGAGGAAGAAGTTAGAAATCAAGTGATCCTTGAAGAGGTGATGCAAATGAAGAGGAATGACTTGAAGAGGTTGGAGGTTTGGTACCTCGTAAGTTAGGGTCCATGGATAAGTTTACTTCTCTTATTGATTCTTCTATTCCTTTGACAAACCCAGCCTGACAAACCAAAATTAAGGAGGTGCGTTTGAAAGAAACAACGCATGAGTACAAGTAATATGTTGTAATATGTCTTCATGCTCATGGTATAACTTGCAACTCTCAATCTCTCATGAAGTTATTGTTTGTACAATTGTATTGTTTGTTAACTTTGTATGTTTCTATCTTTACTCTTTAGGTATATCATTCAATGCCATCAACAATGATGAATTCAAGCAAATGTTGATGATTGTTGGTCGCTATGGCCTAGGCTTTGAAGGTCCTTTCCAATAACATGCTGGGAGAAGATGTTGAAGGGAAAGTGGAAAGAACCAAGAGTTTGTTGAAGGTACATGAAGAAGATAGAACCATGACCAGGTGCTCCTCATGACTGGTGCTTGGACGGACTAAAAAAGAAGGAGCATCATGAATTTATGTGTTCATTGACTTGGGGACAAGTTTTGTAGAATCAAAGGAGGTGTCGGAAAATGTACACACAAGTGAGTTCATCTTCAAGTATGTGGATGCTTGCATTGAACATATAGGTCCCCAAAATATTATGCAAGTTATCACGAATAATGTTTCCATCAACATGGGAGCAAATGAATTATTGAAGAACAAAAGGTAAAATATCTTTTGAAACTCATGCGCAACTCACATCGTCAACTTGATGCTACAAGAAATTGACAACATGGCAAAGTACAAGAAGACACTTGATCAAGCAAATGCATTGATTATTTTTATCTATTCATATTATAAGAGATTGGCCTTGATGAGGAAACACACGAAGAGGAGAGATATAATAAGGCTAGGGGTGACTAGATTTTGCTTTTACCTTTCTTACTTTTCAAAGTTTAATTGAGAAGAATATCAAACTAAGGGTGATGATGTTTAGTAAAGAATGGAAAGAATCTGCTCACACTAAAAAAAAGGCAAAGTCATCATGACAATCGGAATACTCATTAGTATATCTTTTGGAATGGTGTGAGCAATGCTTTGAAGGAATACCCTAATTTTCCACCTTATTAATTGTGCTATCAATTATGCTATATTTGCATTGTTTGCTATTTGCTAATGCTTGTATATTACATTGCTTGAAGGTTTTTGAGCCGTCGATCAAAGTTCTTCGCATGGTTGATAGGGATGGTCCATTTATGGTATTTCTTTATGGAGAAATTATAGAAGTAAAGAAGCAAATCAATGAGGCCTTGAACAATTTGGAGAGTAACTATGAGTTGATAATTGAAACAATTGATGAAAAGATGAAGGGAAGGCTTGATTCTCTATTGCACTTGATGGCATATATATTGAATCTATATTATAGTCATCATAATCGATCAATCTTTTTAGAACAAACTATAATGAATGGGTTGATTGAATGCATTGAAATCTTTTATCATGTTGATAATGAAACAATGGATCAAGTACTCAAAGTGGACTTCAATATTTTTAAGAAAAAGCGAGACCTTTGAAAAAACTCCTACATGATTTAGATGTCAAAAGTTGATCTTATTCTCGGTAAAGTTGTTTCTCAAATTCATGATTTTAACTCAAGGCATGCATATTATCATTTTTCCATTTACTAACAGTCCTTCTTCCAATTATGTAACTAATTTGTGGTCTAAATATGGATGTCAGGTTCCTCACTTGCAAAGGTTGGCCATAAGAATTCTCTCCTTGACTTTAAATTCATCCGGATATGAAAGAACACTTTTTACTTGGTAGCTCTCAAGTCTTACTAGTCTCAAGTCTCATCTCTTAAGTCTCAAGTGTAATACAATCTAACTAAACTTCATTTTGCAACTCATAGATATGTACAAATAAGAGAAATAAGCTAGATACTCATTATATCAATAATATAGTCTATGTTCAATTAAATGCAAGATTGTTGAGCAAAAAGAGAACAAATCAAAGAACATCGATGTTCTTCGCTACTTATGCTCAAGGATGGATAATTGAAGGCAGGGATGAGGATGTTGATCCTGAAATGGGTCTTTCATGGAAACTCTTTGATGAAACAAGTGGGATAATGAAGTCACACAACCTTGTAGGAGCGCAAGAGTTAGAGAACTTTATGAAGATGATTTCGAGTCTGATACTGAAGAGGAAGAGGAGGTGAACGAGATCGTTGAGAATGTTGAGTTTGAATCTGATCAAGATGAAGTGGTTCCAACCAAGGATTATAGATAAGAGGTAAAGATTGATTCATGCCCGCTGCCTTGCTTAAGTTTCTTCATGAACTATTTTGCTTCCTTACTTGTGACTTGTGAGAACTTTGCTATGTGTGACTTGTGACGTGAGAAGTTGAAAACTATGACTATGGGTGGTTGTAAACTTGTTTTATTTAATTTATGTCATATTGTCTTGCTATCATTTCTTTTGTTCTTTTGTACTTTACTTTGAAGTTTGAAGCACAATAATTGAAGCATATTGTCCAGATATTAACGGTCACATGCATTGCTTAATTCTTAATGTGCTGGTTCATATGAAGCATTTATACCAAGAATTTACATCAAGTAATGAAGTGTCCATCATCATCAACTCTATTTTACATAATTGCTACTTAGCCCGTGTAACAATTTCTAAACATCAAATGTATGTTGTTGTCGCCCGCAGCCCCTTGGCCAAGTCGGTCGCCTAAACCCTGCCTAGACGCTAGGCCCCAGCTTATTGTCTGCCTAGAGCCTCCTTGAACACTAGCAACAAGGTACCACATTTATTCAACCACGGACGCATATTGCCCACATCAAGAAGTGAAGCTAACACGAGATCAAAAAAGATGTAACACTTGCAACAAGATAGACAATATGAGGAGAGATAGAGAGGGGCTGCTAAAACTTGTGCTTGTAGCACACGACCTCAGTGTCGTTGAAGAAGAAGCCTATGAGGCGACCAGCAGGGTTTTGATAGGCGTACATGAACTTGTCCATGACCCCGATGAGGCCCCCTGTCACCATCGATGGCCAAGGATCTCTAGCTTGATTCTTAAATGCACCGTCTAAGAATGCGGGGTTGAGCCTCTGAGAATGAAATATAGGGTTTTGGGGGCTTAGGAGGATGCACTGAAGATATAGCCGATGGTGACGAAGACGGTAAAGATGGTGGAGAGGCGAAGGTAGTCAAGTGTAGAGAAGTTGTCGGTGTTTATCTCCTGCAGCAATGCTCCTTTTTCTGGTGTAGGTGACTGCGATGACCAACGGAGACAAGCAGATTTGGCCGTGGTAGAGAACAAGGTGGTACGGCTCTCTCTCTCTCGGATAGGGTGCTTGGTCGTCATTCGGTGTAGTGGTGTCCATTGGGCGTCTTGCGGCAAGACGCAAGACGGGGCTGGCTCAAGCACGGCCCGTTTAGGCCTGACAGATTAAGGCCGTGTAATAAGCGGTAGTCTTGAGCCTTGGCCTACCATGGTCATGTCTTGAGCCTGAGCACTACTGTTGGCGTGCGTCTTAGGCCGGAACGCAGTTAAGGCTAAGCAGTAGTCTTGCGCCGCCTAGCCCGTTGCTTAGAAAAAAGAAAAAAAATAAGAAAATTGAAAAAAAATAAGAAAAATTGTAAAAATATAGAAAAATCAGAAAAAAAATCGAAAAATATATAAAATGTAGACATTGTTAATCATAAAATAAATATTTGCAATGACATAATGAGCTTTATTAATTTATTAAATTACATGGGATGGTCGCCTCATTAAAAACTTTACCAAGTAAAACTCAATTTGAGAAAACCTTGGTAAAGAAAAAGAGTACACCTATAAAGCTCATTAGTGGCCCGATGTGAAGAAAATATTGAAAATTCTATTCATTGCTATCTAAATACAAATTCTCAAAAGATTCTTCTAAATCTTTATTATCTGCAGTATGTTGAAGTCTTGATTCAGCTTGTTCCCAGTCTTTGACGGTCAGAAGTACTTCGACCATCTCGTTGGAGAGACTTGTTCGTCGCTCCTCAATTATTCTTCCGGAAGATCGAATGCGACTCAGGAGGCGTAGAGACGAGAAGATCAACACATCCGTGCTAATATGGATAGCATGGATATGATACTATACGGGTTTGCCACCATGAGAGGATGTTCAACTCGCCGAAGCTCACGCTATCACTGTTGAGATAGCTTGATAGGTCTCCAGTGCTTTGTCCTCTTCCTCCTGATTGTTGTGTACCTGCACCTGCACGAGAATCCCTAGACGAAGAACCAAAAATCTTGCCCCATTGCATAGTCCCCCAGAGGTGCTAGGGACTACGGGGTCTTTCAAACGCATGCACCCAAACTTATTTTCATATTTATCATATACCTCATATAATTTATCCTTAACAGTAGTATAGTATGTACAGTAGTCTAAACCGGTAGCATCACTTAAAAGTTGTAAAACATTTATAAATCCTTGAGTTTGGCCCTAGGATCCAAAATAAAGGCGAATGCATATAAAATAGGAATTTCCTTCCAATATTTTAAAACTTAGTTTTCATGGCAACTACTGACATCCCGTAGTATAGGATCATTTTCAAAAGCTTTTAGGTGAGTGGCAATTTCAAGAATGTTATGAACAATTAGAGGAGATGTAGGGTAGTATACTCCGGAAAGACAAAGTGTAGCTTTATGAAAAGTTCTAGAAAGGAAAATATTTTTGACCAACAACCCAATCGTCCTCAGTAAGTTCAGGGTCTCTAACTTGGGTTCTACTGGAGGAGCTACGAGATTGATGGCTTTGGGTGTGAAGGAATACGAGATAATGTGCTCTTATATGGCAACATATGTTTAAGCATAAGGTAAGTAGAGTTCCATCTAACAGCATGTCTAAACCAAATTTTCTAGACGAACGTTCATTGCTACGCAAAAACTCTTATATGCGCTATTCGTTGGTTAGAACAATTAATAAATGAAATTGCATCCCTAAACGAATCAATACAAGCATTTAATCTTTTAAACCAGATTTAGCATGTCGTTGTAGGTGACCGTCCCTTTGAAGATTTTGCGATCGGTTCATTACCACAAATTTTACAAACAACATACCTCATCGAATTTCCATCATCGTTGGTCTTGATCTTCTTGTCGAAATCATTCCAAGCTGATGTCTTGGCTCTTGTTCTTTTTGCACCGTGCTTTGCGTTGTGGATGCACTTGTTGAGCCGCCAGAAGATGGATGGATATGCTCCACGGGGCCTCCTCTCCAGTTTGTTGTATGTCCTCCGCGGATGGATATGCTTGTTGAAACAGTTGCATATCCTCCGTAGAGAGGCCAATCGGAGAGTTCAAAATCGTAGTTCTCCATTAAATCAACGCAAATTGAAATATAAAAGAACGATTAACTTACTATTAAACCAACAAATAATACCAAGAATTAAAATAAGACAGCACTATTACCTCCTTTGTAGCTCCTACAAAATCTTTCAAGATTTTTGAATTTTAATTTTGCCCGAATTTTCACCAAATTTATAAATACTTTCGGATTTTCACAGCTAAACCGAGAGATGAGAGTGAGGTTTGAGGTGTGGAAAATGAAGGCCGCTACCCCTATTTATAGGAAAATTTCAGATTTTTTCAAATTTTTGCTATTTTTCCCGATTTTTCCCTCCAACGGTCAAAAAACGGCTATATTTTGAATTAAGCGGTAGGCGTCTTAGTCTTAGGGCGGCACGACCCGTTTAGGCGTCTTGTCTTGCGTCGGGCCGGCCGTCTTGCGTCTTGCGTCTTGGTAGCCGCGGCGATTTCTAAGCGGGCCGTCTTGGTCTTACCCATGCCGTCTTGCAGCGTTCGGCCCGAGCGCGGCCCGTCCCGCCGTCTTGCGTCGTGCGTCGCGGCTGGGCCAACAGTGGCGGGCCGCGGTGCGGCCCGTTCGGCCCGGCCCATTTGGACACCTCTAGCTCGGTGGGCGATTAGTGGTGTGTAGTGTGTAACAGTGGGCCTGGATGGGCCAGGCCAATCCTCCATATCCACTCGCGGCGCGGCCCGGTTCTCGTCGGAATTTCCAAAGCCCCCTCGCCTCGCTTTCTCCGCCCTCGCCTACCTTGTCCCACCCCTTGTACCCAAACGAACCAAACCCCTCTCCTCCTCGCCTCCGCCACCCTCCTCGAGCTCACCAATGGCAGCTACCACGGCGCCCTCTCGCTCTCCACCTCCACCCTGCCGGCGCGCCTCCGTATGGCGGCGCCGGCAGCGGGGCGCGGCTGGCGGCGGCGCGGGCCCATGGTGGTGCGCGCCAAGATCCGGGAGATCTTCATGCCGGCGCTCAGCTCCACCATGACGGAGGGGAAGATCGTGTCCTGGACTGCCGCGGAGGGCGACCACGTCTCCAAGGGCGACGCCGTCGTCGTCGTCGAGTCCGACAAGGCCGACATGGACGTCGAGACGTTCCACGACGGCATCGTCGCGGCAGTGCTCGTACCCGCCGGGGAGTCCGCCCCGTCGGCGCCCCTATCGCGCTGCTCGCCGAGTCAGAGGAGGAGGTGTCGCTCGCCGTCGACACAACCTTGTAGGAGCGCAAGAGTTAGAGAACTTTATGAAGATGATTTGAGTCCGACTTGAAGAGGAAGAGGAGGTGAACGAGATCGTTGAGAATGTTAAGTTTGAATTTGATCAAGATGAAGTGGTTCCAACCAAGGATTATAGATAAGAGGTAAAGATTGATTCATGCCCGCTGCCTTGCTTAAGTTTCTTCATGAACTATTTTGCTTCCTTACTTGTGACTTGTGAGAACTTTGCTATGTGTGACTAGTGACGTGAGAAGTTGAAAACTATGACTATGGGTGGTTGTAAACTTGTTTTATTTAATTTATGTCATATTGTCTTGCTATCATTTCTTTTGTTCTTTTGTACTTTACTTTGAAGTTTGAAGCACAATAATTGAAGCATATTGTCCAGATATTAACGGTCACATGCATTGCTTAATTCTTAATGTGCTGGTTCATATGAAGCATTTATACCAAGAATTTACATCAAGTGATGAAGTGTCCATCATCATCAACTCTATTTTACATAATTGCTACTTAGCCCGTGTAACAATTTCTAAACATCAAATGTATGTTGTTGTCGCGCGCAGCCCCTTGGCCAAGTCGGTCGCCTAAACCCTGCCTAGACGCTAGGCCCCAGCTTATTGTCTGCCTAGAGCCTCCTTGAACACTAGCAACAAGGTACCACAATTATTCAACCACGGACGCACATTGCCCACATCAAGAAGTGAAGCTAACACGAGATCAAAAAAGATGTAACACTTGCAATAAGATAGACAATGTGAGGAGAGATAGAGAGAGGAACTACTAAAACTTGTGCTTGTAGGACACGACCTCAGTGTCGTTGAAGAAGAAGCCTATGAGGCGACCAGCAGGGTTTTGATAGGCGTACATGAACCTGTCCATGACCCCGATGAGGCCCCCTATCACCATCGATGGCCCAAGGATCTCTAGCTTGATCCTTAAATGCACCGTCCAAGAACGCGGTGTTGAGCCTCTGAGAATGAAATATAGGGCTTTGGGGGTTTAGGAGGACGCACTGAAGATATAGCCGATGGTGACGAAGACGGTGAAGATGGTGGAGAGGCGAAGGTAGTCAAGCGTAGAGAAGTTGTCGGTGTTCATCTCCTGCAGCAATGCTCCTTTTTCTGGTGTAGGTGACGACGATGACCAACGGAGACGAGCAGATTTGGCCGTGGTAGAGAACAAGGTGGGTACGGCTCTATCTCTCTCTCAGTGGTGATCGGTTGAAAGTTGGCTAAGCTTATGGTGGAAAACTCTTGAGTTGGTGAAAAATATTATGGTGACGGGGCTTATTTAACATAATTAAATTTAAAAATTGAAAATATAAAAATATGTTAGCCCATCACGAGACAACACAAACGAATACGAGAAAAAAGAACCGACAAAAACTCAAAAAAGTCAAAAATTCAAAAAAAGACGAAATTATAAATAGTATAAAAATAAGTTTAAGCTATAAGTTTAAGCCATATTGAACACAGCTTCAGATAGGGTGCTTGGCTGTCAGCTCAGTGGGCGATTAGTGGTGTGTAGTGTGTAACAGTGGGCCTGGATGGGCCAGGCCAATCCTGCATATCCACTCGCGGCGCGGCCCGGTTCTCGTCGGAATTTCCAAAGCCCCCTCGCCTCGCTTCCTCCGCCCTCGCCTAACTTGTCCCACCCCTTGTACCCAAACGAACCAAACCCCTCTCCTCCTCGCCTCCGCCACCCTCCTCGAGCTCACCAATGGCAGCTACCACGGCGCCCCTCTCGCTCTCCACCTCCACCCTGCCGGCGCGCCTCCGTATGGCGGCGCCGGCAGCGGGGGCGCGGGGCTGGCGGCGGCGCGGGCCCATGGTGGTGCGCGCCAAGATCCGGGAGATCTTCATGCCGGCGCTCAGCTCCACCATGACGGAGGGGAAGATCGTGTCCTGGACTGCCGCGGAGGGCGACCACGTCTCCAAGGGCGACGCCGTCGTCGTCGTCGAGTCCGACAAGGCCGACATGGACGTCGAGACGTTCCACGACGGCATCGTCGCGGCAGTGCTCGTACCCGCCGGGGAGTCCGCCCCCGTCGGCGCCCCCATCGCGCTGCTCGCCGAGTCAGAGGAGGAGGTGTCGCTCGCCGTCGCCCAGGCCCAGGCGCTCTCCAAGGGACAGCCCCAGCGGGCCCCTCCTTCCGAGTCCGCCGCGCCGCCGCCGCCCCCGCCTCCGCCAGCCGCGGCTCCGGTGGCTGATCCCGCGCCGGTGGCCGCGGGGACGAAGGGCATTGCCACGCCGCAGGCTAAGAAGCTGGCCAAGCAGCACAGGGTTGACCTTGCCAAGGTGACTGGAACTGGGCCATTCGGCCGAATTACCCCGTTTGATGTTGAGGCAGCCGCCGGCATCCAGCCGAAGCCAAAGGTTCCTCCTCCTGCAGCTGCTCCGGCAGTGGGCGCAGTGCCACAGGCTGCGGTGCTTCCACCGGTGCCTGGTGCGACAGTGGTTCCATTCACTACCATGCAGGCCGTAGTGAGCAAGAACATGGTGGAGAGCCTGTCAGTGCCAGCATTCCGGGTTGGGTACCCCATTTTAACTGATAAGCTCGACGAGCTGTATGAGAAGGTGCTTGCCTTTGGAGACTTTGGGGCAGTGCTCAACTGCCTGTGATGCTCTTCTGTTTTTAACCTGTTTGGTGATGGTTGGATTGGTTTCATTTGGTCAGGTTAAGTCAAAGGGGGTGACGATGACGGTGCTGCTGGCAAAGTCCGCAGCTATGGCGCTTGCACAACATCCTGTCGTGAACGCTAGCTGCAGGGATGGGAAGAGCTTCACTTACAATAGTAACATCAACATTGCGGTGGCTGTTGCCATTGACGGTGGGCTCATTACACCCGTCCTGGAGGATGCTGATAAGGTAAATACATGCTATCTCTGTGACAATGCTATCTGTGTGACAAATGTGGTTTCATTTAGGAATTTTAGCGTGTGAGTTAAAAACTAAATATCTTAAGAAATGGAACAATGCAGCTAGATATATATTTTCTCTCGCAAAAGTGGAAGGAACTAGTCAAGAAGGCACGCACAAAACAGCTCCAACCAAATGAGTACAGCTCTGGTATGAACCTGTTACATCACATAGTGTGTTAGATCGTTGTTGCAAAATAGTGTGTTAGATCGTTGTTGCAAAACTTTTAATGTCCATGGAAATTGTACTTAACTGAATATTTGGTGGTTTGCAGGGACTTTTACACTGTCCAACTTGGGTATGTTTGGTGTAGATAGATTTGATGCAATTCTTCCACCTGGCCAGGTGTGGTCTTCTTTCTCCCAACCTACTTATTGCCAAGTTAATGCTAAGTGTTAGTACAATTGCTTTACTGATGTATGAGGTCTAAGAATTTGAGTGTATATGAATTCAGGGAGCTATAATGGCTGTTGGAGCCTCGAAACCTACAGTGGTGGCTGATAAAGATGGTTTCTTTAGTGTCAAGAGCAAAATGCTGGTATATCTTTCACACATATAACTTGCATGCGTTAATGCTGCAAATTTATTATTGTTATGTCAGTGTGTTTCTGTGTCCGTGTGCCTATTCATATGCGATCATTAACAGTATTCATATGTCATCATTCACAGTTTCACACATGTAAGTGAAATATCATTCTGCCAATTGGATGTAACACAAGCATGAAAGACTTTGTGTGTCTTCACTTTTTTCCACTAATCCAGAGTGAGTTTCGTTTTTGCCACCAAATTCTCTCATTGGCACACAAGCACAGACCCGACATGCCAATGACATAGCCGGTGGCAAAAACAAGATGTGGGTGCTGCTTAGTGGCAAAAATGGAATTGTCCCTTGCATATAATGTTTTCGGCCTTGGATTCAAGAAATATTAACATTGCTACACGCTGGGGATTTTGAACAAATGTTTTGATCAACTGTAGTTTCTATGT
Organism: Bonia amplexicaulis; assembly: GCA_036346245.1. Lineage (NCBI taxonomy): Eukaryota > Viridiplantae > Streptophyta > Magnoliopsida > Poales > Poaceae > Bonia > Bonia amplexicaulis. The sequence goes on from CM070757.1 coordinate 5,459,699, forward strand.
TTCAGATGCATCAACTGGAGAGCATTTAGATGGTTGACATCATGAGTTCAACATAAGATATGGGATTGTATCATAATAATTATGTCCCTATAATCAGTAGATAATTGTTATGACCGGAATCCCATACGCGCGCCGGAAACGCACGGGAGAAGCCCAATCCGGCTAGGAATAGAGTCCTGGGTCCATAAGACCCTTTCTATCTATAAGCATTAATATCTAGATTGGTTTGTTAGGGGGGGATAAATAGCCCCATGATGGATTGAATAAAGCATTGAGAGTCTTCCGGGTGAAACTCACCTGGTGGAAAACCTCCTTCTCCGTCCGCTAGCCGCCTCCCCTGTTTCCGCTCTCGGTTCCGCCTGGGCAATCCTCACGGCGTCCGCACGCCGCCACCCCTACTTCCTGCGCAGCCGACGCCTCCAGCCGGATCCTACCAATAATATTCAGTGGTTCTTTCTAAATCATAGATTTACTAGCCTAAGATGAACATCTTTGTCATAAAAAATACAATTCATTGGTAGCAAGCAAGCACTGAAGCACCACAAATACACCTTTAAGTCTTAAGTAGTTAATGTTTGTTTGAGTTCATATGAATAGTAAATTTTAATGCAGACATATTGCCTCGTGCTACCAGCTTACATAACTAAGTTGATCCATGTTTTTTTCAGGTCAATGTCACTGCTGATCACAGGATTGTATATGGTGCTGATTTAGCAGCATTCCTGCAATCTTTTGCAAAGATTATTGAGGATCCTGAGAGCCTAACTTTGTAAGATTTCCTTGGAAGTGTTGTCTATGTGCCGGTTATTAGTTTGATTCCAATTAGAGGTCTATTGTCAAATTCCGTTTTGTGTATCTTTGAGCATTCGACGGGATGTTGCTTTTGAGCTCTGTTCGGCTTATACTTCTGAATGTTGGATACTGTTGGAGAGGTGATACTGTTGATGCTATGGATGTTTTGGAAATCAATAAATTATAATTGTAGAATAAATTTGCTAAATATATTTTTTCCTTAATTCTATTATGATTCTCCTTATTATGCTTTCTATTCATGTTTGATTTATACACTGTAAAGTTCCTGAAATTTGCAAAATGTTAAAACCCAATCTGAATTAGCAAGGTCCCTAAACTTTCCTCGGTACCTAGCTTGTAGGGGGTAAATTCTCAGTACCTTTGCTACAATCCTGGCAATAAATCTATAAATCCCAGTGTAGGCCAGTATATAAATGGATCTGGTCCATTTCGAAGTGCGATGGCATGCTAACTTTTGAATTGGTCCATCACATTGGTGAGTTGAAACATACAAGAATATATGTTTATGATCTCAAGTACCTATAGGGCATTCCAAAACATATAAGATATTTTAGCATTATGTTATCAATATATTCCACAAAACGGAAAAACCATGCCATACAAATCAAATTATGAATCCATGATGCTAATAGCATTTTACAAATACACAAACAGTCTATAGTTAATACCAAGTTGCCAACTGATCTGCATGCTAACATCACCATACAAACAAACACTTGCGTACAAAAACAGTCAATTTGTTAATGTTCAACTGGTTAATCTGAACATCAAACTATTCACCTAAGTGGAAGAACTAGGTTGATTGTGCTTTGAGCCCCTCATCTCTCGGCACACGCTATCCAGCAAACCAAGAAAATGTTTCATTATGACAAATATGTGGAGCATGTTGGACTCATCCTTGCCAACCTCTCCATGATAATACTCTGTAAGTTCCCTGACATTGAGTAGGACTTGAGCTTCACTAACTTTGAGTTCCTGCATTGTATTTTCTGCATAATTTAGGAAGGATCCCATGCATTGCAGGAAATTCTTGTCTTGTCGTTGCTGGGTTGGACCTTAGCTACGAGATTTCTCAGTTAAACCAGTCCACATGATAGATTTGAGATTGACTTTGTCAATGTATCCAGGTCTATGCTTGCTACCTTCTTGACATTACCTAGCTCATTACTTAGCTCAGAGACAAATTCTGTAGCCATTGCCCAATACTCTTCCCGTTCTGTCTGTGTGGCATGACAAGATCTGGGTGTTTCACTGAACTTCTCTGAAGCTTTTAAACCTTTTGAACGAGACTTCCCATCGGCCCCACGTATATCTGCCAATTTCAGCAGTGTGTCCAGTCTGAAAGCACTTGCACCTCCTCTTAGTGTTCTAACATTCATCCTATTTTCTGTCTTGAGTACTGCTTCAAGTAATCTTAAGAATAGTTTGCTGGACTTGAGTTCAGTGCAAGCTCCCTAGTAGACAGAAAACAGATGTAAGTTCAGCAGAATAGGTCCTATCTTAATAAGTTATTCAAAATGGCTCCGCTTACTTCAATCATTGCAAATGACATTTCGATATGCCCAACCTCATCATCAAAAGTTTCCTTGTAGAGCATAACCTCCATTCTTGGGAATGCCATTGGTATTGTTAGTAGCACCTGGACAAAGTTCTCTGCTGGATCCGACATGTTGATATCACCATCATAATTCAGTAATTTTCCCTCTTCTTTGTTGGTTTCATCTTGACCAGCGCCTCCAGTTGTTGCACAGATAATCCAGTACCTGAGACAGCCAAGACAGGAGGGTAGGTTGACTCTAGTCATCATTATTTTGATAAATGTAACTCCAGGCATCATGAAACCTACCTTGTGTTATGGAATTGCAAACTTGTTCGTTGATCGTATTTAAGGTCTTCAACAAGATAGTAGTATTTTGAAGCCTGTGATGCTCAATAACGTGTTTGGTGGTAGATACAACCTTGCTCATGGCGTCCTCATCTTTCACTAGGCCTCGAAAGTTGTATGCAAACAAAGATTTGATCATCTGCTTGTCAAATCTGCATGGCATACCTTATTGTAAAAAGTAATAACAGGCAATGCAATCCCAATCTAGTAAAGAGGGAGGATCTTTCTATTGTCTTACTCGAACTCGAAGGAACTTGATCTTATATCATTCCAACACCATGGAGCGGTTTGGAGCTGCCCTTACTTTGTACCAGTGCAAAGGTTTCAAACTTGGAAGTGGAGACCCATGTTTACCAACGGCAACATGTATCTGAGGTGGTAATGGAGGTGGCAGTAGAGTAGAGGCTGGCCAGTGTTCTGCCCTTTCAGACTTGGAGGAGGTGTTTTTGGCGGTGGAGGTGGCGGTACACTCACTGCACTGAACATTTGAAGTTTTGCTTCTTCGGTTGAACTACTTGAGGATTCTTTAAAATTAGAATTGACTTTTGTGCTTGGCACGGTGAATGCTATGTTTTTTCGGGTGGGTGGGGTATCCATATGATAGGAAGGAGAATTGATGGTAGATTCCTGAACTTGGAATTCATCTGCTCTTCTTTTGGAGCTTTGTCATGTTCCATGGACCCAGAAATAGCATTTGTTTTACACTCGTGGTGGTTTACTTCAGTTTTCTCTTCATCTGATTTTTCTGGACAGATAGAATTGTTACGCAAACTGAAGTGACTGGAAGCAGTGAAAGTTGGACTCTTTGGGGACAAGTGAGATCTAAAATCTGGTGAAAATGATCGATATGATAAATCAGATAGTGAATTATCTGTACGTGGAGGGCAGGAGGAGAAGATGGATATGTTAGTTTTATCGCAAATTTGCAGAGGTAACTCGGTGATGGAGCCACTTGAGCACTGATGTCACGGCGTCGCCCCAAGTCATCTTGGCGTCAGGGAGGAGACGCCGGGGAGAATCGCCTCGTCTTGGTCCGAACCCTAGCTTCATCGCCAGGTACGCCGTCTGTCCCTCTCCTCTCCGGCCACGCTCCGACCGCGCCGTCTTCTTCCCTCCCGCCGCGCCGCCTTCCTCCCTCCCGCCGCCATCTCCCTCCCGTGCTCCGCCATCTTCCTCCATCGTGCTCCCGCCGCGGCTTCCTCTCTCAGTGCTCCCGCCGCCGAGAGGAGGGAGGCGGCGGGAGGCGACGAGGGAGGCGCGGGGAGGGAGGCGCCGGGGAGGAAGTGGTGCGGGAGGGAGGGAGGCGGCGCGGCCGTCGGGAGACAGGAGTGGGAGTCGCGAGAGAGAGTGAGTCAGGACTCGGGAGGCGCGAGAGAGAGGCAGAGATGAATACGCACGTATATAGTATATACGTCTGTCGTCGTGCCCCTCGCCTAGGCGTCGCCGGGCCCTCGTCTAGGCGTCGCCTAGGCGTTCAGACGTCTCTCACTCGTCGTGGTCGCCGACTCCGCCGTGACAACTATGCACTTGAGGAATCAGAACAAGGTATGGAGTGGAAAGACTCAACTTCATCGGATTGCGAGTTGTTGCGACTTTTCACAATATGATCACTTATGACTAATTCTGTGCTTTTTGGGGAGGTGCTAACAATGGATAGGCTCTTGATCTCAGATGATTGTTTAAGGTTTGGATAGTTCTGTTGGCATTGTACAATAGAACTTAGGTAAAGTGGATCTGGACTAGGATGGGAACTGACCTTCCTGGTAGCAGAAGGTGATCTTTGATCTCTTGATCCATGGCAAAATAGTCTGAATGGCTTTGAACACCCCTTCTGAAACTTCCCTGATCTCCTAAGTGACACTGCTGCTATTGGCAACTCCAAGAACAAGTAGGCATGCTCCAACCTCAGCCAGAGCAACAATTGTAGCTTTCGGGATCCTGGTGTGGCCTCCCATCTCCCAATTTGTGTGGTGCGCTTCTAGTTTGGGGGTAATGTGGCTGCCATGAGTAGATGTCTTTCTCTTTCGAGAATGGAAAAGGGGGGCAGGAACTGCTGATCTTGCTTCCTGGGATGGAGCTGGCGCTGCCGAACTTCTTTGATGCCTCCGGCGCCGTGACCGGCGGCGATTCAATCCAATCAACGTCCTAAACCTAGAGAGAACTGAAACCGACATCATGGGTTACCGCAGCGCCATCGACCTCCCTATCGCAGCCTGCGAGATGGAGAGCCCCCTCCAGGATCTCGAGGTTGAACACAAGGAACACAGAGGAGACAGAGAAGAGGAACAAGATGCACCTCGTCGCCAAGCCCATCGTTGCTCAATCAGCAGCAGAAGAAGAAGCACTCCTCACAGAGGTACAGAACTCTCACCGGGTGTGACACATGACTGAAATTGCACTATAGCGACTAAAATTTTACTGTAGCTGAAGGTGGTTTATTTGACGTAATTAAATTTAAAAAAAAATTAAAAATAGAACAAATATGCTAGCTCATCACGGACAACGCAAACAAATACGGAAAAAACAGGCAAAAAAACTAAAAAAACCAAAAATTTAGAAAAAGATGAAATTTATGAATAATAAAAAATAAACCAGAAGTTAAAATCAAAACGAACGGGGCCTAGGAGAAACAGGACGGGAGTTAAAGCTCATAAAATGGCGTGTGCGGCCACATTTGCTCTCCTGGCCGTAAAGCCAGCAACCGGTGAGTCCCTCCTCTCCTCTCTGGGTCTGTTCTTTTCAGTTTTAAAAGTTATTTTTGGTTTTCTACAGTAACTAGCTTTTAAACAGTGTATTTTTTCAAGATAGGGTCTACTAGTTAATTGTAGTATATACTTTACTGACTTTATTTATATCGGTAAAAACCGCACATGAGTTTTTATTACTCTGTAATTTTTCGTACAAACAGTTCAAAAGCCATAAGTTGAAATCAAAACCACAAGCCGCAGTAAAAGGAACAGACCCAGAGAACTCTGCAGGCTTTAATGCCGCTCCAAGAAACACCTGGCCATGGCTGGTGCCAAGAGCTAGCAGCAGCAGCTACTACTTGCTTCTTGCCAGGTTTCTACACAATGCAACTTTAGTTTGAAGGAACTACACAATGCAACTCTTTTTACATCTGTCTCACACACCAGCAATCCTGACAATAACTGGTGCCAAGAGCTAGCACTAGCAGCTAGCGGGGCTGTTCTTTTTTACTGTGGTTTTGGTTGTGGTTTTTTGTTTTTGGTCTGTTCGTGCGAGAGATTACAGAGTAACAGAAACTCACGTGTGGTTTTGTCGATATAAATAAAGTCGGTACAATATGTACTATAATTAATTAATATACCTTATCTTAAAAAGATACTCTATTTAAAAGCTAGTTACTATAGAAAAATCAAAACCAACTTTTATAAGCCGAAAAGAACAGAGTCATATACTACTTGCTTCTTGCCATGTTGTATACTTGCATCTGTTTGCCACACCAGCAATCTGTTTGGGTGCTACCGTTTGGTGGGCGTCGACCTTTGGTGGTCAAACGCGCTACGACGATGTGATTGTTCCTAGTGCTGATTTCGCGATCGTTTTTTGAGCAAATCATTTCTGTCATTTCCACGGCATCTTCGGTCGTGATCGCCCTCGCAGCGTGATCATTGTCAGTATCGAATCTGTAAGGGACCGGTTCTTTTCTGTTAGGCTGTTAGGACCTCGAGTGTGTGTGGATCTACGGACCCGTTTGTGTATCGTTGGGGCTGCTTGGCCTTCCTGAAGCTGCACTCCAAGCGGACTGGCCATGCTCTCACGTCTGCTCTTTCTATCTGATGCCTTAGGAGGGTGAATACTTGTTTCTAAAGCAAGCTTGTGCAGGCTCGTTTACCTTGGTATGCAACTAGTGGCTAAAGACTTGAAAAGTGCTGTGGGCTTTTACCTTTTAGGTTTTAGCTGATTGCGATAGAGATTATGGGAGTAAAGGAATACTCACATTGAGAAGCTGCTCTGTTTAAAGTGGCTCTACAGTGACTCATACAAACTTCTAGACATTACCTTGAGAAACCACTTTATTAAAAAAAATCAACTTCTAAAGGTCCACAAGTAGAATTGGAAGGGGGGAAATGCTACAGCAATACAAGACCTCGACCACTCCACTGCAGAATAATAGCACGAAAAACTGTATCATGTATTAAGTTCAACTATACATGACGCTCTTAGGAATTAAACTGGCATGTTCTATGATCAGTAGCTACTAGACTGCCTCGTTTCGACTCTTAAGTACTTTGTACATGAGATGAGATTTTTCTTCAATTACAATATAGACGTACATCCGCACGCATATGCACACAAACATGCATATGAGCGTATTCTCTTAGCACATATCTAGAAACATGAACTCGTAAGGAAATCAAACAATTCAGCATCAGCTCCAACTTAGTGACTATGACAGGTCCTGCTCGTGAGAACCGAAGGAGCAGTCAGTGCCAAGCTTTAAGCCATAAGCTATATTGAGCGGGGCCTATAATGAGTCACCTTTCGTGAGAACCGAAGGAGTTTAAGAGCCTGTTATTTCTTGGTTCGGCTTATGTTTTTGGCTGCGGTTTATAGTTTTTAGACTGTCCATATGAGAAAGTACGGAGTAACCGAAATTCACGTGTGATTTTGGCTGATATAAATGAAGTCGCTGTAATATATATATTACAATCAACTTGTAGACTATATCTTGAAAAACACTCTGATTGAAAGTCAATTACTGTAGAACAGCTGAAAATGGCATTTAGAAGCTGAAAAGAAAATGCCAGATAATAATTATGCAACTGTGGAGTTGGGCATCGGTGATTCTGCATGCTGTTTAGGGATGGCGCTATGGATCTGCACAACCCGAATTTTTTCTATTTTAGCCCTTTTTTTGAAAAATATTCACATTTAGACCCCTGGTAGTTTTAATTCCGTTTTGGACCCGGGGGTGGCCGTGACCCACGGCGCCGAGGTAACACATCTCGCCGTGCCCACGGCCGAAGAGTTCTGGAGCCCGCACCGGTGGTGGCTGCGTGGCGACACCTCGGCGCCGTGAGTCGTGGCCGAGCTCAGCCGTGGATCTTGGCGCCGAGCCCGAGCTCGTTCATTTTTCCGCGCCCGCCTCCCGGCCCCCGCCTCCCCTCCCCGCCCCCGCCTCCCGCCCCCCCCGGGCCTTCACTAAACTACAATTTAATAGAGTGCATAATGTTGCCCACCCATGTTTGCTCCAAAGAATGTCTGCATAATTGATTAGTTTGCATATAGAAAAGAACAGGGATATCATGCCTACTCAGTTCAAAATTGTAAATCATTACATGCAAAATTCACATTTTCAAGCATACAAATGTCTGCAAAAGAACAACAAGACATTAAACTATATCCTCAACTTCGCAGATTATACCATGTGATTTGAGGTGGCAACATAATTACTTATGGGCAATATAATGGAAAAATCTAAGGCACATAGGTTCTTACCTTGCCCCATTTTAGCTCTTTTGAATTCCATGAATAAGCAACACCAATATCCCCTTCTCTAACAATTAGTGTTTGACCATCGGAAAAAGTTACAAACATTATTACCTTACTATCACCCAAAATTTTCGATTGAACACGACATCATCACAAAATGTAGCAGAAACAAAATTGTGTTTCACAGCTCATCAATTTTCTGAATCTTTCCAAAAGCTACGGATTATTTTGAAGGCGCCGAGTTGGAGCGCCACCGGTGACGGCGAGCACGAATTTTCACACTCGGCGCCAAGACCCACGGCCAAAGCTCGGCGCCCACGACCAGCGCCGAGGTGCTGCCACGTCGGCACCACGCAGCCACCACGCCGGAGAGGGCTCGGCAACTCGGCGCCGTGGGTCACCTCGGCCGTGGGTCCCAGGGTCCAAAACGGAATTAAAACTACCGGGGTCTAAATATGAATATTTTTCAAAAAAAAGGCTAAAATAGAAAAAAATTCGGTCTGCACAACCTTATTGTTGGAAGGGGATGACGAGGGAGTGTCGGGGAGGGGACGGTGATGATGCGATCGGGCAAGGGTTCACGTGGCAATGGACATGACTTTTGTGGTGACGCACGATAATGACTGCAACAGTGCAGCAACAACAACAACCAAAACCACAACCCTCATGGCTATTATTAGCTTTGTTTAATCTTTAGGGCTTGGAGCTCGGCACTTAACTTTAGACGTCTATTAGATCTTGCTCTAAATAGCTTTAGTTTCTTGCTTTTTTATTTTTAGCTTATTTCAACCTGAAGCTACTTGGAACGCACCATCTTCTAATTTTAGCTTATTTTATCTTTTTATGTTTTTTGACTTTTCCTCTCTTATTTTTTTACATTGTCCGTGACAATATAACGGTTTTTTTTCTATTTTTTTTTTTTTTTTAGAAAAAGTTAACCGCGGCTACATTGCAATTTAAACCAAAAGCCACGGTCAGAATGTTAAGCCAAAAGCCAATTAAAGCACCATCTAAATCAAACGCCTGACTCAGGCTAACAATGTTTAAAATGGCTCTGGTTCAAGCATTTACAAGAATATAAGAATCTTGATATCTCCAACCAAACCACTATCAAACAAATCTTGACCACACCAACACCATTCTTGTCCAAGTATTCAACTAGTTCCCCAAACCGTACAAAATCCACTGTAAGGGTGGCAACTAGCACGTAAAAGCCCAGCATAAACCCTAGCGCCAAAATTGTTAAAACGACCTACCAATGTTTTCCGATCCACATCCTAAAGAGGTGCTACCATTTAGCACCCTTCATGAGTTGCATAAATTTTGAAGCGCAGATAGTTGGTGGATTATGTCTATTCAGGCATGTTCTTTGTGGTTGCAGCTGATATCTTTTTAATTATGGCTAATGATTTTTACTGTATTTTTTAAGACAGTGACGGACGAAGAAGACGCTTAGATGATGCACGTGCCGGTAGGCTCGAGAAGCCACCCCATTTGTTTTATCTTTCAAAAAAGCCAAAACTAAAATCCATACGAGTACATGGCTTTTCGAAACGGCTTTTCTATTCCTCTTACTACCGTCTCGTTCCAAGAACAAGACGAAGGTCACAAGTCAATCACGCACCACACTCTTGCTTGCGTCACACGCACACATCTTTCCCTCATTTTTTCAACGCTTATTTTTTTTCTAAAATTTGTAACTTTTAACTATTTATTTTTAGTTAAAAACTATAACACACAGTCAAAAATCATGGGTGAAAGCTAATACTAACGCGCCCTAGAAGAACGAGGCCTAACTTACACGTCCGAGTGCTCCGAGATTCGTACCATCTGCTGTGTGTGTGTGTGTGAAGGATCAGCCTGGAGGCGCTTGGACCTGCAGCCCTTGTTATCTTCCTTCGTTTTCCTCTTGCCCTCGCGGCGGCGGCGGCGGCGAGGCCACCAGTCGACGGCGCCTCTTACCTGCTTCCACCCGGCTTGCCGGTCTGCCTCATATTCTCACGCCAACAACATCATCGGAACCCTCTGCGCCGAACACGCCACCAGGCCTCCTTCCACCGAAGCACGCCTGCCACCTCGAAGCGAAGGAACCCTTCTCTTGTAGTCCTCCCCACCTACCGGACTGGGCTGACTGGAGATCCACCCGTTCTTTGATTGATTTCTTCTTTCGTTGGTAAGTAAGCCCTAGCTTGCTTGGGCGTTTGCTAAAATGGATGTCTCACTGACATGTGGGCCCTGGACCCGTATGTCAGTGAGACATCATGCAGGCCATTAAACTGTGAGCAATTTTCCTTGTTCTAAGAGTAGGCTTTGTTGTGGTCTCTTCTCTTTGCTGCGAGAATGATCTAATCCAAATCTTTCTTCCTGGGATGGATACTCCAATGCATCCAGTTTCTTGCGGATTTGTTTGCCGCGTGCTGGAGTACTAATGGCAGTAAGTTTATTTTCCAATTTCAGTTATGTCCGCCCCTGCAGAGATGGGGGAGCTTGAGGATGAGTACCGCACCCTGGAGGCCAATCACCAGTAATTACTCCCTCCCCTTCTTTTCCTTGCCTCAGTTTACACGCCTTCTTACCATAGAAATCTGCCCCTGTGAAAGTGAAATCTGCATATATATACACACATCCTCCTTGATGATCTCTTATGCTTCTCTTCTATCCTAATGAGAAGAAAAATGTATGCTTATTGCTTTGCTTTTACATGTAGAAATATCTTGGAAACCTTGAAAGAGCACAGAGATGAGGATGCCTCAAGAGGCCAGGCAGTCAAAAATCAGAAGGTGCCAACCCGCCTTCTTTTTCGCTTTGCTAACATGACATCTAGCCATGGTTATTTACTCTCCTTAAATTTCATATTTTTCATCTTTCCATTCCCTATAGGAGCTATGGGACAAGACCCTGGAAATGAGATTCTTGCTGCAAAAGGAATTTTCCACTTCAAACAAGTTGCCCAAGGTCTGTCTCCTTATTTTCTGAAGAATGCGGGATCTTAGGTCGCATTCAAATGTATTCTTTATCACGTTCTTGCAGGAACCCACCAGGTCAAGGTTTTGCAATCACGATCAGGAGATAGAGCAAGCATATGTTGATCTATTGGATTCATCAAATCAGACTCTCGGTTGCATGCTGGAGCTGCAGGAGGTTTGATTGGTTGCTTGTGTTTTTGCCGCTCAATGCTGTGTTATATAGTCTATACTCTTATAGTCATCCCAGGCTTTCTTACTGTACACAATATGCCTTCCAAAACTACCTGTAGGCTTTGCTGGAGAGGAATCAGGCTGCAAAGGGTGCGTATGGTACTACTACTATCCATGGTATTCCTGGTTCTAGCATTAAAAGTCTAAAATACCCTCTGTGATCATCAATCCATGACTTAATGACAGAAACGTCTTCTGACTCGAATGGTGAGAATGACAAGTGGTCCGAAGTACAGAAATTGCAGAGAAGGTAAAGTTTGCATTAGCATTAACCATAATGAAGGATTGAGCTGTTATGCCCTTCAGTTTGTTACAATATCTTGCATAGCAGTAGATTTTTTTATTGAAACTTTTTGTACTACACCTGTATGCTTATCAAATCATGGTAGTACGATTTATTTTATGCTTTTGTATCGATCTGCTAAAATCTTCTCTGGCCCTGTAATAGACTAATGAGTTATCTTTTTTTAACGAAACTCTGCTCTAGCCATGTAATAAAATAATGAATAACACACACGCACGCATATATATATATATATATATATAGGAAAAATACATTCTACACCCGGGTGTAGTTACACCCACCTCTAATATACCACCTAAACAAACTTGAAATACTCCTTTATCACTTTAGGAACATTTGTATACTAATTATAAGATACTCCAATGTGAACCACACGAAAAACTTGTAAAGTAGTTCATAGTTTTTAGCGTATTTTGTAAATACCCTTATATACGCGCATAAAAAGGAGTATGTCGAAAAAAATGTATATACCACTTCTGAAAAATTGTTCATACCACCTAGATGGTCTTAAATACTTGTATACTACACGTACATACCCTCCGTTACGCGAGATACTCCCTACATTGCGAGATACGATATAGGGTGTAACTACACCCGGGTGTAGAAAAGAGGCTTCCTATATATATATATATATATATATATATATATATATATATATATATATATATATATATATATATATATAGACAGAGAGAGAGATATACATATAGACATATACACATATAGACATTTACATATATATACTCTGCTGTAGCCAGAGTGATGGGAAATCTTCTTTCAAGGTGCTTAGAGTTAGTAAGTGGTCTGCTGAGCTTCATTCGTGCATTTTGTCTGGATTTCATCTTCTTAACACCATTTTTATTTGTATTGCTGATTACTGTTGGTGAATTTTGCATTGCACTACCTTCCGCAAAAATTTTGCGTTGCACTAACCTCCAAGAAAGGAAATTGGTTCCACCATATTGGCATGAATAATAGTATAAAGTATAAACAAAAAGACCCAAAATCTGTATGGGAAGTCTGGAACTTCTCAGCTTGCATCTGCAAATACGTTGCTTGGGCTGTGAGTTGGTTTTATATACTGATACAAAATGAAGCAGAGGTTGATACCATTGCCTTTATACAGGATAACTCTGTTCATAAATAGTGAGATAGATAAATGGCAGAGGAAAACACAGGTGACAACTGGTGCTGCTGCGCTGAAAGGGAAGTTACACGCATTTAATCAGGTTGCCTGAATGCCTGTCTAACAATTTTTAGTAATTTATTACCGTTTAACATGGCTAAACCTACAACCTTTACTCTTTCTCCATTGTATGAGATCAGAACATAAGTGACCAAGTATCTGGTTATATGAGAGATCCAAGCAGGATGATTAACAGGATGCACTTGAGCAAATCTATTGTTGGTGTATTTGGGGAGGTATGTTAGATGCATCTACCAAGTACCAATCATGTTTCAGCACCTAATTAATCATAAATATGTAACTCTGGCCATTCATTTGCAGGATGCAGGAGAGCCTGGAACTACCAAGGAGGTTTGAGCAATACTATATTCTTCCCTTGAAGTTGTTAGACAGCCATATATGGTAATGGCCCGCTCAGCCTTCCCATTCTGAGCGGACGTGTAAGGGCACGACATACGAAGGTGAGTGCCGTGAGTGAGGAAGAAGGTGCGGGCGCTGGAGTTGTCAAACTCGCGCCCATTGTCGCATTGGACAGACTTGATGGTGCATCCAAACTGTGTGGAAACAAGAGCAAAGAAATTAGACATGGTGGTGAACGTGTCAGACTTGAGCCGTAAAGGAAATGTCCACATGTAGTGAGAGCAATCGTCGAGAATGACTAAATAATATTTGAAACCGGATACACTAGGAACTCGGCGAGGTCCATAAATCACAATGTATAAGATCAAAATAAATGAGGCACGGATGTCGACACGTGAAAAGGAGACGATATGACGCCCTAGTCGACAAGCATGACATATAGATTGTCTAATTTCTTTATTGCAAGCCATAAGTTTGGATAGAGTCTCGAATCCAGGATGACCGAGACGACGGTGCCATAGGGTGGTCGCGGAGGATGCAGTAGCAGTGGCGAGGTGTGCAGCAGGGAGGGATGGTGTGCCAGAAGGTCGAAGAGGGTACAACGGCCCGGAGCTATTGCACCTGGTAATCACTCTGACCGCAGATCCGCACGTAACAACCAGTGGGTCAAATTCGACTTGAGCAATTATTGCCTGGGTGAATTGGCGACGGAAATTAAATTTTAATAAGCCCGTGAAACAAGGACATTATTAAGGCATAATGAACCGTGAAGATGAGTCAGTGCGGAGGAGGTGACGGCAAGAAGGCTCTGCTATCGCAATAATTGAAGGTGGAATAGGATACCTCGCGAGGAAGAGGTGGAGGAGAGTGTCTGAGCCTGAGGTCATATGCGAGGTGGCGCCGGTGTCGAAGATCCAATCGTGTTGCCGAGGTGGGTCGCCGACACGGTGTTGAAGGAGAAGCAAGTCCTGCATCCTGTGATGGCGTGTTCGCGCTGGGTAGTAGTAGCCGGGAGGAGCATCCCACGACCCTGGCGCCGGGAGAGCGACCATCAGGCTCGAGCGCCGGCCACAAGGGCTCGCTACCGAGGTGGCTGGGGCCGGCAGCTGAGGACGGGCGCCGGATTGGAGCCATGGGAGGACGATTCCTGTGCCACATGTTGATGGAGCCCACCATGGCTCAGAAGTTGGGCCACGGCCACCGGGTGGAGCTCGCTGGTGCGTCGCGTAGGGCGCCGAACCGTGGGCGTGTGCAGTGCCGCCTGCCTTTGCCGCCGCGGTTGCCACGTTTGTCGCTTTTGCCGGAGTTCCTGGAGTTGTTGTTGGTGCGAGAGAAGCCACTGGAAGGTGCGGCCGACTTGCTGGGTTGCTGATGAAGACGAGCAGAGCCGGCGGCACCAGTGGCGATGAGGGCGGTGGACGAAGGCGTCGAGCGATGGGCCAGATTGAGCTCCTCAAGGAGGAGGTCAAGACGGCCGCCGGAAGGTGAACGGCGCCACGTCAAGATGCATGCCGATGGAGGCGAAACGCTCGCTGAGGCCGCGGATGACGTTGAGGACGAGTGACGATCGGTGACGACCTCCCAAGTCGCCCGAGCATCGACCATGGACTTGAACTTGCGGCGAGAGTCGGTGATGGAGATCGCCTCGGACGGTTACGAAGGCGGCGCCGAGGTAGAGGGCTCGCCGCTCGCGATTGCCAAGGAACTGCTTGCTTCGTGGCAAGCCGATGGAGCGGGCAGCTGGGTGGTCTTCCGGACAATCTCCTCAAGATCGGGAGAGATGGTGCCGCTGAGCCACGCCATGACGACACGGCCCATGCGCCCCCGGGGTAAGGTGTAATCGCAAGACGGCGAGACATGGTGCCGGAGGAGAACTTCCCAAGGACCGAAGCATCCGTGGCGCCAGGAGTAGTTATTGGACTCCATGTCAAGGATGGCGGGACGAGGCTGCGAATGTTACGGACCCCGACGGCTGCGCGTGAGGTTGATGATGGCGGCGGCTTGCGCGCGCAGAGGCGCCCGAAGACCGACCGCCGCCGTGGCGACAGTGAGGCGGCGTCGGCTCGAGGGCTTGACAATGGCCACCGCTTCGCCGCGGCGATGCGTCACGGGCGCGGCGGCGGCGGCGTCGCGCTCGAAGCGCGGCCGCAGCTCGCTCGGCCGCTCAAGGGCTGGCTGGCGGCGTCCGAGCGGCCTCGTCCGCCGGCGGAGATCTCACGGGCGCGGTGGCGACGTCGTGCTCTCGAGCGGCAGCCGCCTCCTCGCCGGCCGCTGGGCGTCTGGCGGGCGGCGTCTCGAGCGGCCTCTCGCTGGCGGCGGAGGTCCTCTGCTGCGCAAGCGCCGGCAGCAGAGCTGGCATGTTTTTTACCTATAAAGGTAAGTCGACGATCCACCGATCCGATCCGCTTTGAAAGGCGGCGCGCGCGGCTCGGAGGTCGGCGGCGGGCGCCAACGGCGGAGGATGTCGGCGGCCGGCTGCTCGATCCGGCGGCGGCCGGCCCGGGAGGCGAGCGACGGCCGGAGGACAGCGGCGTCTGAGCGTCCGGATCCGGCGTCGGCCGGCCGAGGAGGAAGCGAGACCGGCGGCGGCGGCATGGCGCAGAGAGCAAGGTGGTGGCTCGGGCAGGCGAGGAACCCCGCTAGATCCGGCGACGAGGAGCGCGCGTATAAGGCGACGATACAGCTGGCAGGCCGGCGGATCGACGAGGCGCGAATCAAGGCGGATCGACGGGCCGGGCGGATCCGACGACGAGCCGCAGCTCCGGCGGACGAAGACCCCGGTGCGGAGATCGGCAATGGACGAGGCGGACGAGGCGGACGTCCGGATGAGGGACGGCGGCGCTCGGATCTGGGCGACGGCGGCGAGGGTCAGCGCTGAGGCGCAATGAAGGCGCGTCTTGCAGCCGCAGGGCGCGAGAGCTAGGTAGCGAAGTTTAACCTAGGCGCCGATACCATGAAAGCTTATGGAATTCTATATGAGATTAGGGGCCAAAGGTTACATATATATAGGCAAGGAGGACCCGGTTGGTTTATGGAAACATGACCACCGTGGGATCTCCTTGCCTAATATAAGAGCAATCAATCTATAATAGCCATAATAGGCCAAGGGCCCATATATAGCTGTCTAACCATATATAGCTGTCTAACAGAAGTCATCTCAAGCCTAGCTGCTTCTCCTTTGAACTATTCAAATTTTACGATATGCTGTTTATTGTAGCTCATTTCCATTGAGATGAAAATTTTGTATATTACCTTATAGCCTTAGTTATCTACCCCAATGATTAAGTAAGAGTGATATCTGGAATTTTTTTGGTTACATAAGAAGAGAATATATGTGGACTGCACTTCCTGGTCTCATGTGTTCACCTTGCTGTAAACCTAGGAGCACAATATGGAAGGTGATCCTGAACTTATTGACGATTCTGAGTTTTATCATCAACTTCTCAAGGAATTTCTCGAGTCATGTGGTACAGGGTCATCTGGTTAGTTCAATTTTTTTTTACTACTGCACTTACTGTTGCAAAGTATCTCTTTACATAAGTTTGCATGCTCACCCACACACAGAAGTTGAGAAAACTGTATGGCCTTGGGAGTCACAGGCCATCTCTTTTGGATGGCTTTTCACATAGTAGACTATATTTTGCTTACCTTTGTAAGGAACATATATCTTTGTGCTTCCAGCATTGGAGCATCTATCAGATATGATTCTTCTACTTTTGCAGAGTCGGCATTTTGTGCTCTAAGAAAGCAGCAGCATAAAAAGAGAAAACTGGTTGATCGCCGTGCTTCGAAGAGCAGAAAGATAAGGTACAGCTCTCTCTCTCTCTCTCTCTCTCTCTCTCTCTCTCTCTCTGTGTGTGTGTGTAGTAATTGTGTTGTTTGCTGTTTTGTGGTTCAGGTACCATGCTCATGAGAAGATTGCTAATTTCATGGCCCCAACACCTATGGTTCTTCCTCCAATGTCTCCGAAATTGTTTGAGAATCTATTTGGAAACGACAACCAGAAATCCACCACAGTTCGGTGATGATACTTTAATTTTGACATTAGGACGTGTAGCCTTTTTGTTTACTTGATGTTGCTAGCAATCTTAAGATGTGAACTGAACGTTTTCGATGGGTCTCAATGTTGCTTGCGTTTAGCCCGGAAAATGCATATGTCGGTTCAGACTCTCATAGCGCTGTTAAGCTATTTGCCTCTTTCAGGGCATTCTCTTTGTGGATGCAAGACATCGACTCTTAAGATCAATGTTCAGTATTGAGGAATGAATCATGGAGGTTGCAAAGGAAAGATGATACGATCAATGTCCATTCTGCTTGCTTGCTACGATTAATACTCAGTCTCGCACATTTGGGATTGGTAGCCTACTCCTGTGAGATCTGCGTTCATCGTCAGCTCAGCATCAGCTCGAGGGTGGCAGCTCCAGCTCGTAGGACCTGAGAGGGAGCGAGCAGGCGACGCCGGCCGGCGCGGTTCAGTGAAGAGGGTGTCCAGCCGGTGCTGACCTGCCCGTTCGATCAGGGTGGTGGCCGTCGCCGGCGTCGACCTCCTTGATCTCCAGTATCTCGACGCGGCGGTTGGTCCTCTTCCGGAGCTTGATCGCGACGTCCTGCGGCACGAACGCGCCTTGGACGCTCACCCGGTGCTGCTTCCGGTCAATCACGTGGCTCTCCAGGTCTTCTTGATCACACACAACGCCACCAGGAGAACACGGTTAGATCGCCGAGGGAAAGAGGTGATGCGGTGATCGATTTCTTGTGGGTCTTCGTTTACCATGCATCTGGAGAAGAGCTCTCCTGATCTTCTGGTAGCACCCGTTGCAGTCAATGTTCATCCGGAGGGTCATGCGGTAGAACTGCACGCACAAGAGAAACTTCTAAGCCTCAGCATGGTGATCTTTGCAGCACATAGCCGCTGCTCGCCGCCGTTACCTTGTCGCTCATGGATCGTTCCTCTGGACGGCTGCGGCGGCGACGCCTGGGCTCCCGCGCGCCTCGCCGGGGAAGAGGAGGAACGTCGAAAGGTAGATGTGGTGGAAGTATGCGACGGAGGGAGGGAAGAAGAGGATCCGGAGTGATGCTCGTGCGTTGGACCCTTCTTTCTTGGAGGCGGTGTTCGTTTCCTTCCGGGCGGACACCCACCGTGCCTTGTTGGAGATCGGAATCGGATTCTGCTCCAACGACGCAGGCAGGCTGGCTCGCACGAATGGTGCTCCTTTCCCTAGCTTCTTAGCCTTTCCCTTCTCGACACCTTTTAAGGGTGCCTTTGGTTGAGCTTTTGAGAGCTGTTTTTGCTTTCAAAAAGCCAAAAGTCAACCAAAGGGTGAAAACTGTGCTTTTTTGTAAGCGATTACTTTTAGGTAGTACAGTTTTGAAAGCATCTTGGACCCCTTTTGGCTTTTGGTTTTCGCTTTTGAAATGGTGAAAATAGAGAGTCTGTTTCAAAGTTGTTTCAAGGAAAATAGAGATAGGAGGTAAGTTTTATACTTGTTTGAACCAAACGACCATGCCTTTTCTACACCACAACATACAAAGCAGCTTTTCACACACACACTCACAAAGCAGTTTTCGTAAGCCACACCAACCAAACACACCCTAAATATTCAACTAAAATAACAGTTGTTAGCTTTTAGCTCAAATATTCAATTAAATAAAAATAAAAAACATATCCAACTGATTAAAACAAATTCTAGCTTTCAGAAGTTAAAAGCTAAAAATCATTCGAAACCATTCTCCCTTGCCGGCTCCAACTACGGCCATGTTCTTTTCAGCTTCTAAAAGCTGCTTTTCGGCTTTTCTACAGTAACTAACTTTTAAATGGAGTACTTTTTTCAAGATAGGGTCTATTAGTTAATTGTAGTACATACTTTACTGACTTCATTTATATTGGCAAAAATCGTATGTGAATTTCTGTTACTCTGTAATCTCTCGTACAAACAGTCCAAAAATCACAAGCCACAGCCAAAAAGAACAGCCCGTATACGACGACTTTCCAACAACAGCGCTGCAACTTGCCTTTGATTTGAGTAACAATGAAAAAAAAACGCGCAGCCATGATACAGCTAGAGCATAGAGCTTACGAAACAGAACCGGAACTAGAGAGCACAACTCACAAATAACGGCGGATGGGCTCAAGAACAAAATTGAAGTATAACATCAAATAAGAGAGGAGCACAGCATCTAAAACTGACGAATAAATTTAACACGAGGGAGACGGACTGTTAGGAATGTAAACTGAAAAACAATTGACTAAACTGCCAAACTGGAAACAAAACTCGACCATTTTTATCACTACTGAACAAGACGTTAAAAACTCCTATCGATTCTGAAACAAAACCGAATTTTGTCAAATTTTGCAATTGAATTGGATTTTTGTTTTTCCTTTGATTTCTTGTTTCCTTGCCCTATTCTCCACAAAATCTCAAAGCTTATCACTTCAATTCTTTGCCAGCTCAGCCGAATTTGGGGGAGGGAGTGAGCTGCACCATTTATACCGAAAAACGCCGCCGCCTGAAAATTTTGTCGCCGCCTCCTCTCGTGATCCCTCTCCCATGCACTTTTTCCGCCAGCTCACCCGGGGACGGCCACCCCAGTGTTTTGTCCGGCCCAAGGCCACCGCCCAGCCGCCAGCCTCCTCTTTTCCTGGATGTCGGTCCAATCCATGGACGCCATCGCCTCCCGAGCTCTCCCGCCTCGCCACCTCTCCCGAGCGGACAGACCTTTTCCAGCCTTTGCCTCCCACCGCCTCGCCACCGAACCAACTCCAAACGTGGCACACCGCCGCTGATTTCGCCGCCCTATCCTGCTTTTCTACCGACTCAAGCCACACCGCTATACTTAACACATAAACCCTTGAGTATTCCGCGTGGACGATCAACTCCACGAAGCCACCGACACCTCAATCGAACCCTAGCCGCCCCATTGCCTAAATTGCAAAATCCCGCTGAGCAGTAGCGCAATGTCCCATCTCCGGTCCTCCATTCTCCGATTCCTTCTCCAGTAGCACTCCTAGAATCCCCAAAGCACTCCCCAACCTTCGCCCTAGCTCCCCGGCCCCTCTATCTCCCCAGCACCGTGAGCCCCTTCTTCTCCAAGAACGGCCGCCGTGGCCAGCCCAGCTCCGCCCTCCCTAGCCCCGACCAACTCCTCCCCGAGCTCTCTTGAACCCTAGTGTTGCTCAAGCACCGGCCAAATCCTCCTATTAACCCCTCTCTTCCCCGTAATTTCAAATTTGGCCGATTTGGGGAAAATCCCGCCGTCGATGGCCGCCTCCACCGAACCCTAACCCCCGAAATGGAACCCCACCTCACCCGAACCCATTCATGCTCTCCGCTGTGCCGCAAACCACCCTAGCCCCTTCGCCGACCGCCTCCTTCCTCTCCTTGGTACGGCCAGACGGTGTCGGAGGAGGAAGACGACCGAGCCAGCCGCCCGCACCGCCTGCGTTCGACCGAGCCACCGCCCGCCTGTCCGACCGCACCACCCGACCGCCGCCGCCCATGCAGCCGCCGCCCGACCGAGCCGCCCCGCGCCGACCGCACCGGACGCGCCGACCGAAGCCCGCCGCGCCCGCTGCTCGATCCACCCGACCGTCGCTGGTGTTGGTTCCACCGAGCCGCCGCCGCGCTGTTCTCAAATTGACCGAGCCTGTTGAACAGTCTTCAACCCGATGAATAGTAAAATCAGAAAAATCCAAAAATCCAAAAAATAAGTTTATACCCATTTTGACCGCTTTGAGCCCACCAACCCAAATATCAAGCCCATTTTCCTATTTGGCCCTCCTAAAAGCCAAAATCTCATTTATTTATTTTTCTTCAGATTTTCTTTCTTAATTTTATTTCTTTATTTCATTTCTTTATTCCTAGCCTATTTCTTCGGGCATGGAATTTATATATTTTTTATTTGTTTGTGATAGCTTCGGACGCCGGAGGTTCTCAAGAATTGGAAGAAGAAGATCAAGCTCAAGCTAAATTTTCTGAAGAATACGAATTAGTCGAGATCATAGACCCGCAAGGCAAGTTATGCATCCTTGATCATGTTGAACCCGTAATTGCCTTATTTATTTATTTAATTGTAATTTCATTATGTTATTTTGTTCAAGTCAATATTTTGGGGTAAAATTTATATTAGAATGACATGATATTAGTTATGCCCTACCACCTGAAAAGCCCCGATTAATTTGATGGACATATTTGCCTTGAAAGACATAGTAAAATAATTATAATAATTAAATAGACAGGGTAGTCTAGAAACACACCAAAATATTTTCACTATTAAGGATTTTATTATTTATTTAGAATTTTGAAAAGTTGGAACTAGGGTGAGCGAGGATCACAGAGGTGAGTCCGAAGACCTTACCCTAGGGTGGAGGCTTGGTTGAGGAATGGTGGCGGTCTGCTGCACCGAACATGGGTTTGTGCATGTTTATGGCCTCGATGAAAATATAAGGACTAGACCCTTATGCCGAGTAAAGAATATAGTACTCGCCAACCACAAGCGTTGACTTGGTCAACCTCGGTTTAGTAATCGCCAAGTTCGATTGAACATCCGAATCTGGTTGGGGAGTTTGAGGTGAGTCGTATGGGAGGTGGTTAACCATACAATCAGGGACCGCCATGAGTCGGAGGAGATCCGAGGGGTCATCCGAGCTCATGGGGATCAAGGACCCATCGGGCGAGACTATATAAAGAATTGAGCAAGGAACAACTTTGTTTTCTTAACTCTTTGGCCGGAGTTAGAGATCTTGTGGGTAAAGGTGGCAGCTCTGCAGAGTCATAAATGATGGTATTCGAATACGCCGTGCTTCCTAGAATGAAGCTATGTTTGATGGGTGATTCCAAGAACAAAGCATAAGTAGATTTGAGAATGGTTTGATGATGTTGAAGGTTAATAATCACGCTTGAAAACCCTGCTTACTTTAATGAAGTTACTTTCATGTTTTAATTGATTCTCAACTAAATCAGCATCCACACAAAGTAATAAACATGTTTCCTCTATCTTGATATGCCATGCATATAGTTATGGTTAAGCTCACGTGACTTGTCGAAAGTACGTAGTTGTACTCATACTTGCTAAAATCATAAACAGAATCTGCCAGTTTTGAGGAGCCATGTGAAGATGATGAGACAGCACTCTTTGAAGTGGAAGAAGCTTGGGATTAGGGTTATCCTGCACTCGAGTATGCCTGTGGTAACTTTTTGGCTGTGATGTAAATTAGGCCTTTGGTCCTACTGTGAATCTTGGCTTTAAGCCTTTATAATGTAATAAAGTTGACTCTTGTTCTTGAGCATGTCTTGGCAATGTTATACACTGATGGATGTCCTCGCAATGAACAATCCCGGCAATTATGAGGGTTTCATAACGCTCCCAAAAATGGGGGTGTTACAGATTCCTATAATGTGATAACCACGAAGGCAAAATTTCTCTCGATCGGTAATAAATGCAAGCGTCTAGTCCTTGGTGGTATCCAAGACAGAGAACGAATGTGTTAGGATACGGAAGAACTACAATTAAAATTTTTCAATCACATACATCAGAAAGTCATGTAAATAAGAGATAATAGATCATTATCACTAAACAAGTAGTACAGCGGAAGTAGAGTTGAAGCAGCCGATTCAACAAAGAGCGCGTCGGTGTAGCGATAGTAGTCGAACGTTCTCGTTCAAACGTCTCCTCGTGATCGTCCCGATCGGCCGCCACATCGCCCCACCAAATCCACACGTTTAGGGATGGAGCATCATGCGTTGATGTGCGAGCACCAGCGTGTACGGCAGGGGATACGAGAGGTGGTGGCTAGGGTTTCGACGGATGTGTTTTCAAGATACATCCCTCAGCCCCCGTACCTCTCTTTATATAGCCTCCAATCGGATCCATATCTGATACAAGTATAGATCGAATCCCACTCGGAAACTATCATCCAACCTCTTATCGTTCCAGCCCATTAAGTGTATGACCCTATAGGTTCATGTGTATTTAGCCATAGGCTGAAAACTCATTTCCGGCACATAAGTCAGTACGGTCCCTATCAGGACATAACGACTCCTAAACATACACAAAGATCATATCGGACGAACCTATATAGTACTTATATACCGATCCTTTACCTCATAATACCGGATTGAACTCAAGGCGAGAAACGTGTCTTCCTATGATAGCTCAATCTTTCACTCGAACCTATAATGGATTACTCAGTTGTGAATGACTCCTTAACCACATTTGGCATGGCTATGCACTTTCTTAATCCAACCACATCGAGAGACCCATAGATATCTCTCATGTTAGATAGAAAGATATCTCTCATGTTAGATAGAAAGGGCAAATTCATCTTGATCGCTCATATTTCTCTGTATGTTTCATAGCAAACCCGAAAACTACATTTATTACCACTCAGATACGAAGTAGTGTTTAGTAACCCCTAAGCAAACTATTACACACGTAGAAAACGATGATGACCTCAAGTCTAAGAATCCTACATACACTATATATAAGACCGACTGATGACGCTTAAGAATATAACAATTCTCGTAGTATCTCATGATGGATCAATCTAACATCATGTTTTTTAACACGTGTCCACATTATTGATTCGATATCTCATATCCATGATCTGTAAAACATGATCATCAATCAATACATGTGCTGATCTATAAATAATAATTGTCCCACATAATGATATACAATCAGAGATAATTTAGAATAACATTAAAACATAAATAAAGAGTTTCACGAACAAATCACATACTTGTTAATCAATACGAAAGATATTTATTTAAAGGACAAAATAACATTTTATTTAAATATTTATAAACATAGAAGTGATACAATCATCTTAATGATTGCCTCTAAGGCCATATCACTGACAGAATGAGCTTGCAGAATTCTCAACAAGATATGGATCCCAGTGGATGTCACAAAAACCTGGGGATGCACTAAACTCACATCTCGCCGAGGCTGTTGAAATCCAGAAAAGAAAGCATAAACCAGTCAGTCGTCGAATGGTATTGATAGGTTTTCATCTGGACATCACCAAGTTGGAAACCGGCACAGAGACACCAATGCAAAGTGGTTCACCGCTGCTCTTGCATACTTCTTCGTCAGGCGCTGAATTAAGCAGCACAAAACTTCCACAGGGGTGGAACTCCTCCATGTCTCCCTGGCTGCTGCTACCGCTGCTAACGTCTGACTGCCTTTTCGAGCCAGATCTTCTGCTCCGCTTTCTTGCCCGCCATTTCAGGTTATCAAACTTCTGAGCATTTGTGAGGTCAACCAGAACACGCTTTCTGATCACGTGAAATCTTGCTGCCCAAAGGTTTGTCAACACACCTCTCATCATATTCTGGTTTTGGAGATGGATTACACTCATGCGAAACAAGTTTGCTATTAATCAAGCCTCCATTTTCACACTCTGAGGTAGGGGACAACTGGCATGTAAGACCTTTCCTTTCCTTCAAAGTATTCCACCTGCCACCTACCCACTCAAGTGAATGCCTCAAATCATCTTGGCCAAAATCAGCTACTCGATTTTCTCCTGTGGTAAACAATATATGAAGGTAAGTTCTGGAGCTCCAATGTTACTAGCACTACGTCCATTAATAATCATGAGAAGCACACATAAATGTTGATAGTAATTTAGAATGTAGTTACCTCGAAAATAAACTTGTAGACGTCCATCCTTTCCCTGTCGCAATACAATCCCCTCCCACCAGCCACTATTCCACCATGAATCAACAATGGCCCCAACATCAAAGGTGCATGGGCCCTTGCTATGTTGCACATGATGTGGACGAACCACTGGTCTTCCAGAGATGCGTATGCCCAACTGATCAGGTTTAGCAATCCTTGTTAGCAAAACCCACTCCTGCAGAGAAAAAATAGGTCAAAGATCAGCTCAACAATCCAGTTTAGTGGAAAAAAATAAGTGATTGTATAGAACTACACTAAGCATACCTCCAAATTTGCTGTCTCATCAGCATTCTGAAGATCTTGGTATCGCACCTTAATTTTATCCCCGTGCCTCTTTAAGATGAAGCATCTAAACCAACAGCCCCTTATACCACTATCCTGTGACAGGACTTCAGCATGGCAACCAGGGTATAGCTGTTTTTGAAGGTTATGCTCCAAATCATTGTTGAGAGAATCAGGACCGAACCCACCAGAAGGTAGACACTCCTGCGGATTAGTATCATCATTGAATGCATCATGCTTCCTCTTCTGCCCTCCATCTGAACCTGATCCACCTTTAGTGACCTTGAAATGTACCTTCAGAGAAGAAGGTGCATTGAACATGGTCCTAAGCACTTCCTGGCTCCAATACCCTTGCAATTGGGTGATGTCAAAAGGCTTGACATCATCATTATCGATCTGCCAGCGGCAAAGATAAGGCTGACAATAGCAATGTTTGGTGCCACTCTGAAACTTGTCGAAGTGCTGAGCACTCATCACTGCAGCCAATCCATCAATGCATTCAACATTAAGATCTTGAAGTCCAAGGGAAAAGAAAATCTCTCTGTCACCAACATCCGAGGGCAATTCAACACCAACCTCATCAACTTTGTCGAACCATCGTACCATGACCATGTTAATTGCATTTGTATCCTCATATAGATCCTCAACATAAGCTATGAGTCTCTTCTTCTCTTCGCTCATGATGTAGACAAAATTATGCACCTATGAAGATAACAGAGACTTGTATCAACCAAGGTTCAACATTTAAAAGTTTAAACTACTAGTAACAGGTGTTAACTTTCAAACTCCATCTATTTTAAATGTTTTATAATACCAAAAGGTACTCCCGTATCATCTCCCAGTAAATGAAAGAATGAACAGCTCAATCTCACAAAATCGCCATAACTCATAAATGTATCATATTTTTTATAAATTTCAGTTTCAAGTCAGCCTGTATCAACATATCATATTTAAAAAAATTAGTTTCAAGTCAGCCTGTATCTAACGTATCATATTTTTATAAATTTCAGTTTCAAGTCAGCTTGTAGCTGTTGTGCTAGTACGTTTTCATCGTTCCGCTATTTATTTAGTTCAACTAAACATGTCACCTTTATTACTTGATTACAAGCAAGGTTCTTTGATGCACATACTGATAAGTAAAAAAATATATATGAAAATGATCGGTGATGGACATACCGAAATAGTAATTCCCCTACGGCAGAAAGATCTGTAGTGCTTCCATCCTTTTTGGCAATACCACGCAGGACCTAACCAAGTGAAGTCTTTCGAATTTTTCCTAACTAATGAAGTAGGAGAAACATCCTGAGCACGGATAAAAAAGTATGCATTAGAAACAGGAAATTATCAGATAGATTTCTTTGACAGATACAAAAAGACAAGAAATAATCCTGAAATAACTCCATACCTTCGAAGCAACAACATCAGTTAAGTCAACATCATTGTCATCGTATGAATTTCCATGGAACCTATTAGCCATTGACGAGGCCCCGTAATTACAACCTGCAACAGCAGCATTCACAATAAGAAATTGAAGTCAGTCACAACGGGACTCGAATCGGAACATTACTATAGAACATAGAAGCATACAACCCATGATACAAATGAAAGTAACATAACCAAGAAAACAAAGAAAACAAATGGGAAGGGAACCAATCATGCGTAACTAAAGATTAAGAACATTTAGAAGCAAACATACTCTGCTATAACTTTTCATTTTGAAGGATAAATTGTATTCAAACTACAAATATCGTATGCCCTGGCATGCCACTTCATCCATATATAAGTTTTTATGCATGCACACCACAAGTCGTATAAGGCATTTGCACAAAGCTCATTGCCAGAAATAACTGGAGGATTCTCATAACTATTTGGCATATTACCGAAGCATGCATTATATTTGGATTGATTCCATGGAGGTCTCAAGGGAGGCCACAAGGAAGAAAGATCAAAATGGCACCTGACTGACTTTCAATTCAAGCTGCTGCTTCTTTTTTCCCCTCTATATTTCCAAATGCAAGCTTACACTATTGACACAAAAAGGAAACATGCGGCGGCTTCCACAGGGTACCTGTATTCTCCATAATCGTATGGGAAAGGAGAAGGCATGAGTTTTGCAGGTAACCAAAATATTACTGAATTATATCGGATGAGAAGGTCCTATCAACCTTTCTAGAAATCGAACCCCCTCTTTCTTTTTTGCATAATAAGAGGTAAAAGACTAAAAGGTGCCCTACCTAAGGGACATGTATATTACGCGAGACATGGAAGACGATAAGACAGTAGACAAATCTGGCAAATCTTCCTCTTCGGATAAAACTAGACAAGAATCAAACCCACCATGGCAAGAGAGACTACCGAACCAAAAAGCGGCAATAAGAACAAAAACTAAAGCCAGACGATTGTTCTTGTAAAAATAGCATCTTTCTATTCTAGAGTGTCCCAACTCCCAACGCACGTAGATTGGCAAGTGGCATGCACATAAACAGACACACGGCCAAAAAAAAAGAAAAAAAGTTGTTGTTTTTCTTCCTCAGATCAGGCTAGCCGCCCAAATAGACCGAACTACAGCATCCGAAAACGTATTCCTTCCCCTAAACCTAATCCTAAGTTATCTGCCGTAACCCTAGCCGCCGCAACCTGCTGAAGGCACAGGAATGGGAGCGCATCACACAGGAACAGCAGATCCGGTTCACGCATAAGCAGACCATTCATTCAAACGATTCAATTGCGCAAAGCGCTCTTCCATCGGCCAGAACGAGCGAAACAAGGTGGTAGGATTGTGCAATTTTGGGAGAAATTGTCGTAAATCATAAGCCACAAAGGGAACTCCCAAAATCCAAATCAACAGCCCAACCGCGAAACCCTGCAGAAATGGCTTAAAATCCACGAAACAATATACCGTAGGCAAACAATACGAAACGTAACCTAAAAGGATACGCACGACACATCGGGACGGGCGGAGAATCGAAGCAGAAACGGGATAAAACGCCATATTTGCACCGCAAATCCAACCAAAACACACACAAAATTCAGCACAAAACGCATCGAGTACGAAACAAGCCAGCCCCTCCTCCCCTTACAAATCGAGGGGAAACGACGCCCAAATCACACCAACGCTACGGCCATCGACCCTCGAAGCAAAGCAACCAAATCGTCCGCTCAAACACCCACAAAAAAAAAAGAAAAAACAGGCAGGCGCACAAATCTTACCGGAAACGAGCGAAGACAGCCAGTCCACGACCTCCCGCCTCGACCGCCACTTCCGAGGGCGCCCTCCGCCGCCGCCGGCAACCGAGACAGCGACGGCGCGGCGGCCCCGGCCCCCGCGGCAGCCAGCGAGCGCAGGAACCGCCCCTGCACTGCGTACGACATGTGCCGCGGGCTCCGCTCGAGCCCCACCACAGCCAGCTCCCTCTCCTCCCCGCCGCCGGGCGCGGTGCGGAGGTAGTAGTGCACCATGCGCCGCCCCGGTCGTTCGACACCACGACCTCCTCCCACTGCACCCACCTCCTCCTCGCCGCTGACGCCGCCGCCGCCTCGTCCATGGCCGCGAAACCCTAACCCCAGATGCGGCTCGCGTGTGGTGCGTACCGCGTGTGGGGTGATACCTCGCACGAGGGATCAGAGATTTGGTAGAGAAAATAAGAGGCCGCCGAGAGAGAGGGGAGTTACGATAGTCTATACCCTGAACCATTTTATTTGCGGGAGTGAAGGTAAATAAAAAATTCGAGGGGCGGGCATGGGTACATTTTTTTAATGGAGTCAGAGTAGCGGTGACCAGCTAAGTGGACTGTCCTTAAACGGAACGCGTCATGCTGACTCATGAGTAGAGGCGTCGGTCTAGGCACAGTCTAGAGAGCTTATGGGCTATGTAGGGTAGGCACGGCCCATTTAACTCGACTCAACGCAGAGGTCCGTCTAAACCGTTTTGGGCCAAAAGTTCTCAAAAATTATAATAATTGTAAAAAAATGCAAAATTCGAAAAAGGCAAAATAAACTATAGAAATATAATAATAATAATAAGCTTTAGTAATGTTTAAATGGTTGTCTCGTTAAAAACTTTACCAGATAAAAATTCAACTTGAGAAAATCTTGGCAGAGAAAAAAAGGTACAACTTACACATTTGGAATACATAAAAAAAGAGAAAAAGGTACAATGTACATGGATGGTTTAAGTGATGTCGTCTAGATATAGATTGTTAAACGTATTCTTCCAACTCCGTATTCACTACGGAGTGTTAAGATCACGAATCAGCTTGTTCTTAGTCTTTCATTGTGAGAAGTACTTCCACCATATCACTCGTGAGACTTATTCTTCTCTCCTCCAATATTCTTCCAAAAAGACTGAAAGCGGACTCAAAAGAAACCATTGAGACAAAAACAGTTAACACATCCTATGCTAATATGAATAGCATAAGATATGTTAGTTTATGCTCATGCCACCAACCCAAATATTGAAGTCCTTCTCATGGTGGTCTATTGGATCACTGTCTAGAAAGACAGCTAGTTCCTCACTGATATTGATTGCTCCATCATTTGACGTTATAAAACTTGATCTTCTGCAAGAATCGGTGCACTAAAGATTTTACCTCACATATTTATCTTTTTTTACCTATGGTGGGTACTGGTGGAAGTTGTTGCAAGCGAACTCGCTAAAACTTTTGTTCGTACTTTTAATAAACATTGAATAATTTAGTACGAACAACTAAAAAATAGTTATAATAATCTATCCTTGTAGCATCACTCAAAAGTAAAAGAATAATAGTGGACCCTTCAATTTTAGCTCTTGGATCCACAATGAGCACAAATGCATATAAATACGGAATCTCTTTCCAATATTTTAAATATGTAGTTTTCATAGCAGACATCATCTCATAACACTATGTCATTTCTTAAGCCATGTCAACCCATAGGTATCTTTGTATGTTTCTCCATGTTCTTCTCTAAGAAATCTTCCAATTTCAGGACTTCCAATTTCAAGACTAAAATTTTCAATCATCTAACAAACATATTAGTCATTTAAATATGGTCATTGTTAATTAACAATTTTTTTTTACAGACGTAGATGCTTCGCGCGGCTCGTCAGTAACTTTGGGACCGTGGCGGAGTGCTAAGCTAGCAGAGATTTCGGTGATTTTTGCCGGTGGCTATAAAAGACGCTTACATTACACCCCCATCCTCAATCCCACCTCGTCCACTGCTATTCCAATCATTTGTACAGTGGTTCTAGGCGGCGCCTACGGTCGACGGGGAGGGCGAGGGCGGCGGCGGTGGCCGGGATCCGGTCGGCGGCGAGGGCGAGGATGGCTGCGGCGGGTTTCGGTCGACGGCGGCCATCGAGGTGCGAGATCCGAGCGACGGGCGGTGCACGAAGGAAAGGATTGGTGGCAACGGGGCTTCGCAGCATGGCAACGAGCGACGACAGGGCTGTGAGCAATGGCAACGGGTGGAGATGGCCGCGGTGCTCCCCGTGTCGGTGACAGTGACAGCAGGGCGGGCTCCCAGTGACGGCGACGGACGCGGTGGATATCGCCGACGATGACGGACGATGAAGCCCCACCAGCGGCGACGAAGGCGATGCCTCGCGGGTTCGCAACGTGGAGGGCGCGCCTGACGAGCTGCCTGTATAATCCCGTGTCCGATATCTTCACCTGCCTCGCCGCCTCGGCCTGTCTAGGTGCTTGTTGTTTTGCCTAGCAAATAGCTTGTGTATATGCTGTGTATTTGAGCCCCTGCTGTTATTGTCCGGATCTAACATCGTTAGAGAAAACGCGTTGAATTCTTTTTTCTATTGGCAATTGCTCTTGCTTCCAATATGTTTATGTTCACATGTTGAGTATGATCAAGTGTAAGTTCTTCGGATGAATATCTACTACTCTTTCTGGCAAGTCATAACTTTTCACTTTTAACTTCTATTTGTCGGTCCATAGGAAGAATATTTTTGAGGAGGCCGGTGAGATTGTTGGTATTTACTTCAGTAGTACGAAACATGTTGCGGTTGTTAATTTAAAGCGCACTATATGCGTTGAGGGCTTCGATTCATCCCTCGAGATTGGAATGGAAATTGTTCTTTGGTTAACACTTGCCCCTGAATCCCTGATCATCTTGCCTCGTCTTGCCATTTGATTAATTATTCACATCAGATTCGGTGCATGCTTGAAGGACGTTTTGGGAACTCTGCAGTCAAAAAAGTAGTAACTCCAGTGAATTTGGATGGCACAAGCAAAGTTAAATCTGTTCCCACAAGTAACAGTTTGTTAGTTGTTCAATTATTCTTTTGACCTCATGATCTCTGCTCTTCCAATTATGCAGGAAAGCTTACCTAACATTTTCAGGGTGGGGTTCCTACTACAACGTACTCAAGCTCGATGCTGGCAGGTCAGAACACTCCCAAGTGGCATACGCCGTACACAGGTAATAAGGATTTGCTGATGCGAAATTATTTGAGATATTTCAGTGGGACCCTTCCCTTTGTAGCTGGTTATTGTGCAACCTTGGTTAATTCTTTGTCTTGCAGGAAAGAGGGCTGTGTTCAACGATGAGAGCGACGCTAAAGCCTTGCATATGATGGGAGCTGACGGATTTTGATTTTTGTTATAGTATCTAACTTTTAAACCGACTATTTTCTAAAGATGAGGTCTATAAGTTAAACGATGTACACGTTAAAAACCTAACATCTGTACCATCTAAAATCGCAAGTGAGTATCCCTCTCTCCGTAGTCTGTACCGTAAATAGCCAAAATTAAAAAATTTCAGCCAAAAGCTATAAACCGCAGCCGTTGCCAAACAGACCTATCGATATCCGATTTCCTGCAACTCCAGTAGCATGTGAATGCCATCCTGATGTTTATATACCTTTTTTTTTGGAGACGGTTTACGTTTGACTTTGTGCGTCCCCTTTTGCCGGTGGATTTGTCCGTAGAATTTGCCTTTCCAAATGAGCTGGGGTTTAATTTTGCTAAGGATGCAAGATTTGTACAGTTGGGGTTCTCTCCTCATGATAAATCACGACTGGTATTGACCGTGGCAGCACGATGCTCCGTTTGCTTGTCTTTGACCGGTTTGTTGATGTCGTCTTGGGCTATACGACTGATTAGACTTCCTTTTCTTATGTGAAAATGATCGGATTGCTAGACAGGATCATATGAGGCATGAAACTGCAATAATAAAGTCGCACGTACATGTCACACTTCTGAGAAACGTCGCACTCCGTTCACAGTGCTTCCATTCCAGTCTAAGCTGCCACTTTCAATTCAACCGAACCATATCAGCTGTAACATACTTTTCATCTGTCCAAACCTACCAATGCTGTATATATAGCTGGCAAATAAAAACCTGCCTCGATGATACCTAATATCACTTGACACACGAGAAAAAGGGTTAAAAGAAACACAGGCAATTCTCAAACTACTAACTCCCAATCCAGTTAGCCCGACACAAGACTTTAATACCTGGTTATATATATTGTCTGTAAATGTCATCTAGAGTATGTACTACGCACAAATCCCAAAACAGGGGAAAAAGAATGATAATGAGAGACAAAAAATATTTCTCAAGCCCAGACACCCTAAAAAGGGGGCAATCAGAAACACCACTGTTCCAATCCAGTGGGCTCTGTCGTCACATTTGCGCGCGACATGTATCTTCAAAAACTATCTGCCATCTTATTGCGGCGGTTCCGGCGCTTCATCATCAAACTCGTTCATGTGGTCCAAAAGATAGTTTGCAGCTAGCTGCTCATTCTTGTTGCACGCAAAGAAAACCTCTAGAACCAGGTCGCGATCAAAGCCCATTTGTTCAAGCTGCATATACACAAACATAATGTGACGATATTACAAGTGTGGAGCTGTGAATAAAGCAACGGGTAACAGGAAATCGGTTATTCATCCCTGTGCTATGCAGTGTGCACAGAATGTGGAGGCTGACAAGTGGAGAGGGAGGCATTCATTGCTTACACGTTGTATGGCTTCATTCTCCTCAGGTGTGACTGCTACTGTTTGAGGCACTCCGGCAGCAAACTGATCTAGCAAATTCCTGGTTCAGGGTATCAACAGTGTCAAGCACAAGACACAAACATTGCCAGACAAACATTAGCATAAGAAGTTGCTACGATTTCATACCCTTCAGGTACCTCTGCAGGTTCATTTATTAAACGCAGGAACTCAGCCTGGTTTTCCTGAATCAGTTGCAAAATCTGTGGATTTTGTTTCCCCAGTTCTTGAAGCAAAGGCTGCAGTTTAAGGAACTGTGTGTCAATGGAGATGCCACAAGTAGTAGACAGCTAGAAGGAAATGACAAAAAGGATAATGAAAAATACCTGCAAAATTTGAGGATTAGCCTGCACCAAAGAAAGCAAGCCACGGAACTGTGAGTTGTTTCGCAAAACATCAAGATTTCCACCACCAGCATTCACAGAAGCATTTGGAAGGACCTGCAGACCAAATTAGAGAGAAGTCAGATCTAAATTATAATATTGTGCAGAGGCAGAGAGAGAGAGAGAGAGAACCTGAGGAAACAGGTCCAGGGGGTTAGCATTGGGTCCAGATGATGGAATTGCAGGTTGAGCTGATTGTGAAACCTGAACTGGATCAGCTGGTTGGCCACTGGCAGGAAGTGCTTGAACTGTAACAGGGGCCTCTGCCTGCTCGGGAATCCCCTATATCAAAAGACAAAATAACATTAGAGTAGACACCAACAGAAACATTACATGCTAAAATTGTGCCCGAACAACAGCTAAAGTTTGGTAGATATAAGTTCAAAAGAGAGAGGGTGCAGTCATTGCTTAATATATGGGTCCCCCTGTGGTCATTAATCCCAGAGAAAAGCCTGAAATCACACAGATATATAGTATAGCTTACAACTAACTAATGCCTCCCATCAGTAAATTTGCTAGTTGTAATTCACTATTTGTTTTGTAGGTCTCCACAAACTAAGAACTCATCCAGGAAGTCCAAGCAACTGGGAAGGAAAAATCAATTGAAGAAGAAGGAAGCTGTGGTTCTTACAGAATACAAATACTCAACAGCCCGCTCCGGGTTGTTGTATGCAGCCCGTAGAGCACGCACAACAATGTCCCGGTCCCATGCTCCTCCACCCATTTCAAGAATTGA
This sequence comes from Bonia amplexicaulis, assembly GCA_036346245.1. Classification (NCBI taxonomy): domain Eukaryota; kingdom Viridiplantae; phylum Streptophyta; class Magnoliopsida; order Poales; family Poaceae; genus Bonia; species Bonia amplexicaulis. The sequence continues at coordinate 5,493,972 of CM070757.1, forward strand.
TTGAACTGTTCCTTCCAAATTGCCGCCAGCAACAAGGTTTGACGCAGCTTGACCATAAGGATCCTCTTCAGTGCTGTTCAAACCACAATATAGAGAGTATCATCAAATGGCATTTCATTTCTTGCCAAGCAAGAGTGTCAAGTAAAGACAGGAACTCAATAGGGGGGATTGATCAGATTTCTAACTAAAAAAGAAACATGTAGGAACTCACGATGCAGCAGCAGCGGGAGCTGCGATGGCTGTTGCAGCTGGAACAGGCTCAGTCACAGGCAGGCTGCTTCAATAAACATAAAAAAGGATACTATTAGCTAGCTACTAACCAAAAGACCTTTGAGCATCTACGACTATCAGAAAAATATTGAACAAGCTTATAATTTGAACTTAGCCAGACTAAGAACGGTTAGAAGAAAAGAAGCAGACTAGCATATCTTTCATAAGTTACAAATGAAGGTGCAGACCAAAAATATCCCAGTAACAGAGTAGTGACCAAGTATACCATTATTTTGACTCTAAAATACAGCTATTATTAGAGAAAATAAATTTGAAATTTGAGAAAAGTGAATCCTTGTGCATAATAAGAATTCATTTTTTAGTCTGGCCAACATGAATGGATACTTACACAGGTGCTGGTGCAGCTGGTGGTTGGGTTGCAGGGGCAGCAGGTATCACCTGATTTACTGAGGGCTGCAAGAGATACATATTAACTCGGAACTGGACAGCAAAAGAAATTTGGGAAAATATACAAGAAGTAAACACAACGTGCAACAACAAAATTGGAAATGAAATTGCCAATTCTACCAGGCAACAACCACAAGCACATGAAAACATTGTGCAAGCTCATGTCAGATATCACAACATGTAAAAGTCTTGACTTATCAATAGGTTTTTCCTCCATTAGTTGGCCTGGACATTATGTATCTAGGAAACAACAGTATCAAAACTACAATCATGCAGGCAAAATATATAGGAAAGTAAGCAAATTTCAATTCGACCTTAATTGTACTTCCCTCTTAAACAAGATGATAAAGCTACCATTAATATGTGGAATAAGACCTAGAACACTTGCTTTATTGTTTGGTAATCATCTAAGAGATCGCACAAATCACTAATAAAATATGGGGGAAATACAATAATGAGAGACAAAAATTTGTGAAACATGTTTATTCCATAGCTCTATCTCACCTGATTAGTGGGCTCCTTGGCAGTACTTGAAGCAGCATTTGATGATCCCTTCTGCAAAAAGGTTTTGTCCGAGTTGTAGTTAAGAAATGTTACATTGCATTCATTTAAAATCTTCTAACTTTTCTAATACATGCATCATATATCAGAAGGCAACATAATCATCTTCATTGCTACGCCAAGCATTTCTTGTATATTAAGTGATCACCAAATTTTCAGCTCTATACTATACTACAAGAATATGAACACTTAGCATACCTTAGACAGCATTATAACAATGAAGTTGTTCTCCAAAACTTTGTTCTCTTCAAGTGTCGTGTCGTTCTTAAGAACATTCCCTTGATGAATGAGCATCTGTTGGTCAGCTGGGTAGACATTCTGACCTTGCGTAGTCTCAATGAGCTTTTTAACATCGGCGACCTGCACAAAACAATTGCAGTCAAACACAATTTCGTATTCATTTTTACTATATAGGAATTTGGGTTCAAGTGCCAAGAAAACATCACTAGACTACAAACCATCAAAGAGTGTAGCCAATTAATAAGACATATTGGGATTCCAGTCATAGATTGCAATGTAAATTAACGAAGCTCAAGGACGACCATCTAACCATAATTAATGCAAATCAGCAAGCAATATTGGCAACAATAATGCCCTATTCATCTATGGTAACATCAGCAGCATTTATCATGTGCATACTAATATATTCCGAACTAGTTGAATCCATCTGCATACTCAACCAAATATGGATAGATGAGCATTTTTTCCTTCCCTAATCATCACACCACAGAGAAAATAAATCATATGAGCTTTTTAGCTCAAAACTCTATAATCAAAGGTAAAACAGCTTAGCTAGTGTGACAGCCCTAGTCCTAATCTTAGATTCAAACAACACTGCCAAACGATGATACCATTATCATCCCACATCTTATTCATATAACATTCCCATGAAGGAACCTGTTAACACACGAGACATACTTGTACAACGATACCAGAGCATACCAACTTAATGGTCTGCCCACTCCGATGGTCATTTATTACAGCCTACTCATGCACGCACTGTAAAACTAAACATGTACCATAATCCACCCACCACAAATCGATTACAGATATGTGTTGATATTCCATCCTTCACTGAACCATCAAGCAGTTGGCGCGCATTCCACGAGAGTGGCACCGCTCCCCCAGTGTCAGAAGCAACCACGCCATCAGGACAGAATCCAACTCAGCGACAGCTCCCCAGAACAGAACGCAACCCCACTCGCGACGCAACCAACAGGATCCACACCAACCTCGCGGGCAAGGGCAAGCACGAACCACGCCTCATACAGCGAATCTACCCCCGCAACCTCACGCTCCAATCCCCCCAAAATAACCAGCAGACTCGCAGCACTCTGACCCGAACACCGCAACCCTAAGCAAGCTCCACCCGCTGTTACAGCGATAAGAGCCATACCCCGCGCCCAATCTAATCCAACCCGACTCAACCACGCGACTGCCGCGGCAGCTAAAAACCACCGCGGAAAAGAGTAGATTCGCTCGGAGCCGCACAGATCAGGAGGAGGCGGCGGCGGCGGCGCACCTTGCTGGTGGGCTCCACCTCAATCTCGAAGCTGGAGCCCTTGAGGGTTTTGACGGAGACCTTCATCGCGCCGCCGCCCCCGCGCAGCCTTCGGCGTCGAGTCGAGCTCGAGGGTTCGGAGAACCGCTGGGAAGGGGAAAGAAGAAGGCAAAGCGTCTGGTGTAGTAATAATATAAGGGGGCGACGTGAGAAGAAATCTTTTTCTTTCCTATTTCTGTGGTACTTTTGTGGCCTGGGCCCTCCTAGTTGGAACTATTTGTGCAAACGTCCCCGTCTAGGGATTATTGTAAGAAATATTTAATCATTTGCCCTATCTTTCATGTGTATTTGATAAAATGTCCTATAATGTCTCACTTACATGTGGATCCAGAACCTACATGTAAATAACACGTCGCAGGGTATTTTATCAAATACAATATAATATGGGACAAATGATCAAATCCCCTATATTGTAACTAGCTACGGTCTTGCCTGTTTTTTTCCGTTTCTAAAAACTGTTTTTCGATTTTTCTACAGTAATTAGTTTTTAAACGAATGATTTTTTAAAGATAAAATCTACTAGTTAATTATAGTACATATTATACCGACTTTATTTATATCGGTAAAAATCACACGTGAATTTTTATTACTCTGTAATCTCTCACGCGAACAACCCAAAAGCTATAAGCTGCAGCTAAAAGCCATAAGCTTCAGCCAAAAAGAATATGCTCAGGTTGTGTGTGCTTTTACCGCAGATGCATCTTAACTTGCGCTCCTTCCTTGCTAATGGATTGCCATTCACAAACTTTGCCTGACATAGAGAATGAGAACATATTGATAAGCAAAGTACTCACGGAACAGCTCATCATGTCAGTCCTTGCAGAATTCACGCACGAAACAATCAGTTGGCTCTTGCAATGCAGAACAAGCAGCTCCTCGGTAACATCTGGCACTAACTGATGCCACCGTGTTAGTGCATTCATGTGTAAGCCTTGCATCTGACATGGTTTAAATTATCTGTTATCCTCGTTCATCGTAATGAATTGCCTCTCACGGGCATCCCTGGTTACATATTTCTGAAGGAAGGGAATGTATCAAGATAACCAGAGCTGGTTTAGTGCTATGCATTGTCCAGCAAAGCTACCAACACCCAGCTGCCCTTCGAAACACCAGCTACTGCCCACCACAAGTTTTACTACAAAGAGAAGCTTGTCACAATCAGTACCCAGCGACACTAAGATGAACACTGTTCTGGGAAGAACGAGAACCAGAAGCCCAATCACTGGTGCGGATAACCATAAGGGTCATGTGGTGCCCAAGGTCCAGTGCCATAGCGGCTCCCCATGGAAGTATAGCCATCATCATAGATGCCTTGCAAGCCCATCCCAGGAGTCGCCATAGGTGGTCCATAAGCTCCATAACTGCTGAAACCTAAAATTAAATCATGTTATAGGTTCACAATTGATTTCAGTAACTTGAATACAAGTGAGAAAATGTAACCTACTAGGTGCCCTTCTCTTCTCAATCTCAGCCCTTAGTTTCTCAGCCTCCTGAGCCATAGCTACAAGATCCTTCTCCATTGCCTGCACTTGTGCAGTCAGCTCTGGCTTTGCCTTTTTCTCATACTCAAGGGCCGCCCTACAGTGATATTAATAATTAGCTGCTCTTCCACTCAAACAAAAGAAAAAATGGCACTGAAACACTGAATTAAATGTCCCTTTGAGCCACCAACCATAGCCTTCACATATGCTGCATCCATTACAAAAGAAAGACAAACCAGAATTGTTTAATACCTAGTCCGGATTAGTTCCTGCCGCAGACCATCACGTTCAGATATCATGGCAGGTATTCGCTGGCTTTCAGAGTTCCGATGCTCAAGCTCCTTTGATAGACCCTGCACCTTTGCAGTCAGCTCTTGCCTCAAAGACTGTAGTTTACCTGCTTCAGATCGTAGCTGCAAAGCATCTTGCCTAAGGGGTTCTAAGGAGCGTAGCTCAGCTTCCAACTTCAGATTCCTCTGAGTCAGCTCCCTCGATTCAAGTTCTTTCTCTTCCCGGAGCTTAGGTATAGCATGACTTGAGGCATGGAGATCTTCTTTCATACGAGGCATTGCTTGCCTGAGACCAACCATTTCATCCGCCAGATGTTGGTTGCCATCACGTATTCTGCGCATCTCACCACGGCGGCTAGACAGTTCCTCCTCCAAGCGACGCGGAGAGATGGGCCTTGGTCGTGCAAGTGGAGGAGGGGGGCCATCACGGAATCCTCGAGGTTCATCATAGTATTGGCAAACTATGCGGTGTCTTCCTGCCATTTATAGGCCCTAATCAAGAATAACCAGAATTTGAACAAGAGAGTAAGAATAATAAACATCACACAGGGATGTGGTATGGCTTATTAGATAAATTACACAGAAATATAAATATTAAAATCTAAGACTTTGTTAAATTTTGTTAGCAAAACCATTGTCCATGTGAGGTTTCGCTTTCCAGAACAGGTTCTCTATACATCCTCACAGACTTCAGAGAATTCAGTTAAATCAATTTCTTTAGTTAGTTGATGAATCTGATTATACTAACAAGAAGATCTTGTTCAGGATGTTTGTTTTAAAACATTTCAGTACAAGTACAAGAATATAAACATTGCAACACCCATGCTCATCAGGATGTTTGTTTTAAAACATTTCAGTACAAGTACAAGCATGGTTATTAAGGCGGTGTGGCGAGGCGCGGCGACTCACTACCTTCACACAACAATATTGTTTATGGCGCGGCGTGGCGACGCCATACACATAAGTAGCCACAACAATATTGGACTTCGAGGGCCTAAACAAGAAATATAAAGCGAGAAGGACTTTATTGCAATTTCGTAAAATAAGAGGGCTAAATTGCAAAATGTCAAAAACCCCTCATAACCGGTATGGAGGCGCCCGCCTCGGCATTCTTTGCCCCCTCTCTCCTCTCGCCGCTCGGCATTCTTCGCCTCCTACCTCTCCTTCCCCATCTCCACCTCCGTGCCGGCGAGGCCGAGCCAACTCGCCGACGGCCACCACTCTTCTTCGCCACTCTCCACCGCCCCAAGCGGCAGCCATGAGAAGACTCGTCACAATGGCAAGTGGGCGGCGCCACAGCGGATCCGGCTGCGGGCGACGGCGAGGCAAGGATCGGCCGGCCACACCGGATCCGGCCATGGGCGACGGCGGAGGCGAAGGATCCGGCGATGACGACGGCGGATACGGCAGACCTCCATGCCGTCCGGATGGCATAGAGCCTCCGGTCCATTATTACGATATGGCGATTTAGATATCGCCGATATCTCGACGCCTTAATAACCATGAGTACAAGAATATAAACATTGCAACACCCATGCTCATCAGGGTTACTGTTATGGCCTAGGATCTCCTAGGCCATAACAGTTACATTCAGGATAATACTAGAAAAGAACGGTAAATCAATGCTAGCACAAAGTGGACGATATTTAGAAATGAAAGAAGAAAGGGAATGATGGATAGCACACACAAACACTACCACCATAATAAGCATTCCACAATATTAGCAGTCACTTACTGGGATAGTCTATTGTCTTAGTATCTTACACAATAAACTTAAGGCTGATTAAGCATGCCATTTTAGGAATACAAAAAAGTTTATTTGCGGATCAGTCAGAACCACATTTACAGGAAGTCACCACTTACGAGTTCATCTAGATGTATCTCTACTACTTAAAAAAAGGGGTTGGTAGTGGTGGTTCACCATCAGTGGTTCATCTGCCTCTTCCCCTCTCAGTCATTCGATCAAAGATCAACCGTCCAGATCCAGACAGACGCTCCCACCACCCCACTTATGCGCACTTTGCGAACAATTCGCAAACGATTTGTTCCTCCGCCGCCCACTCGCCTCCTCCTCCACCCGAGCCGCTCCTCCTCCGCCCGCTTGCTTCCTCCTCCACCACCATCCGCCACTGCCCCTTAGCCTCCACCAACACCACCGCCGCCATCTTGCTAGTCCTCGCCTCCTCCACCCGAGCCGCTCCTTCGCCCACTTGCCTCCTCCCCCACCACCATCCACCGCCGCCTCGCCTCACGCGCCTCGGCCACGCATGCATACGCACACGCATCGTCGTCAGATAAACCTACAACCCCAACCTTGCGGCCTCTCCACCCCTCTTTATTTCACATCACATTGTTGCTCGTTGGAGTCTTGTCACAGGATAGCAAGATCCTTACTCTCATGGAGAGGAAGACACTTGGAGATGGGGCAATTTTTTCTATTTCTCACACAATGCCTTACCAACCCGAGGGGTTGGGGATACATATTATAGGTCGCCAACCACCCAAGCATATGCTAAGATGTTTGTCCTAGATGCTAAAGCGATGTTGTCCTAGATGCTTGTCCTAGATGCTAGTCAAGGATGCTAAAGCGAGATGTCGTCCCAGATGTTGCCCTAGATGCTAGTCAAGGATGCTAAAGCAGATGTCGCCCTAGATGCTAAAGCGATGTCATCCTAGATATCGCCCTAGATGCTAAAGCAGATGTTGTACAAAGACCGCAGATCAGTGGACTTATTCATCATTCTCCCCTAAGTCTTGTGCGTCGCCTTGTGGGAAGTTGAACCATCCCGATCCTAGAGCGTAGCTCGAGGAATTTGACCTCCCAAGAGGCTTGGTGGCGGTCCGCGAGCCGATCCGTGGTGTTGATGTAGCTCGCCTTGATGTCGCCTTCATCCAAACCTCGGATGAGTGGTACTTCACCCGGATGTGCTTGTCCGCTCGTGGAAAACGGGGTTCTTTGCGAGCAGAGCGGACTTGTCGCCCACCCCGAGTGCCACCGCTCGTTGTCTCTGCCGGAGATCACCAAGCGAATGAGCGAGCCAGGCGCTGAGTCGAAGCGGTGGAAGCCGCTATGTACTCGGCCTCACCGATGTGGCCACCACCGCCGCTGATCGACCGCCAGCCTAACGAGGCACTTGCCGAGAAAGAAGAGAATCCCGCTTGTGCTCTTCTTTGGTGTCGATGTCGCTGCGTGGTCGTTGTCATTGCATGCGATGAAGGCCACGGGACACCTTGGGTAGTGCAAGCCATAGTCGGAGGTGCCCGCAACGTAGCGAGGATCCTCTTCACGGCTTTCGATGCTCCGCCGTCGGTCATTGCATGAACCGATCGACGAGCCAACCATGAACGCCAACCGGGCGCGTGCGCGGACGAGGTAGCGGTACGCCCACGATGCGGCCGATCGATGCGTCGCGTCCGCCTCCTCCGCCGTCTTGTCGGCGGCTCGGCTTGCCTCTCCTCCATAGGAGTGTGGGCTGGGTTGCAGTCGGTGAGGCCGCCCAGCTCGACGGTGCGCTTGGCGTGGCGGTGCGACGAAGGGAGATACTGAGCCGCCCCGCGGACCTCGATCCCGGTGTAGGAGAGGAGCCCCAAGTCGCTCATCCGAAGGCGGTCTTCATCTCGCTTTGAACGCCTCGACCTCGGCCTCCTTGGAGCCGGTGATCACCAGTCGTCGACGAGACGCCTACCGCCAGGCGTTGCCGCTTTGCCCGCTCGGTGAACCCGCACCTCGTGTGCGCTCACGGGAACCCCATTTGCTTGAGGTGGAGTCCAGCCCAGCGCCTCGTGCTCGTGGTGCTGCCGCCAAGCCATGAGGGCCTTCGCGAAGCGAGAACCTTGCCCTCCTTGCCGGGGATGACGAATCCCGGCGGCTGACGGACGTAGGCCTCCTCCTTCAAGTCGCCGCTTGAGGAAGGCGGACTTGACGTCCATGTGATGGACGCGCCAATCCTCCCGGGTCGCAAGTGCTAGGAGAAGACGAACGGACTCCATGCGCGCGACGGTGCGAAGGCGTCATCAAGTCGATCCTCCTCGCCGCACGAAGCCTCGTGCCACCAAGCGAGCCTTGTGCTTGACGATGGCGCCGCTTCATCCCGCCTGCCTTGAACACCACTTAAGGGTGATCGCGCGGTGGCCGGCAGGAAGATCCGCCACCTCCCACGCCTTGTTTCGCCGACGGCGTCCATCTCCTCTCGCATCGCAAGACACCATGCGGCGTCTCTCCGCCTCAAGGAACGAGGCTCGCCGTCATCCCGCGAGTGCGGCCCGCCTCGAAGTCGCTACCGCGCTGCCCAGGACCGGCCGCTCACGGGAGGTCGCCCACTGATGCAGAAGCGCAGAGGCTCGCCGCCATGGTAGGCGTCGACGCGGTCCTCGTCGTGAGACAATGAGTAGCGAACTCCACCATGCGCCGCTTCATCATGGACCGGCTGTTGGGCGATCCGGTGGTGTGGCCCGTGCAGGAGAGTGGTGGCCGGTGCGGGAGAAAGCGTGGAGTGGCGGGTGGTGAAGAGTGGGCGAGCTGGCCGTGCAAGGTGGTGGAGCACTCACGGAGCCGCGGCGAGCAAGGTGTCGAGGTGGACGAGCTCGGTGAAGACGAGTGCTAGCTCCCGCCTCTCTCGGGCGGACGAGTCGACAACAAAGTCCACGAGTCGAGGTCGAACCGCCGCCCACCGCCTTGTCCCACGCCCGCCCGCCTTCGTCGAACACAACGCCACGCGAGATCGCGGACGCTGCTGATGTGTGGTCGAGGATGCGGAGCCTTCGAGCCTCCGCGTGGCCGATGAACACTCCCGAGTGCTCCCCGCCGAGCTTACTGGATGTGGCCAAGCTCCTTGGCGAACGCGAGGGCCAAGACCCGCTGGAGACCGCCGGCTGCGCCCATGCCAAGCCTCGTCAGACGGCCCCGCCGGCGCCTTTAGAGGCGAAGCGGTTGAGGATGTAGACGGCCACCACCGCCTCTCCCGAAGATGCCCGCATCCCTCTGCTGGAGGGGCCCGAGCCATCCCCACAACCGCAGTTGCGCTGCCGACGACGCCGCTCGCCGCGGCCGACGGCAGCGGAGTAGTGGCGTCAATGCCTCATCGGTAGCGAAGACGACGTGAATTCACCACCGTGAATTCGCCGCTGTTGTCTGCAGGCAAGACGCTGCAGCTTATGGCCGCTCCGCCTCCCGCAGCTGCGTGCGCTGATGGCGCCCGCAGCCTCTCCTTGCCGCCGAGGACCATCACCACATGTAGCGGGAGAGGTCGCCGACGAGCGGCAGGAAGTAGCGTCGTTCTCCGGTGTGGCGGTGTCACCGGCCACACAGTCCCGTGCACGAGCTCGAGCCTCTCCTTGGTTCTAAACCGCCACGGGGAAAGGGAGTCGCCCGCCATTAACACGCAGACGCCGCAGAATCGCTCCACATGGTCAAGGCACGGCAGGCCTCGCACCATTTCCGCGCACCGAGCCGCCTGAGGCCTCGGGCGAAGGTGCCCAGCGCTCGTACATCGCCACGCCTCGTCGTCCCGACAAGCGGTGAGATGTAGGGTTGTGCCACCGCACGTGAAGAATGTAGAGTCGATTTTCGCCCGTTACCTTGGCAAGAAGGCGGCGAAGGTCCCAACCGCAAACACCGTGCTCGATCTCGACCATGCGAGCCGTTCTCATCCAACCGTCCCAAGCCGATGATGGAGTTCCGCAGACGGGGATGTAGTACGCGCGGTGAGCGCCTGCTCACCGACACGGAGGCGAGGATGACGGAGCCGACGCCTTGATTTCCACGGGGCGCCCCAAACTTGACGGAGCCTCTGACGCTAGAGTCAAACCCGGCGAAGAACTCCGTCGACCGGTCATGTGATGGGTGGCGCCGGTGTCGAGGCACCACCCGTCGATCTTGTCGTTGCCGGGCCAGTGGCCGAGAAGGCGTGTGCTTTGGCTCGTCGGGTGGAGGAGAGCCACCGCGTAGGTGCACGGAGGTAGTTCGATGCTCGCACGAGCAATGAACGAGCCGGGTGCTCCTCCCACTGCTGACGGGGCTGCCGCCGTGGTGGTGCCGACAATCCTTGGCCCATGACCATGCTTGCCACGCCAGTGGCAAGAGTCGCCGTCTTGCGCCTTTTGCTTGCCGGTACGCCACGCCGGCGCCCACGGTCACCACCTCGGACGTCCTCGCGCGGCTTGCCGCGCTTGCCGCTTACTGATCGCTCGTCGTGGAAGAAGGCTCCCTTCTTCCCGTCACCTTGGCCGCACCCACCGCTCCCGAGCGAGGAGGAGCTTCCGCCAATGGTGACGGGTCCCGAGAGGCCGTGGCTCCTCGTTGTCAACGACCTTGAGGCGACCCATCGCCTCCTCGATCGTCATCGTGAGAGGTCCACAGAGACTCGATCGAGCGAGCCATCCGCTTGTACTTCTGGGACGCACGGAAGAGCTTTTCCACGCCTCTCCTCGCCGTAGGTGTCGCCGCCGAACCGCACTGCCCGCAATGAGTGTTGAGACGGAGGCAAAGTCATCCACGCCCTCACCGCTTGAAGGCCGTGCTCCCACCCGCGCGGCGCTCGCAGCAGACTTGCGGCGCGGTCGGCCGCCGATGCGTCTTTGCGGCGATGGCGTCCCAAGCCTCTTTGGCGATCCGCTTGTTGGTAAGCGAACGCATCTCAAGTGACTACGATGATGAGAGCATCCGGCCCGTCGATCCCGGTCGTAGTCGACGCCGCTGCATCTGACCGCATCCCACATATGCCGCACTGAGCTTTACCTCATCACCGCAACCCACTCGACATAGTTGGTCTTGGTGAGGTAGGCCACCCGCCGGGCCGACGCCCCGTCGACGACGACCTGTACTGTGGTGGCCACTGCCGAACCGGGAGAGAGCCGCGTCGCCGCGAAGGCCGCGCTTCCGCCGACCAGACACCGCCGCTGCCGTCGTGCCTCCTCCAGAGCCAGCCGGCCGTGGCCCGCCCTGGCCGCCGCCAGGCGCCGCGGCGCGTGGCGTCATCGCGCCGCCGCTGCGCTTCATCGCTTCCTCCTCCACCGCCAAGGCTCGAGCCGTCGTATTGTCATCGCAGAGATGGGCTGCTGGAGCCGCCAAACCTTGACCTCCGCTGCCGCTGCGACGCGCCAGATGCCGCCGCCGCTTCCGCCTCCGCTCGCCGCCGCTACCCTACCGCCCCGCCTTGACGCTTTTTCCGCTTAGCGGCTCTCTGCCGCCGCTGCCAAGGCTGTCTGCCATGGCGAGAAGCGGCCGTCACGACGCCGCATGCTCGAGGCGATCGAAGGCCGAGACCGCCTCATGACATGGCGGCGCTCGTGGCTGCATTGCGTGGAGTAGGGCGCTTCGACGAGCTTGCCGCCTCCCGAGAGAGCGAAGGGGACAATGAGTCATGGCTATTACTACTGGCCGCCATGAGGTGGGAGAAGGAGATGAGCAGAGATGCTCAGCTACAGGATAGTATGGCTCGATACCACTTGTTACTCACGAGTCTTCTTTGTTGGTGATAGCAAGATCCTTACTCTCATGGAGGAAGACACTTGGAGATGGGGCAATTTTTCTATTTCTCACACATGTCTTACCAACCCGCAAAGTCACTGATACAGCGATACAGAGACATGTATTAAAAATACAGAAAAAGATGGAAATTAAGGGTAAGTAGTATTCATCTACAATCTGTGAAACAGGGGGCGGACTTAAAGCGGGGCGTGCCGTAAAATTTTGGGAAAACAAGCTGCTATTAGATCAGCAATCAAATCAAATCCGCAACTACCTGGATGGATCAGAGTATCTCGGAAAGAAGTAAAGATTTGGATCTGAGTGCTCACAGCAAAGAACAAGCAAAGCTACGTTAGGGCTTCCGTACCAACAGATGGGCTCGGATGAGGCGACTTAGGACTTGAAAAAGGCAGAGCCCGGCGGCTAGAGGCAAGGTGGCGACGACGACCAGCGACCAGAGGTGGCGGAGGAGGGTGGGAGGCGGAGGGGACGGGGCGGCGTCGGTGAGGGAAGTGTTGGGGAGAGCTGCAGAGGGAGGGGAAGTGACTCAGGGTAAGATGATAAGAGTTGAAGGGGATGCAATAGTGAAAGCTTTTCCAATAGGCATGTTGTTTTTCTCCGAAGCTGGTGGTTTTTAATTTTTGTTATAGTATCTAATTTTTAAATAGAGTATTTTCTCAAGACGGGGTCTACAAGTTAAACGATATACACGTTAAAAGCTCAACATCTGTACTATCCAAAATCGCAAGTGAGTATCTCTCTCCGTAATCTGTACCGTAAATAGCCAAAATTCAAAATTTTCAGCCAAAACATAAACGCAATCGTTGCCAAACAGGCCCGATACCGTGATGGTACTTGCATCGAAATCATGGTAATGTATGGTTTCACATGGGATCCAAAAACTTCCCCTGGGCTCCGCATCGAACTCTGGAGTATTAATAGAAAGCGGAGCCACAAAGCTCTGTGCCTAGCGTCATCCTAAGTCTCGGCTTCATCGACCCTGAGTCCAAAGTGTAGGAACGGAGCGCGCTAACCTAGCTTCGTCGACCTTGAATCTGAAATGTGGGGATGGAGCGCGTGAACCTAGCTTCATTCTAAGTCCCAGCTTCGTTGACCCTGAGTCTGAAGTGTGGGGACGGAGAGCGTGAACCTAGCATCGTCCTAAGTCCCAGCTTTATCGACCCTGAGTTTGAAGTGTGGGGACAGAGCGCGTGAACCTAGCTTCATCCTAAGTCCTGGCTTCATCGACCCTGAGTCTGAAGTGTGGGGATGGAGCACGTGAACCTAGCTTCATCCCACGTCCCGGCTTCATCGACCCTGAATCTGAAGTGTGGGAACAGAGCATGCAAATCGAGCTTCATCCTAAGTCCTGGCTTCGTCGACCTTAAGTCTAAAGTTTGGGGATGGAGCGTGAGAACCTAGTGTCGTCCTAAGTCTCGGCTTCATCGACCCTAAGTCCAAAGTGTGGGGACAAGCGCGAACCTACCATCGTCCTTAGTCCCATTTCATCGACCCTGAGTACAAAGTGTGGGGATAGAGCGCGCAGACCTAGCATCATCCTAAGTCCCAGCTAGAGCTAAGAGTTGGATCGTGCTTTTTTGGGCCAGCCTGAAGCACGGCCGGTCAGACACGCCAAGCCGGCAGGCAGGCACGTGACGTCTTGGTGCCAACATGGCACGAGCGATTGGGCTGGCGGCACGGAAAACCGGCGTTGGCGGCGGCGACGATGAATCGTGTGGTGCTTGGTCGACTGCAACAGCGACGAACGCAGGCGGCATTTATGTAAGCAAATTACTACTACGCTTCTAATTCTAACACATCTTCCTTCACGTTGTTATTGGTGTGTGTATTCCAAGTAGTTACTAAATGTTTGGAAAATATTTAAAATTGATTTCTTAACTATAGTAAGCTACACTCATGACTCTCCTTGAGCTTCTCTATTTGACTAGTTGGGCAGCCCTATGTTAGATTGTCGGGCGATGAGCTAGATATCCACGTACGCCACAGTCCAATTTGCACCAAGATATACATACCATTGGATTAGATAACCAAGTTCGGAGGTGGAATGGCATTAGACAATAGTATCGAATTTTAAGTAGGTTTTTAATAAGGCGGGTACAAGAGAAAGAAGATGGCGGCCACCGCTACCATTGTCGCCGTCGCTTTCGTCGTGTATAGTTAGTTTTGGTCCGGCACGACACGCGCACGATGGGCTTTGGTAGTGCTTAGGCCGGCCGAAGCGAGGCGGCAGCGGCACGACAATTCCCACCTCTAGTCCGGCTTTGTGGACCCGAGGTCCAAAGCGTGGGGCGAAGCACTTGAACCTAGAGTTGACCTAAGGCCCAACTTCATTGACCCTCTACCTAAGACACATCCACTTTGAGCGTAGTTCTGAACACAGCGCAAACACACGAAGCACATTGAGGGACACAGCTTTGCCATACATCACAAAAAAGAAGAAAAGGGGAGAAGAGTTCTTCGGGTACAAGCAAATATGATCCAGTCGAGACATCTTTATCGCCATACCCACCTCCCCCAGGAGGACATGCCCTCATTCGGTCACGATAGTCTCTACCTTTATGTGAGCATGCAGCCTAGGCTCAAAGCCCGCCCAGAATTGTAGCGAGTCCTCTACATGGCACCAGTGGTAGAGCCCTTTCTGAAGCAGGTGCTCCGCAATAAATCAACAATCTTCGTCGAGATCCTACCCAAGGAAGACATAGACTGAAGTCACCAAAGCGAACAGGATCCAAACAGTGCAAGGTTTTTTGACATAATAAGCAAGGAAAATTGGTACAAGCATGTTCCCGCAATGCAAAAAGATATATAGATTACAATGGTCCTAGGCGAATGGTTTGCCATGACAAAAGGCTACGGACCAATGCAAGGGCGAGGCGACATCACACCTATCGAGTGGTCTCTGCAGGCTCCGTATCGGACGAATGCCAAAGGACCACCTCACCAAGCCACGTCCCCAACTCGGTAGCAGCCCTAAGAGCATGATGGAGGACACCTTGCGTGGCATTCTGAGTACGCCACAAGTTCTACTAAAAGAGCGCGAAGCAACGGTGGCATGAATCGCCAAAGTGCGAGAGGGTCCGCTAGCTAGCCACATGCTCACACCCACGAATATGCGGAGATCGAAAGTATCTGTAGTAACAACGGCGGTGGTCCCCACGCCGTGCCACCCTCAAGGAAAGTGACAAAGCATCGCTTATGCATCGGATGCTTTCCCAAAGATCATTCGGGCCATGCAAGATTAGTGGGACTTCGACCGTGAGATCCATGAAGGTCGCCTCCAGACTTTGCATGGCCTTCGATGTTGTCACCGAGCACTGATCATGAAGCTTGTTACCCTCTACAACCTTGGACCGAAGCTGTTCTATTGCCCCCTCTAGCACAGCCACTTGCGGCATTGGCCTCACTACAGAACTCGTGGCCTCAACGCCGCCTTTGACCTTAAGGAAATGCACACGACTCTAGCGCTTCTCAAAGACGGCAAAGGGCATCGACTGGCGGGGTTGAGCTCAGTTGCTCTCATAGGCTTGACACATCCTGGAGCATGGATGCTAGTGCCAACCCTGCTAAAGTAATAGCCTATGAAGCGCAACAAGCGGCGATTATGCACACATATACCGTGCTAAAAGAGGATAACAGTAGTGGATCGGACATACCTTTGCTTCGGTCACCTCCAACGCTCCAAAAAGCAACTCACAGCTGCACGATTGCTGGGCACATTGATCAAGGCCACTGTATAGATAATCTACGTAGAGCATTTGGAGGATATCCGGCGGGGGCACGAAATCACCCAATGAGAACTTTTTGGGCTCCCCAATGTTCGCAATGAGGAACCCCGGATGCCATATCCACAGCACCTCCACCACCTTTGCGAGTCGCCTACCTCCCCAAGGCCCTTCCCTCCGGAATCTCCTTGTCACCAGCGAGGCTCCACTGTTGACAAAGAAGGGATGTTGATGCACACAAATAGGTAAGGGGCATAATGGGACAACCATATGAAGCCCGGGAAAGAACCCTTACCTATAGTGTGCCAACCAACACCGATCATCGCCTGCCTTAGGTGCAACTAGCACTTCCCACCAGCGCACCTGGTCTAGGGGCAACCTGGGGACGACATACCATCCTCCGAACTTGTATCTATGGACGGGATGTCCTCATCGCTTGCCCCATCGAGGAGAACTCACACGCGTGCTTCATCGGACGGTCGATGAGACCGTGAAGCACGTGTCGTCAAAGATGGTAGGCCACGAAGTTAGGCGAGAGCCCATGCCCTTGACCTCGAGGGCCGCAGCATTGGCCATCGAGGTTGAGCTCCGTTCAAGTTTGTAGGATGCCCCACTTTAGGGCGCCCGTGACACTCCTCATCATGAGCCGGACACATCGAGGACTCGCAGTTATCCTCATCACCACCGTTGTCGTCATCATCGCCTTCACTGTCACCTTCCACCCGCCACTCCCTCCTAGTAGGCAGTCCTGGACTCACCGAGCGAGCTGGTGGCCTCCGACCGGTAAGGTCGGAGCCAAGGGAGAGGTACATCGTGGTCTTCGAAGGGCCCTCGCCTTAGCCGCACCTATATATCGACGGTGTCTCGTCCTTATGCCCACCCGCCACAACCGCAATCCTTCGGTCGGCATGGCGCTTGGGCACTTCAAGGCCTGTGGGTAGCACTATAGATGCAATGAGTTAGCGGTGCAAGATGTGCACACTAACAAGGCATTGCCGGGTACACAAGAACTCACCATGACTAGTAGGCCTCTAGAGATGCCGTGAAGGCCAAATGCCATCCTGTCGAGGTTCACTATTTGTACCTCCCAAAGAACAAGCTAGAGGGACATGCGAGAATGCGAACTCTAAGGTACGGTCCCACATGTTCGGATGAAGGCACACGCTGGAGCCTCAACGCGCCTTGTCATCATGGTCTAGTACCACAATGGGTCCGGACGAAGTCCATGAGACGTCCGTGAAGTGAAGGTGCTATTACGCTCGACCTTCGATAGAGAGGCTCCATCGTGCAAGTCCACTACGTGCAAGTCGAGTTGGTAGGAAAGTGCTATGAGGAGGGATTGCGAAGTTGCAGCTCACGCCGCATTGGAAATCTAGCGGTCGATGTGCTTGCTAGCATCGGGCATCATGAAGTGCGTGGAGATCATCATACGAACTTGGCGTCTTCCAGGTAAGGCCGGTACAACCAACGGCGATGGCGTTCGAAGTCACTGTTGGAGCTCTAGCTCGTATAGCCAACAAGTCTTCGACGGCGTGTAGCGAGATCGGAATCGGCATCAAGTATGCCGAAAAACAACTATCTCACCTTCCTATGGGCGCGGTTTGGTCTCCTCACCATTGGGAAGGCGCAAGACATCCCAAGGCGTGACTGCCGTCCGCACCAAGAAGTCAGTGCTCCTCGGAAGATATCGAGGGCCTAGGGTGTTCACGTACACCAGTAGGCCTTCCCATGACCTTCCATCGCTTATCATGGCCACCTTCATGCGATTGTCGCCACAACTCTGGGCTTGGAAGGGCCGATGTCAAACTCACACTGGCGGTCACCAACACACACCATCTCCAAGGCGAAATATGCGTTGACGTCGTAAGAAAGCAAAGGGAGAGCAATAGCATGAGCAAGGCGATAGAGACCACGGTCAAGGCCACAAGAACAAGAAGCAATCATAAAGCAAACTAGGCATCACGCTCACGCTTAAAAAGAGAAGTGACAACGGTAGCTAATACCCACGGACGTGGGACTCAGAAGACGCACACTGGCGGACCAAATCGACGCCTCGTGCACGAACCAAGAAATCAACCACGCCACATGGGCACCCTCACGTGCTACCACAACCAAGCGATCCTTGGGGATCCACGGCACGTCGACTCCATTAAGGTGAGCACGAGTCAAGGAGGTGCACGTAGGCCCAATCATCGGCATGACGCATCGCCTCCAAAGCTAAAATTCAGCGTCACCACGGTGCCGCTGACCATCGCTACACTCATTCACGCCTCATGGTTTTGTGCGATGGCTCACTAGGAGCATAGTTGGTGGGAATCCACGCGCTTTCCGCTAGGGACGAAGGGACAGAGGGGCCTAAGAGGCAAAACATGGTCTCGGCCACAAAAGCGGGCCCCTCCACCACGAGAGGCTCTTGTTGGGGAATGGCCCTACAGCCCAAATGGCCCATGACTAGGAAAGCCAAGCCGGCGTTCGTGAAGCCCACAATGCCAGAAATAGCATATATATCCCTAGAAGAATAGACTTAGATAGTGATGTTTATATAACCATAGGTGAAAGAAAGGACTTATGTACCACTATAAAGATAGACTTATGTAGGGGTATCTATGTAAGTAAACTCCCATGGCTATATATATACGCCTGAGTGCGCCATGGGGAAGGCAAGTGCACTCTTTTTCGAAAGAGCAGGACATTACCAACTTTCAAGATACTAACATAGTCTTCTAGTGTCATGTCCGGGTGTTCTAGGCTGGCGACCTCTTCACGGCTCCCATGTAGCCCCGTCCTTCTTGTTTGGTGTATAATCACAACACACACCTTTATTGTGAATTATTATATCAACTTTCAACAAGAAGCCAACAAACACTATAAATAACAAATAAAATTACAATAGTGCCTATCAATACATGAGAAAACATAATGTCAATATGCAGCCAACATCGCTTATTAATAAGATTTGATCAAAGCTGAATACTTTCCATGTTGAAGAAAAGGTAGCATGTCCCATTTGTTTAAAGTCTTGCGTATCCTTTCGATATGATAATGTTTTGCTCTTCTTCATAAACCATGTGCTTTCATAATTTACAATGATCCAACTTCCGTGTCTGCAGAAATATGCAGTGCGAGGATAACAAGCTCCATCTATTACCACATACACTGCTACATCCTACAACCTGGGTTCGATCCATGTATTGTGACCTATATTGTTCTACCGACTACCAATATAGCGTAGGTGATCAAAGCAATACAATCGTCCTACATATAATAGTATGACTAAACCATTTCATTGATCAACAGCATACCCGACGTTAACAACAATTTTTGGAGGGCTATTGGTTTGGATGTTTGCATCAATATTAGAAAAAAAAGAAGATGAACTTATTTTGCACTAATAAGCTATTTTCAGGGATAGCTCTCACAGAGGTGCCCTTTTATTTTATAGCATATTCCTTAAAATATGTATAGTCATACTAAAATATAGAAAATGTTTGAAGAAGTTGCCTCACTCAAAACTTGCATTGGCCTTTACAGAAACAAGAAGTAATAGCAGCATAGGAGAAAAGCTAAACGCACCTACAAAGGTAGGCATACAATCACAGACCAAAAGGCGATAGATAGATTATAGCTGACTAAAGATACTAGGATGTGATCAAGTAATCTCTCATCTGTCTCACAATTAAGATATATCCATAGAATCTCTGTAGCACCGATACGCGACACGGGATTTCCCCCCAAAGTCACTGATACAGCGATACAGAGACATGTATTAAAAATACAGAAAAAGATGGAAATTAAGGGTAAGTAGTATTCATCTACAATCTAGAAACAGGGGCGGACTTAAAGGGCGTGCCGTAAAATTTTGGGAAAACAAGCTGCTATTAGATCAGCAATCAAATCAAATCCGCAACTACCTGGATGGATCAGAGTATCTCGGAAAGAAGTAAAGATTTGGATCTGAGTGCTCGCAGCAAAGAACAAGCAAAGCTACGTTAGGGCTTCCGTACCAACAGATGGGCTCGGATGAGGCGACTTAGGACTTGAAAAAGGCAGAGCCCGGCGGCTAGAGGCAAGGTGGCGACGACGACCAGCGACCAGAGGTGGCGGAGGAGGGTGGGGGCGGAGGGACGGGCGGCGTCGGTGAGGGAAGTGTTGGGAGAGCTGCAGAGGAGGGAAGTGACTCGGGTAAGATGATAAGAGTTGAAGGGATGCAATAGTGAAAGCTTTTCCAACAGGCATGTTGTTTTTCTCCGTTGTGATTTTTAATTTTATAAGATTCAATTTTTAAAGAGATTTCTCAAGACGGGTCTACAAGTTAAACGATATACACGTTAAAAGCCCAACATCCGATTATCCAAAATCGCAAGTGAGTATCTCTCCGTAATCGACTGTAAATAGCCAAAATTCAAAATTTTCACCAAAACTATAAGTCGCAATGTCCAAACAGGCCCGAACCGTGATGGTACTTGCATCGAAATCATAGTAATGTATGGTTTCACATGGGATCCAAAACTTCCCCGGCCCGTGATCGAACT
Source organism: Bonia amplexicaulis (assembly GCA_036346245.1). Lineage (NCBI taxonomy): Eukaryota > Viridiplantae > Streptophyta > Magnoliopsida > Poales > Poaceae > Bonia > Bonia amplexicaulis. The sequence continues at coordinate 5,514,286 of CM070757.1, forward strand.
CGAGTATTAATGAAAGCGAGCCACAAAGCTCGTGCCTAGCGCCATCCTAAGTCCCGCCCATCTCCCGAGTCCAAAGTGTAGGGACGAGTCGCCAACCTAGCTTCACGACCTTGAATCAAATGGGGATGGAGCGCGTGAACCTAGCTTCATTCTAAGTCCCACCTGTGACCCCGAGTCCGGGCGGGACGAGAGCGTGAACCTAGCATCGCCCTAAGTCCCGCCTTTATCGACCCGAGTTTGAAGTGTGGGGACGAGCGCTGAACCTAGCTTCATCCTAAGTCCCGCTTCATCGACCTTCGAAGTCCGGCGCGGGATGGAGCACGTGAACCTAGCTTCATCCCACGCCCGCTTCATCGACCGAATCAAGTGGTGGAACAGAGCGGCAAATCGAGCTTCATCCTAAGTCCCGGCTCCGACCTTAAGTCTAAAGTTTGGGGATGGAGCGTGAGAACCTAGTGTCGCCCTAAGTCTCGGCTTGCCGACCCTAAGTCCAAAGTGGGGACAGAGAGCGAACCTACCATCGCCCTTAGTCCCAATTTCATCGACCCCGAGTACAAAGTGTGGGATAGAGCCGCAACCTAGCATCATCCTAAGTCCCGCCTAGAGCTAAGAGTTGATCGTTTTTGGGCCACAAGCACACGGCCCAAGACGGCCCAAGCACTACCGACCCGACGGCGTGGCCGTCCAACACTAAGACGAACGCGTACGGGCGGCTCGAAAACCGACCATTGGCAAGACGAGCAAGACGGTTGAATCGGTCAGGTTTGGGCCTAGCACGCATCTAACGGGCACCGGCATTTATGTAAGCAAATTACTACTACACGCTTCTAATTCTAACACATCTTCCTTCACCGACTGTTATTGGTGTGTGTATTCCAAGTAGTTACTAAATGTTTCAGAAAATATTTAAAATTGATTTCTTAACTATAGTAAGCTACACTCATGACTCTACATGGCACCAGTGGTGGAGCCCTTTCAGCGTGTGTCGAATAAATCAACAATCTTCGCCGAGATCCTACCAAGGAAGACATAGACTCAAGTCACCAAAGCTAACAGATCCAAAAAGGCAAGGTTTTTGACATAATAAGCAAGGAAAATTGGTACAAGCATGTTCCCGCAATGCAAAAAGATATATAGATTACAATGGTCCTAGGCGAATGGTTTGCCATGACAAAAGGCTACGGACCAATGCAAGGGCGAGGCACATCACACCTATCGAGTGGTCTCGCAGTTCAGATCGGACGAATGCCAAAGGACCACCTCACCAAGCCACGTCCCCAACTCGGTAGCAGCCCTAAGAGCATGATGGAGGGACACCTTCGCCGTGGCATTGCCGAGGTACTGCCACAAGTTCTACTAAAAAGAGCGAGCGAAGCACCGGGTGGCATGAATCGCCAAAGTGCCAGAGGCGGGTCCGCTAGCTAGGCCACATGCTCACACCCACGAATATGCAGGAGATCGAGAAGTATCTGTGTAGTAACAAACGAGCAGTGGTCCCCTACGCACGTGCCACCCTCAAGGAAAGTGACGAAGCATCGCTTATGCATCGGATGCTTTCCCAAAGATCATTCGAGCCATGCAAGATTAGTGGGACTTCGACCGTGAGATCCATGAAGGTCGCCTCTAGACTTTGCATGGCCTTCGATGTTGTCACCGAGCACTTATCATGAAGCTTGTTACCCTCACAACCTTGGACCGAAGTCGTCTATTGCCCCTCTAGACTGCCCACTTCATGCATTGGCCTCGCCAAGCCTTCGTGGCTCCAACGCCGCCTTTGACCTTAAGGAAATGCACACGACTCTAGCGCTTCTCCAAAGACTGGCAAAGGGCATCGACCTGGGCCGGGGTTGAGCTCAGTTGCTCTCATAGGCTCGACACATCCTGGAGCATGGATGCCAATGCCAACCCTGCTAAAGTAATAGCCTATGAAGCGCAACAAGCGGCGATTATGCACACATATACCGTGCTAAGAGAGGATAACAGTAGTGGATCGGACATACCTTTGCTTCGGTCACCTCCAACGCTCCAAAAAGCAACTCACAACCGACGATTGTCGGGCACATTGATCAAGGCCATCAGATAGATAATTCTAGCCAGAGCATTTGGAGGATATCCGACGGGGGCACGAAATCACCCAATGAGAACTTTTTGGGCTCCCCAATGTTCGCAATGAGGAACCCCTGGGATGCCATATCCACACCAGTCACCTCCACCACCTTTGCCCGAAGTCGCCTACCTCCCCAAGGCCCTTCCCCATCCCGGAATCTCCTTGTCGACCAAGCGAGGCTCCATGCTGACAAAGAAGGACGTTGATGCACACAACAGGTAAGGGAGCATAATGGGACAACCATATGAAGCCCTGTGAGCAAAAGAACCCTTACCTATAGTGTGCCAACCAACACCGATCTGCCGCCGCCTTAGGTGCAACTAGCACTTCCCCACCAAGCGTCACTTGGTACTAGGGGCAAACCTGTGGCGACGACATACCATCCTCCGAACTTGTATCTATGGATGATGTCCTCATCGCTTGACCCCATCGAGGAGAACTCACACGCTTGCTTCATCGGACGGCTCGATGAGACCAGTGAAGCACGTGTCGTCAAAGATGGTAGGCCACCGAAGTTAGGCGAGAGGCCCATGCCCTTGACCTCCGAGGGCCCGCAGATTGGCCATACAGGTTGAGCTCGCTCAAGTTTGTAGGATGCCCCACTTTAGGGGCGCCGTGACACTCCTCTATCATGAGCCGACATCGAGGACTCGCATGTTATCCTCATCACCACCGTTGTCGCCATCATCGCCTTCACTGTCACCTTCCACCCGCCACTCCCTCCTCCGTAGCGAGTCACGGACTCACCGAGCGAGCTCGGTGGGCCTCCGACCGTAAGGTCAGGGGCCAAGGAGAGAGGTACGATCGTGGTCTTCAGGGCCCTCGCCTTAGCCGCACCTATATTATCGACGGTGTTCTCGCCCTTATGCCCACCCACGCCACAACCGCAATCACCGCCGGTCGGCATAGGACGCTGGGCACTTCAAGGCCTGTGGGTAGCACTCGATGCAACGAGTTAGCCGGCAAAGATGTGCACACTAACAAGGCATTGCCTGGGTACACAAGAACTCACCATGACTAGTAGGCTCTCTAGAGATGCCGGTGAAGGCCAAATGCCATCCTGTCGAGGTTCACCTATTCGTACCTCCCAGCAACAAGCTAGAGGGGACATGCGGAGAATGCAGAACTCTAAGGTACGGTCCCACATGTTCAGACGAAGGGCCACCGCTGGAGCCCAAATCGCGCCTTGTCATCATGGTCTAGTACCACAATGGGTCCGGACGAAGTCCATGAGACGTCCTGAAGTGAAGGTCGCTATTACGCCGACCTTCCGACAGAGCAAGGCTCCATCGAGTGCAAGTCCCACTACGCAAGTCGAGTTGGTAGGAAAGTGCTATGAGGAGGATTGTGAAGTTGTAGCTCACGCCTGCATTGAAATCTAGCCGTGGCCGATGTGCTTCGCCAGCATCGGCATCATGAAGTGACGAGATCATCATACGAACTTGGCGCCTTCCGAGCAAGCCGCCTGTACAACCAACCAGGCGATGGCGTCAAGTCACCGTTGGAGCTCTAGCTCAGATAGTCAGCAACAAGTCTTCGACGGCTGTAGCCGATCATGGAATCCGCATCAAGTATGCCGCAAAACAACTATCTCACCTTCCTATGGGCGCGGTTTGGTCTCCTCACCATTGGGAAGGCGCAAGACATCCCAAGACGTGACTCGCCGTCCGCACCAAGAAGTCCAAGAGTCTCTGAAGCAATCGAGGGCCCTAGGGTGTTCACGACACCCAACCGGCCTTCCCACGACCTTCCATCGCTTATCGTGGCCACCTTCATGCGATTGTCCCACCAACCCGGTCACGGAAGGGCCGATGTCGAACCACAACTACGGCCACCAACACACACCATCTCCAAGACGAAATATGCAAAGGACGTTAAGAAAGCAAAGGGAGAGCAATAGCACGAGCAAGACGATAGAGACCACGGTCAAGGCCACAAGAACAAGAAGCAATCATAAAGCAACTAGGCATCACGCCACGCTTAAAAGAGAAGTGACAACGGTAGGTAATACCCAAGGACGTGGGACTCAAGAGACGCACACCGGCGGACTCAAGACGACGCCCGGCACGAACCAAGAAATCAACCATCGCCACATGGGCACCCTCACGCTACCACAACCAAACGATCCTTGGGATCCAACGCGCGACGGCGGCCCATTAAGGTGAGCACGGAGTCAAGGAGGTGCACGAGCCCAATCATCGCATGACGACGCCTCCTAAAAGCTAAAATTCAACCGTCACCACGCAGTCCGGCGACCATCGCTACACTCATTCACGCCTCATGGTTTTTGTGCGATGGCTCACTAGGAGCATAGTTGGCGGGAATCCACGCCACGCTTCCGCCAGGACAAGGGACGAGGGGCCTAAGAGGCAAGAACATGGTCTCGCCACAAAAAGCCGGGCCCTCCACCACGAGAGGCTATCGTTGGGGAATGGCCCCTACCGCCCAAATGGCCCACGACGCTAGGAAAGCCAAGCCGTAGCCAGGAAGCCCACAATGCCAAGAAATAGCATATATGTCCCTAGAAGAATAGACTTAGATAGTGATGTTTATATAATCATAGTAAAAGAAAGGACTTATGTACCACTATAAAGATAGACTTATGTAGGGGTATCTATGTAAGTAAACTCCCATGGCTATATATATACCGAGGCGCCATGGGAAGGCAAGTGCACTCTTTTCAAAGAAAGAGCCATACATTACCAACTTTCAAGATACTAACATAGTCTTCTAGTGTCATGTCCAGGTGTTCTAGGCTGTGGAGCCTCTTCACGCTCCCATGTAGCCCCGCTCATCGCTTTGGTGTATAATCACAACACACACCTTTATTGTGAATTATTATATTAGGCTAGACACTCTATTACTATATTTTTTTTGCAATAATATATCTGTACTACTTAAAAGAAGGAGTTGTTGGTGATAGTTTATCTGCCTCTCCCAACTCCCCCATGCACCCCCATAAAAAAATTCTAACAAAAATAGATAGCTTTTTTATCCGTAGCAAAGCACGGCATTTAGCTAGTTATTGCAAAATGGCTAATTGGGCAACTGGTAGCCCAACACGCTTGAGCCAAGGTAGTTTGCAGAGGCTCGGGCTCCCGACTCATGGACCATCCTTGCCTACCACGCCACCCGACCATCGTTGTCGTTGTCCCTACTAAGCTCCAGTGATGCGGCAGGAGACATGTGTTGCCTACCGCACCTGTCGAGCTCGTGGATAGGGATAGGATTGCAAAAACGGACGTCCAAGGGCCAAATTTAGAAAAAAAAAGTGTTATTATGCCAAACATGCAAACAATTTTGCTAACGGGAAATATCTTGTTCTATTAGGGTGAAACAGAAATTTTAAGTAGTTCTAGTAAGCGTGCACGTGGAATCCACGTCAAAAACATTGATTATATGTCCAGAAATGAAATGCAAATTTTGGTCCATGCCTCGTGATTGAATTTCTCACGAGTCACATAGTCAGGCACACCTTATAATAGACAACCAAGATTCTATCACGTTCTTGAACGAATAGGATAGCTATGCTAGACTGGAAGTCGAGGAACAAGACCCCTGACAAAGCGTGGTCATTTTTGCCCCCTGTTAGATCGAGGATGCCGACTAGAGAGGGGGTGAATAGGCGGTCTAAAAAATTTCTTCTCCAATTAATTATCAATTTCTATTTGGCTAAACCAAGTAAATAATGTGGAAACTTAACACGAAAAGGTTTAGCACAAAGAACACCTAAAACAATTAGGTTCACCTAAGTGCATTAACAAGATAGGTCTATGTCAAGGTTTGCAATCCTAGGATGACAAGAAATCAATTTAATTCTATGAAAGTAAATTGCTTGAATGAAAATTGGGCATAAAAAAACAAACAACAATTGACACGGTTGCCTTTTACTGTAGTGTTCGGAGATTTGCCGGTCTCCCCTAGTCCACGTTGAGGTTAGCCCAAACGAATTGGACCGGCTCCACAAATTAATCTGAAACACTACAATCCACTAGTGGTAGCTCTTTCCCACTTCGGATAGGTGAACTCCAACCTTCACTGATGCCTCTTTGACACCATGCTTCATGCTTTTAGGGTCGACAAACTCGAAGAGTAATAAGTCAAGCCCCTCGCTTGACTTTCACCATGTGCAACAAATGCACAAGCTTGAGTGGATACACAATCCACCTCTAGAAGCAACACATGCAATCTAGAGCCTTCCTCCTTGCTCACAAGGTACAACGCATGCACAATTAAGAGGATACTCTCATACTAGCTCAAAGGAGTGAAATAGAGTGCCAAAAGTTATCCTCCAACCAGCCACAAGGGGTATATATACTCTACACCTCGAAACTAGTGTTGGATAGAAACATAGGATTTCCAAAAGTCATGCAGCAAACAACCGTACTTGCTCCCCTCATTAACGATCGAAAAACTAGCCATTGAGGCAAATCCAATAGTTCCGTCATGTAAAGTCCGGTACTACCAATCATCAGTATTACAGGACTCGGTGGAACTACCGATTTCTTCGGGGACAAGAAGACTCCACACAGTGTCTCTTTACAAAAATATACCGCTACAAAATCCGGACGTTTCAAATCGAAAGTACGCTCACACGAGCGGTATCGCTCACCGATCGGACCACTCACACAAACCGATCGGACCGCTCACACAAAGCTAGTTGAAAGTACCAACCGTCAACTACACCGGTCGCTGACCACGTCGGAGGTTCGACAATTTAGATCTCCGACCACGTTGATCTCCGACCACGTTGTCCGGTTCGACCACACGGTCTCGACCACGCTCGTCCGACCACGTTGTCTCGATCGACCGCACATGATGAGGACATCATTTACATAGATACAACTGTGCCAACTCCACAACAAACTCAACAAACGAAACTATGATACAAGGACCAATGACTCGAGCGAGCACGCAACTTAACCATCGGTGAATATGTTCCTAAGTTTACATAAAATTGTTTCAAAGAATGACATACTACTTAATTCTTGTGATGATTTAATTGTTCTTAGGAACCATGAGAAAACCATGTGAGCTCAAGTGTAGAAGTGGAACCGCAGCGCAATCCAAGTCCTGCTTACGAGTTCGACTCGATTCGCCTTTGTAACGTAACTTCAAACGTAGTAACTTTTGATCCAAAAGGCTTCTAGGGCCCGTGAGTACTGTTGAAAGCTCTTGGAGTCTGCTTTCATATGGATCTAGTATCACTTCCAAACTCCATCCTAGCGATCATAAACTACGAAACAAGTCACATCACTTTTTAGTCCGAATCAAAGTGGGTCGAGGGCCTTGTATCACCACTTAGGCTATTTGGGCCGATCGTTCATCCGTATTGTTCATGTGAACAGTAATTATAATAGTACCACACCCTTTTCATGAGATAAGTGCGGCTTCCCTTTCCTATTTAAGGAGATCGCACCCTTTAATTTTCCTGGGTTTTCTTAAAAGATTATTCGCTTAGCGCTTCACCGCATGTTCGGTTGAGAAACCCCAACTTGTGAACTTAATATTTATTCGTAATACAATTTCAGATTGCATCTTGTACTCTTTGCTTGTGTTCTCGATTGCTGCAGGAGATAGCCTTCTTGGTGAGGTCAACGCGTCAAGACGGTTGATAACCATCTGAGCAATGGTGTAGTGATTGCGAGGGTTCGATCCGGTTTGGTCGAGCCTTTGGATCATCAATGTCGAGATCTCCATAATCGACTTATCGGACCTTTCGAAGATCGGACCATCATCACATTAGTTGGTATCGAGCAACGGTTGCTCGTGAGATAATTCGTCCCTTTAGATTAGTTTATGTTCATCGATCGTCCCAAAACTCCAAAAATTAGCCTACAAAAAAGAATTGTTCGTAGTGTTCTTCCGTTGTCCCAACACCCTTGTGCCATTGCAATTTTCTTTTAGTATTACTCGTTGAATTTTTGTCCCCAATGTTCGCAATGAGGAACCCCTGGGATGCCATATCCACACCAGTCACCTCCACCACCTTTGCGCCCGAGTCGCCTACCTCCCCAAGGCCCTTCCCCATCCCGGGAATCTCCTTGTCAGCCAAGCGAGGCTCCACTGTTGACAAAGAAGGGGATGTTGATGCACACAAATAGGTAAGGGAGCATAATGGGGACAACCATATGAAGCCCCAGGAGTAAAAGAACCCTTACCTATAGTGTGCCAACCAACACCCGCATCTGTCGCCTCGCCTTAGGTGCAACTAGCACTTCCCCACCAAGCGTCACTTCGGGTACTAGGGGGCAACCCAGGGGCGACGACATACCATCCTCTGAACTTGTATCTATGGACAGGATGTCCTCATCGCTTTGACCCCCATCGGAGGAGAACTCACACGCGCTTGCTTCATCGGACGGTCTGATGAGACCAGTGAAGCACGTGTCGTCAAAGATGGTAGGGCCACCGAGTTAGGCGAGAGGCCCATGCCCTTGACCTCCGAGGGGCCCGCAGCATTGGCCATACAGGGTTGAGCTCTCGTTCAAGTTTGTAGGATGCCCCACTTTAGGGGGCGCCTCGTGACACTCCTCTATCATAGAGCCAGACACATCGAGGACTCGCATGTTATCCTCATCACCACTGTTGTCGTCATCATCAGCTTCACTGTCACCTTCCACCTCGCCACTCCCCTCCTCCGTAGCAGAGTCAGCGGACTCACCGAGCGAGCTCGGGTGGACCTCCGACCTGGTAAGGTCAGGGGGCCAAGGAGAGAGGTACGATCGTGGTCTTCGAAGGGCCCTCGCCTTAGCCGCACCTATATGACTGACGGTGTCTCTGTCCTTATGCCCACCCACGCCACAACCGCAATCACTGCTCAGGGCTGGCATAGGACGCTTGGGCACTTCAAGGCCCAGGGGTAGCACTATAGATGCAATGAGTTAGCCGGTGCAAAGATGTGCACACTAACAAGGCATTGCCTGGGTACACAAGAACTCACCATGACTAGTAGGCCTCTCTAGAGATGCCAGTGAAGGCCAAATGCCATCCTGTCGAGGTTCATCTATTTGTACCTCCCAGCAACAAGCTAGAGGGGACATGCGGAGAATGCAGAACTCTAAGGTACGGTCCCACATGTTCAGATGAAGGGCCACCGCGTGGAGCCTCCGAAACTGCGCCTTGTCATCATGGTCTAGTACCACAGCGGGGGTCTGGACGAAGTCCATGAGACGTCCGGTGAAGTGAAGGCTGCTATTACGCTCGACCTTCTGATAGAGACAGTGCTCCATCGAGTGCAAGTGCCACTACGTGCAAGTCGAGTTGGTAGGAAAGTGCTATGAGGAGGGATTGTGAAGTTGCAGGCTCACGCTGCCCAGATTGGAAATCTAGCCAGGGTCGATGTGCTTCGGCTAGCATCGGGCATCATGAAGTGACGTGGAGATCATCATACGAACTTGGCTGTCTTCCGAGTAAGCTGCCCAGGTACAACCAACCAGGCGATGGCGTTCGAAGTCAGCTGTTGGAGCTCTAGCTCGTATAGCCGCAACAAGTCTTCGACGAAGCGTGTAGCCAGAATGCGGAATCCGGCATCAAGTATGCCGCAAAAACAACTATCTCACCTTCCTATGGGCGCGGTTTGGTCTCCTCACCATTGGGAAGGCGCAAGACATCCCAAGACGTGACCTGCCGTCCTGCACCAAGAAGTCCAGTAGCTCCTCGGAAGCAATCGAGGGCCCTAGGGTGTTCACGTACACCCAGCCGGCCTTCCCCATGACCTTCCATCGCTTATCACTGGCCACCTTCATGCGATTGTCCCAGTCAACCTGGCTGCTGGAAGGGGCCGATGTCAAACCACAACTACGGCGGTCACCAACACACACCATCTCCAAGACGAAATATGCAGTGACGTACGAAGAAAGCAAAGGGAGAGCAATAGCATGAGCAAGACGATAGAGACCACGGTCAAGGCCACAAGAACAAGAAGCAATCATAAAGCAAACTAGGCATCACGCTCACGCTTAAAAAGAGAAGTGACAACGGTAGCTAATACCCAACAGGACGTGGGACTCGAAGAGACGCACACCTGGCCGGACCAAGTACGACGCCTCGCCGTGCACGAACCAAGAAATCAACCACTGCCACATGGGCACCCTCACGTGCTACCACAACCAAACGATCCTTGGGGATCCAACGCGCCGACCCGGTCGACTCCATTAAGGTGAGCACGGAGTCAAGGAGGTGCACGTAGCCCAATCATCGGCATGACGCATCGCCTCCCAAAAGCTAAAAATTCAACCGTCACCACGTGTGCCCGACAGCCATCGCTACACTCATTCACGCCTCATGGTTTTTGTGCGATGGCTCACTAGGAGCATAGTTGGTGGGAATCCACGCCAGCGCTTTCCGCTAGGACGAAGGGACAGAGGGGCCTAAGAGGCAGCAAACATGGTCTCGGCCCACAAAAAGCTGGGCCCCTCCACCACGAGAGGCTACTGTTGGGGGAATGGCCCCTACCCTGGCCCAAATGGCCCACGACGCTAGGAAAGCCAAGCCAGCAGTTTCGTGGAAGCCCACAATGCCAAGAAATAGCATATATGTCCCTAGAAGAATAGACTTAGATAGTGATGTTTATATAACCATAGGTGAAAGAAAGGACTTATGTACCACTATAAAGATAGACTTATGTAGGGGTATCTATGTAAGTAAACTCCCATGGCTATATATATACGCCTGAGTGCGCCATGGGGAAGGCAAGTGCACTCTTTTTCAGCAAAGAGCCATACATTACCAACTTTCAAGATACTAACATAGTCTTCTAGTGTCATGTCCAGGGTGTTCTAGGCTACAGGCAGCCTCTTCACGGCTCCCATGTAGCCCCCGTCCTTTACTGTTTGGTGTATAATCACAACACACACCTTTATTGTGAATTATTATATTAGGCTAGACACGGTCCATTACTATATATTTTTTGCAATAATATATCTGTACTACTTAAAAGAAGGAGTTGCTGGTGATGGTTTATCTGCCTCTCCCAACTCCCCCATAAAAAAATTCTAACAAAAATAGATAGCTTTTTTATCCGTAGCAAAGCACGGACATTTAGCTAGTTATTGCAAAAATGGCTAATTGGGGCAACTGGGTAGCCCAACACAGTTGAGCCAAGGTAGCTCGAGAGGCTGTGGGTCTCACCGACTCTGGACCACCATCCTTGCCTACCACGCTCACCCGACTACTGCTGTTGTGCTGTCCTACTAAGCTCCAGTGATGCGGCAGGAGACATGTGTTGCCTACCGCACCTGTCGAGCTCGTGGACAGGGATAGGATTGCAAAAACGGACGTCCAAGGGCCAAATTTAGAAAAAAAAAGGTGTTATTATGCCAAACATGCAAACAATTTTGCTAACGGGAAATATCTTGTTCTATTAGGGTGAAACAGAAATTTTAAGTAGTTCTAGTAAGCGTGCACGTGGAATCCACGTCAAAAGCATTGATTATATGTCCAGAAATGAAATGCAAATTTTGGTCCATGCCTCATGATTGAATTTCTCATGAGTCACATAGTCAGTCACACCTTATAATAGACAACCAAGATTCTATCACGTTCTTGAACGAATAGGATAGCTATGCTAGACTGGAAGTCGAGGAACAAGACCCCTAACAAAGCGTGGTCATTTTTGCCCCCTGATAGATCGAGGATGCCAACTAGAGAGGGGGTGAATAGGCGGTCTAAAAAATTTCTTCTCCAATTAATTATCAATTTCTATTTGGCTAAACCAAGTAAATAATGTGGAAACTTAACACGAAAAGGTTTAGCACAAAGAACACCTAAAACAATTGGGTTCACCTAAGTTCATTAACAAGATAGGTCTATATCAAGGTTTGCAATCCTAGGATGACAAGAAATCAATTTAATTCTATGAAAGTAAATTGCTTGAATGAAAATTGGGCATAAAAAAACAAACAACAATTGACATGGTTGCCTTTTACTGTAGTGTTCGGAGACTTGCCGGTCTCCCCTAGTCCACGTTGAGGTTAGCCCAAACGAATTGGACCGGCTCCACGAATTAATCTGAAATACTACAATCCACTAGTGGTAGCTCTTTCCCACTCCGGATAGGTGAGCTCCAACCTTCACAACTTTGACATGTCTTCTCACAACCTTTTTTGAGAAGATCACCGCGCACGATGCCTTCAATGCTATTTAGGAGTCAACAAACTCGAAGAGTAATAAGTCAAACCCCTCGCTTGACTTTCACCATGTGCAACGAATGCACAAGCTTGAGTGGATACACAATCCACCTCTAGAAGCAACACATGCAATCTAGAGCCTTCCTCCTTGCTCACAAGGTACAACGCATGCACAAATAAGAGGATACTCTCATACTAGCTCAAAGGAGTGAAATAGAGTGCCAAAAGTTATCCTCCAACCAGCCACAAGGGGTATATATACTCTACACCTCGAAAATAGCTGTTCGGATAGAAACATAGGATTTCCAAAAGTACCGCAGGCAAACAACCGGTACTTCCGCTCCCCTCATTAACGATCAGAAAAACTAGCCATTGTAGGCAAATCCAATAGTTCCGTCATGTAAAGTCTGGTACTACCAATCATCAGAAGTATTACAGGACTCGCGTGGAACTACCGATTTCTTCGGGGACAAGAAGACTCCACACATGTGTCTCTTTACAAAAAATATACCGCTACAAAATCCAGACGTTTTGCAAATCGAAAGTACCGCTCACACAGAGCCGGTAGTACTGCTCACTGATCGGACCACTCACACAAAACCGATCGGACCGCTCACACAAAGCTAGTTGAAAGTACCAACCGTCAACTACACTGGTCGTTGACCACGTCGGATGGTTCGACAATTTAGATCTCCGACCACGTTGATCTCCGACCACATTGTCCGGTTCGACCACACAGGTCTCTGACTACGCTCGTCTCCGACCACGTTGTCCTGATCGACCGCACATGATGAGGACATCCTTTACATAGATACAACTGTGCCAACTCCACAACAAACTCAACAAACTGAAACTATGATACAAGGACCAATGACTCGAGCGCGAGCACGTCAACTTAACCATCAGGTGAATATGTTCCTAAGTTTACATAAAATTGTTTCAAAGAATGGCATACTACTTAATTCTTGTGATGATTTAATTGTTCTTAGGAACCATGAGAAAAAACCATGTGAGCTCAAGTGTAGAAGTGGAACCGTCAAGCGCAATCCAAGTCCTGTTTACGAGTTCGACTCAGATTCGCCTTTGTAACAGCGTTAACTTCAAACGGCCGTAACTTTTGATCCAAAAGGCTTCTAGGGGCCCGTGAGTACTCGTTGGAAAGCTCTTGGAGTCTGCTTTCATATGGATCTAGTATCACTTCCAAACTCCATCCTAGCAGATCATAAACTATGAAACAAGTCACATCACTTTTTTAGTCCGAATCAAAGTGGGTCGAGGGCCTTGTATCACCACTTAGGCTATTTGGGCCGGTACTGTTCATGCCGTATTGTTCATGTGAACAGTAATTATGAATAGTACCACACCCCTTTTCATTAGATAAGTGCGGCTTCCCCCTTTCCTATTTAAGGAGGTCGCACCCTTTTAATTTTCCTTGGGTTTTTCTTAAAAGATTATTCTGCTTAGCAGTTTCACCGCATGTTCGGTTGAGAAACCCCAACTTGTGAACTTAATATTTATTCGTAATACAATTTCAGATTGCATCTTGTGCTCTCTTGCTTGTGTTCTCGATTCGCTTGCAGGAGATAGCCTTCTTGGTGAGGTCAACCGCGTTCGGCACGGTTGATAACCATCGGAGCAGTGGTGTAGTGATTGCGAGGGGTTCGATCTGGTTTGGTCGGAGCCTTTGGATCATCAATGTCGAGATCTCCATAATCGACTTATCAGTACCTTTCGGAAGATCGGACCATCATCACATTAGTTGGTATCAGAGCAACGGTTGCTCGTGAGATAATTCGTCCCTTTTAGATTAGTTTATGTTCATCGTATCGTCCCAAAAACTCCAAAAAATTAGCCTACAAAAAAAAGAATTGTTCGTAGTGTTCTTCCGTTGTCCCAACACCCCTTGTGCCATTGCAATTTTCTTTTCAGTATTGCTCGTTGAATTTTTGGTTACATTGTCGTGTTCAAGTTGTTGATTGCTAGTTTAGTCAGAGTCCAGTTCGTCATTGTCTAGTTGCATCTCGTGTTCCTTTGCGTAGCTTCGTCGTTGTGTGTTCTTGTTCCTTACGGCGCCGCAACCCTTGCCGTGACCCCCCAGGTGATGCCATCCTCGGCGACCCTACCATCCCCTGCCGCGTCTCTCGCTAGTTTCGTCCTTGTGCAAGAAAAAATTAGGGTTTCGGACTCAGAGGAAAAAACAGAGAGAAAGGGAGAGTTTGATTTCGGAGTTTGACAAAAAAGGAAAAAAAGACAAAGAGTGTTCCCTCTGTCCGAAATTTGAGAAGTTATCAAGCCTTTTCCAATCCTGTGAAATTTGGTGGAGTACTTCTTTAAACATCCATAAGCCTCCAGAAAAAAATTGAGCAAGTTCGGCCACGGGATCAAAAGTTATAGTAGTTTGATTTGAGGCCGAATCAAATTCAAGTCCGTTTCGACACCCCTTCAGTAAAACTGGCATAACTTTTGCATACGGAGTCAGAATTCAACGTTCTTATATTCGTTGGAAAGATAACGATGAGCCCGATCCAAAAATGACTCGCTTGTGCTAGTTGCCCTCGAAGACCCCCAAAAGCGGCCATCTTTAGCCCTGAAATCGCGTCACAAGATTTCGATTTTCCGTCTTTGGTGATTTATTCGCAAGAGAGTTGTAGATGTCATTGAAATCTTTCAAATGAGTATATATAAGCCATAGAAAACTTCGCCTTTTCATCATTTGAGACTAGCTGTTGTTTCTGCTCAATCTAGAGGGATGTTCGCGTTTTACTGATATTGTTGTTTTGTGTTCTACATCGTAAGAATAATCTTGTGCCCTTAGAAAGAAGTTTGAGTAGTGTGCTAGCGTCTCTCCTAGTACTTGTTGTGAGGTTCTCCTTTGCTTACTTTAAGTCACATTGATCGTTGCGTGTGTGTACGTACACTTCCTTGCATAGGGCTTGATTGGCTAGCTGTGATTAGGCTAGGATTAGCAACCTTTGATGAATATTTTGAACAATCATTCAACTTGCATTTACAGAAATGATTAGCCATTAAAAAGAGGTGCTTTATCTAGGTGCACTATACTTCTAGTCGCCATCATTTTATTCGCTAGGCGGTGAAGCCTAAAAAATGAGAGACTAAGCTCTGATACCACTTGTTAGATCGAGGAGGCTGACTAGAGGGGGTGAATAGGCGGTCTAAAAAATTTCTTCTTCAATTAATTATCAATATCTATTTGGCTAAACGAAGAAAATAATGTGGAAGCTTAACACAAAAAGGTTTAGCACAAATAACGTCTAAAACAACCGGGTTCACCTAAGTGCACTAACAAGATAAGCATATGTTAAGGTTTGCAATCCTAAAATGATAAGCAATCAATTTAATTCGATGAAAGTAAATTGCTTGAATGTAATTGAGCACAAGAAAACAAATCTCAGTGTTGGCTTGGCCAAGTTGAAGGCATTGCATTGTAAAGGCCTTGTCATAATCTCCTCGTCGCACACCAAAGGAAGTGTGCTTATCCGGTGGCAATATGGGATGATCATGTCTTGTGGGTAAAGATGTACAATCTCTGCGGAGTGTATAATCTTTCCTGGATAGCCGTGTCCATGATCAAGGACATGTTGAGTATGGTTTTTCAGGGATTAAACTTTGTTTTCAAAATGATTTTTCAAAATGCTTATGGATGGATGGAATCCATATGAGATCTTTTTGGAAAAGATGGTTTGGGTGGGATATCCGTGGTTAGGTTAGTATTTGGTTGGAGTCTGTACTAATGATATTATTTTGTTGAAATCTTGTTTTTATCTATTATATCAAATTCAGCTTTTGAATCTACTTACAATATTTATTTCAACTTTGCTTTTCGCTCAATTAATCTTATTATGCCTTCCTTTGTCAATCCTTATGCATGCATTAACTCTGTCAAACCTCCTGGTATAACTTGTGGAGTACTTTGTGTGTTCATGTTGCTCAATTCATCATTTTTTTAGAAGATAGCTTCGACTTTGGTGAGGATCGGAACGAATAGGCCGCGTTTGACTATCGTTTGCCTGTGGGCAGGCTCAATGGGTTTCTTCCGCTTCGGTTTTATCTTCCGATGCTTATATTTAATTTTAGCTTATGTTCCATAGATGTAAACTTTGGCCATTAGGCCCATATTCAATTGATAAAGTTTGTCATTGTGCTTGATGTGTATCCCTATTGTTATTGTGTGCACTAGCTGATCCTAGACTAGTGCGATTTACACAAAGTGTTTTGGAGTTGTTGCTCCGGGATCCGACATCCAGGCACCGTGGTCGAGGCTTCATGGTCGAAAGACCGTCGTTAAGGCGTCGTGGTCAAAAAGTGGTGGTCAAAGTGCCGTGGTTGAGGCGCCCTGGTAGAAGTCCCATGGTCAAAGTCTCGCGATCGAGGCTCCGTGGTCGAAGGACTATCGTCGAGGCACTGTGGTCGAAGAGCGGTGGTTAAAGTGCCATGGTCGAAGGGCCGTGGTCGACGCGTCGTGGTCAAAATCCCGTGGTCGAAGGGCCGTGGTCGAGGCGGCGTGGTTGAAGGACCGTGGTCGAAGCCCCGTGGCCGAAGCACCGTGGTTCAGGCGCCGTGGTCGAAGTGCCATGATCGACGTCCTGTGGTCGAGGCACCGTGGTGGAAGTCCCGTGGTCGAAGTCTCGTGGTCGAAGAGCCGTGGTCGAGATGCTATGGTTGAAGGGTCGTGGTCAAGGCGCCGTGGTCAAGGCGCCGTGGTCGAAGGACCGTGGTCGATGCGCCCTAGTCAAGGCACTGTGGTCGAACTCCCATGGTCGAGGCACCGGGGTTGAAGTCTCGTGGTCAACGTGTCATGGTCGAAGTGCCGTAGTCGACGTTCCGTGGTCGAGGCGTCATGGTGGAAGTCCCGTGGTCGACGTGCCGTAGTTGTCCCGGGGTCGAAGCGCCGTGGTCAAAGGACCGTGGTCGAAATGCGATAGTCTAGGTGCCGGGTCGAAGAACCATGATCGAGCTTATTTTTCATAATCAACTAAATTCAAGAAGATGAGGGAGGACATCACAGACCTTATGTTCGTCGAGGCATGGATGTGTTGTAACGGCGTAGTGGGTCACGGGCGGCGTAAGGCCGGAGGGTGTCATTGAAGATATCTTCGACGGCCGCCGTCAAAGATTTCGACACCGGCTGCGGTCGAAGATTTCGACAACAGAAGCTGTCGAAGATTTCGACACTGGCAGTGGTCGAAGATTTTGACACCGGCAGTGATTGAAGATTTGGACATTGGCTGCGGTCGACGATTTTGACAATGGCAGCAGGGTGGGACGAAGCGCGGAGTGCGACGGTGCGGTGGAGCAGGGGGCAGAGCGGGAGCAGAGGAGGGTGGAGCATGGGGCAGAGCAAATGTGGGGGCGGAGTGGGCGGCGGCGGAGAGGGGAGGAGCGGCGGTGTGGTGGAGCGGGAATGGAGTGGGCCGGAGCGGCGGCGTGGGATCGAAGGGGGCAGAGCGGCGGAGGGGGAGGAGCGGTGGTGTGGTGGAGCATGGGGGTAGGACGGAGAAGGTGGCGTCGCGGGAGTAGGGAAGCATTAGGGCTATACCGATGGATATATTGCAGGCGTGAGGGCGGCGCCGATGGATTGCTGGCATGATGCGGCGGCGTGGGGGTGGAGCGGTGGAGCATGGGGGTGGAGTAGAGGGTGTGGCGGGAGCGGGGGAGCATTGGGGCAGCGCCGATGGAAATATTGTAGGCGTGAGGGGTGGCGCCGATGGATTGCAGGCGTGATGCGGGGGTATGATTGCAGGGGGGTGGATGGGCACGGCGTGCGGCGGGATTAGTAGGACTAACTTGCAATCATGGACATTGGATGAACTAAATAAACGGTGTAGATATTCAGATAGCAGGACCAACTTGCATTGTTAGCTATTGGATTATATTAACGTGGTTGGATGACAAATGATTTAATCAAGTTGGTGCTTTTTATACTAGTATAGATGTTTGCCAACAAACATAAAATAGGTGCTTGATTTTCACGTAATGATAATTACAGAGAGACGGTAAGTGTGTTGAGCTTATACGGATTTATGTAACTTAAAAATTTTCACCTACACTAACAACGCATCTCTAAAGTTTCAGTCCAACGGTGCAAAGAACAAAACTTTGAAATTCCGTGCATTTATACGTACAGGTGAAAATTGAATCATGCGATTCTTCGTCTCGGACACATAAACGGGAGATACGAAGATTGTATATCACATTATTTAAATCACCGTGTTACAATGTCAAGTGCCTGTTGTAAATGAATAGTCCCAACATTCATGAAATAGTTTTTTTTGTCGAATTTGCCACAATGCATACATTTAAAAAACCATTAGAATTTTTGGATCAATTTTATAACAAGGTGATTCCACGCTCACCAAAGGGGGGATTTCAACTTTTTGCCACTTTTAAGATTGGCCAATTAACTCTGTCACTTACATGTGGGTCCGTCTGAGTCACTAAAAGCGAGCTAGGGTGGCAAATCTGTTGCCACTCTACTCATAAAAGTGACAAATAATTAAATTTTTCCCACCAAAGGAGGCTATATTGTAGAATTTTTGGATCAATTTTATAACACGGTGATTCCACGCTCACTAAAGGAGGCTATATTTACAATTTTATAGCGTATAGAACCAATTTTGAAATTAACATGGCACAATGAAACAATTAAATAAAAAATTC
Source organism: Bonia amplexicaulis (assembly GCA_036346245.1). Classification (NCBI taxonomy): domain Eukaryota; kingdom Viridiplantae; phylum Streptophyta; class Magnoliopsida; order Poales; family Poaceae; genus Bonia; species Bonia amplexicaulis. The sequence goes on from CM070757.1 coordinate 5,533,201, forward strand.
GCTAAACAATTGTAGACAAAAAAAAAAACAATCACCCACACCACCTCTAGAGGTGAAATGGATCGAATAATGCTTAAATCATATTCGCATTCATATTTTTTCTCGGATTTAGATACGAATCGGACAAACGTTAGATGCGAATATGGATCGGACAAATATCATATATGAATTTGGAATGGATTATACTCAGAATCGGATCGAATTCGACTATTTTTTGAATTTCAATAATTATTCGTGGTCTCTCCTGTTTAAAACATGGCACTGAATTATTTTAATATTTTAAATTGATAAATAACTGACCCAGTGACTCGACATCTAACTATGCATTAAATATTAATAGCAACATATGAATCATTCATCTCACGTATTTGTATAATGCAGCTTTTAAAGATAGCTCCATTTCCTATGGCGCAATAAAGTTAACAAATCAATATCGGTTTTATTAGGTGGTATGCCAAAATAAAAAATTATGAAATGTCAAATTAAAGCCCACTATGATGATGGGCTCATCGAGATGATCTAAATACATATAAAATATACTTATTTTAGAGGTCAAATGCAAAAGATATGTATTAGTAAGTTGCTGCTATTATATCTACTGAATTCGGATTCGAATCCGAGACAACCCATACCAGATCAACATCTGTATCCAAATATTAGATATCTAGATCCGACACATCTAAATCCATTTTGTATCCGAATTTAAATATTAACTATCCGAATTTAACATATCTAGATTGAGTAGTCGAATGTCGAGTAATATCTGAATCAGTTTTCACCCCTATCAGCCACCACCTCCTCCAGGGGCCAGGGGCAATCCCGTCCATTCAAACTGGATTCGTGTCCATAGCACCAAGAGGGAGCGAGCCAGAGAAAGAAAGGGTCTTGGTCTTCTCCTCCCACCCCCGCAGGCGGCGAAGTAAAACAAGGAAAGGGTCCGATAGAAAATTCGGCAGCGGCGGCGACGGTGAGGCGGCTCGCGGCGGAGGCGACGGAAGCAGCAGCTGCAGGGGCGCCGCCGATCGATCGGTCGCGTGCCCAGCCTACCCCCGGTCGCGCGGGCGGGGTCAAAAGGGGAAAAAAGCCGCGGGGGAATTTCTTCGCACCGCGGCGCACGCAAGGAATCCAGCTAGGTGGAAGGGGAGGGAGCGGGTGGGACGGAAGGGTTCGGATTCCAGTTGAGCCCTGGGCACGCGCAGGAGAGGAGAGAGAGCAGGAGGCGGCGGCGCTGGGTTTGATGAGGAAGGCTGGAGCAAAAGGTATACGCAACCCTAGATCTTAGAAAATCTGAGTAGTATCTCTGCCTGGTGCTTTGCTGGCTCCCGCCGCCGCGGCGTCCGGATTAGGGGGGTTTTAACCGGTGGGCTTGGTTCTGGTGGCGGCCGCCGCCACGGAGATCGCCCTGTGGTTCGCCGTTTCCGTCATGTGTTGGGGATGGAGGACAGGTTCTCGCCCGTCGGTCGTCAGATCTGCTTTGTCTGAGGGATTTGGACTCCGGGCCGCGGAGTTTGTCTCAGGTCAATCTACAGGCTTGTAGCTGTTGTTCATCGTTTCTGTGCATCTGCCGGAAAGAGTTGCTCGTCGGAAATTCTTCCAGCCTCAAGATCTGCCTGTATTCCTGGGGATTAATTGTTTCGGAAGAAGAAGAATCGGTGCTCTATCTGGGGCGGAGGCCGACGGCCGAAGGAAGAGGGCAGTTGACTTGACTTGTGGATGCTGCTGTTTTGTTGCCATGGGGACTCAGTCCTGGCAGGAGACACTTACTTTTGGTCTAGCTTCTGGTGTTCCATACGTGCAGCAAGACAGAAGTGCTTGTTTGTTACCGTCGGGTTGGAAGTTTGAAGTTTTTTTTTCTTAATCTGCTACTGAAGTTGGGCCAGGAATTCAAAGTTTGTTCTTAATTTGCTTACTGAAAGGGGTCAACGTAGTGGCTGCTGATGGGTGCCCGGGGGTTGTGGCATGACTGCAGAAGCATCGTTTAGTTCTTAACTCTCGCTTATGTGCATGCTATGTGGACTGTGATGCTATTATTCTTCAAACAGTACATCCTAAGCTTTGGTGGTGTGGTGCTCAACAGAACCTTCTGTTGTTTTTGTTTTCCAGAGGATTTTGAGGGATCTATTGGATCTGAGGGTGCGGTTGATGTGAATCGATCTCCTGTTTCCGCTGCAACAACAGGAAGACGATCTGATTTGATGGTATGCACATGTTTTGCCATTCGCTAACACTTTGGTTTGTGTCTTTCTTACACTATTTGCCAAGCTAAAAGCTTGTCGTTGGGTTCAGTTTGCTAAGCATTGGTGTTGTACCTCATCTTTGATATTTAACTTCTTCTGTTACGGATTTTATGACTAGTTTGGTTCTCTTGGCAGATTCGATTCTGTACCTGTACTGGAAGGTCGTTATCGTCGTCACTTCGTAATCTTAATAGCACAGATATTTCGATGACCTGCAAAGGCTGTGGTGGTGAATCAACAGCTGACAGAGACGGGCCATCGTGTAGCAGCAAGCTTAACACCATGGGCTTGGAGCTCCCAAGACCTATAGATCCTGAGGTGAGATGGAGGACTGTAAACAGAAGGCAAAGAGCTGCAAGAAGAGCAAGGACATCTTTTTCTGGAGAAGACAGAATGAAGGATGAAATTAGATCTTTCTATGCATGTGGCAATGCCATAAGTCAAGAGACGGCACAAGCAGACGCTCCAGTCTCAGAATCTGAGAAGGTTCTTGTTTTCCTCCTCTAGAGTACGATGAAATAAGAGTCAACAGTCAATACAATTCATGAATGCCAATTTTCTGAACTGTTTAATTTTATGTCTGCAGCTTGGAGTATCTATTCTTGGTTGGCGCTTTAGTGACCCCACGGAAAATGTTCCAATTAAAAAGAGAAGATTTCATATGGATTGTTCTCCATCACCTCCACCCACTCCGTTGCTAGTGGATCCGTATGAAAAAATATTGAGCAGATCCTGTGGAGGCATCTCAGCAAATGGGAAGCGTCATGAGGTTAAAATGCTAGGAGGTGAGTGCTGGGAGGAAAAGAAAGGGCCTTTTGATGCTGATGATTTTTCTGGTATATCAATACTGGCTGCTGCGGCCTGTGAGAGTGAGATGGATGGTGACGTATTAAACAGTGAATGCTCGAAGTCAGCCCACTCTCTTGAAGAAAGGAAGCCGGAGGCTATTACGGGCTGTTCTGAGTTGAGTTTCCTACATGAAATCAAGGAGGATAGGTTAAATATTCCGGATGCTTCACATTGCAAATCGGACAGGCCTCTGGAGTCATCTGAATCTGCTCCTGATTTGAAACCCTTGTTTCCCACTGCATTAAACAGCTCAGAAAATCTTGTTGAATCTGTATCTGCTTCTGAGGCCAATCATGTGCTTTATTCTGCATTGAGCAATGCAAACAAAACAGATAATTCTTCATCTGCTTCCGATGCGAAGTCTTCAGGTGTTACCATGTCAAACAACTCAAGTAATCCAGATAAATCTGTGGGCTGCTTGCAAGATACAGTATTGCAAACCGAGTGTTCCAATGACACTCGTGATTCTAGGTTGCACTGGGATCTTAATGTTGCAATGGAAGCATGGGACACTACTTGTGGTGATGATGATGATCATGATATGGTTGGTCCTGATCCTGTAGCTTCTGCTCTAAGCAATTGTCATAATGCTGAAAATGAGATGAACAAACAACAGGCGTGTCAGAATATTTTAAACTCATCAGTTGCTGGTGACGTATCTGATCTTTCTTGTGACAAAATTCATGTGGTTGATGCACCACAAGATGTTAGGACAAAGGGTGAAAACATTTTTCCATGTGATAGTTCATCTCATCCTTTGTGCAGTCGGTCTCATCAAAATTTGCAGCTATTGGAATCCGAATCTCTAGATGGGAATGATTCATCTGCAAAAACAAAGGATTTGCCCGATCAGCAGAAGAGCAGTTATGTTTCCAAAGTGGAATCACGCCTAGGATCTTATCCAGATTGCAGTGCTTTGGCTCCTATCACGGAGCATGTTGCTTTGACTGTAGATGTGGAGAAGCTTGATGTTTCACATGCCTCACCACTTGATTGTGCAGGTTTGTTTCACTGGGCTTCTGGGGATGGTCATGGTGAAGGTAATTCAATCCAAACAAGTGAACTGGGCTCCAAAGTGAAGCCTTTGGCAAGTCGATTGGTTTCCGAGGAAAGCACAAACCTTGCAACAGTAACTGTTTTCAATAAAAGTTTTACTGACCTTGGCTGGAGTGATAATAAACTTGGGCAAGCTTATCAACAAAGCATATCTGAATTTAAGAACCAGGAGCTTTTGGGTGTTGATTCGGGAACTAGTAATATCAACCAGTCAGTTAATAACAATGCTGAACATGGCACCGATGTATTGGGTCTCATCAAGAGAGCTGCAGATGCAGACAATGATTTGTACCTCCCTGATCCTCATCCAGAGAACAACCCAGGTTCTTCTGATTGTGATGTGGCCCATGGGCATGACGGAGATGGTGTGAGTGCAACGATTAATGCTAAAAATTGTGTAATCACTTGTGCCAACAGTAGCAGTGCAGAAACATATTATATTACCAGTGATGCCCCGCAGGCTCCCAGCCCCAATTCAGAATGCACCAAACCAGTAGTTACTGACATGGACACTATTGTGGATTCTCAATCTGCAGCACAGAACTACCCAAATGGTTACAAAAATGAGCTTGGGAAGGTTGCATCAAATAATTGTCTAGAGCATTGCTATGAAACAGATGCATCTCATATTAGCAAAGATCTTGCTGGGACAGGAAAAGTGGATGTTGAGGAGGATGATTCTCAATACGAGGATGGGGAACTTAGGGAATCTGGTGATCGCTATTGGGCAGATGATGCAGATGACGGGTATGAAGTTAAATGTGCCAATTATCGGGTATCAGATTACAAGGACGAAGAAGGTGCCCCTGACATTCCTCCTCTCCCTGTTGGCTCTATTTCAAAGAATATGGGCTTTCCAGTTGCTGATTACAATGAAACACGATCCAGGAAGAAAGAGGGTGATGTATCACTGGTCTCATCGAAGCGTTCATGGTCAACTAACTACTTAGATGATGGATCGGGAATGATGGGTGCTGGAAGTGCTGGTGAAAAGGCTCGTAGTGTTCATTTAAGGTTAAAAGGTGAGACTCGGATGTATGAGATGAACCCAGGCTGTATAATAGCTGGATCTGTTGCAACAGTCAACCAGTCCGAAAGGGGCAGTGATTGTTCAGGGGATGATCTATTAAGTATCAGAACGAAGTCCACAGGGTGGGATATGTTGCCTGAAGATCAGAGGCACTTGCGACATGATTCAAGGGACGAAGTTGATTCTTCTAACCGGTGTGTTTTGAGCACATTAGACACAGCTGGAGGTGGTGAATCGTTTCGACAAATGGTGTTATCAAATAGAGATGTGCAACCACCAGTGGATCGACCAAGATCATTTGACAGACCCCACAGAAATGAGCTGTGCAGGTAATTTCAGTGACTTTCTTTAGATATCATCTTACAGGTAATTCAATTTCTGATAACTTAAATGTCATGATCCTAACTAATAACCCTGATCCCCCTTCTTTTATCCAGATCTGATGATGGTTACGGCTCAGGCTCAAAAGCTGAAAGGACCATTGATTCTCATAGACTACATGGGAGTGGTGGAGCATCACGGCATATTCAAGCGAGCAACCGAGGGGAGCAGTGGGTGGAAAATTCAAATAATTCTCGTTCTACCCGGCGTAGATCACCTGATTATTATAATTATGGCCCGCCTGGTCCAAGAAATGCTGCAGAAGCTGCTGTCGTAAAGATGGAGAGCAATGGCTTTGTTGTTGCACGTGATGGCACTTTGGTAAGAGCTGCTGATGCAGCAAATGCTGGCAACATGGCAAGAAGGATGAGAAACACTTTAAGTGGCTCATACCGCCCTTTGTCCGGGCAGAGTTCTCCAGTTGACAGAGATGGAGCTTGCGGGTTGTCCAGAGGTCCTGCACATGCTAGGGAAGTATCTCCAGAACGACGCTTTGGCGCTAGTGGTAACCTGTCTGGTCGATATGGTCCTGAGATGGATAAAGATCGTACTTCTGATGGAAATATGAGTTCAATTCGTTGCTCACTGTCCAGTAGACAACGGAGGTTCTCACCGCATAGAGCCTCACTTAACCTTTCACGTGCTCACAGCAGATCTCCTTCTGGATCAAGGTCTCGATCCCCCCATGCTTGGACATCACCTAGGAGCAGAAGGGAAATTATGGCAAATGGAGGTGCAAGTTTGCGGAGACATAGTAGATCTTCGCCTAATTACATGACTGAAGTTAGAATTGGTCGAATGACTTCACCTCAAAGACAACCTGGATTTGATGATCGGGTTATGCGTTATAGCCCTTCATCAAGAAATCGCACTTACTCGCAACATGCTTCAACATGGGTTGATGGAAGGAACTGCTCAACAGCAGATCTTTCTGATCATAAGAAATGGTATTCAAGGAGGAGCCCACCTCTGAGAATTACGTCAAGGAATGACAGGTTTGATGTAATGGATTCCCAAGGACGGCCAAGGTCTGGAGAATTGTACCGCCCGACACAGGGAAGGCTTCCTTATGGCTTTGAAAGGGGAAGGGGAAATAAGCACAATGGGAGTGGTGATGATCAAAGGGAATACACTGATAGATATGAAACTCATTCTGTCAAGCCATATGACCGGAATGGTTCTGTGAAGCAGTTCAAAAACCATACCAGAGATAAACTTCGTCCGCGCATTTCTGCTCCGAGATCACCAGAACTCCAAAGAAGGGGGAGCCCCCGGAGATTTGACAGGGACTTTGAGAGGCAGCTGGATTCAGATTTGCCTCATGGAACTAAAGGAGATAATAAAAATCCCTTCAGATATGATTGAACTGGAAGGATAGTGCTGCAGATCCATGCCGGAATTCAGTCACTGCTATTTGACAAAGGGCTATCTTGCGTTCTACTTCTGTTACATGTGTTCAAGCCTCAGAAGTGCTGAAATCATTCACTTCTTGGAATGGAAATGCAGATTAACTTCACAATTTTCCTGTTTTCATTTGTAAATATTTATATTGGTAGTAGAATCACAGTCACTGCTTTTAGCTTTATGGCTGTTCCTTTTTATTTCTTATATTTTCTTAACTGTTCTCCCTTATTGCACTCTTTTTTAATGGGCATTATCCCTGTATGAGGTCCATTTAAACATGATCAATCAATTAATTTTGAGCTGAACCATCGGGGTATCTCTTTTGTTTCTGCATTTCATCTAGCATTTTGCATTGTCCAAGTGTTTATGGTCTACGTGGTTAAGTGGTTCACGTGTCCTGGTGATGGTGTTTAATACATATTTGGCTCCCAGCGTCCAAATCTGCAGTGTGTTCAGATGGGACAATTTGAACCTCTGTACTTAAGTGTATGATGTCCTTGCGGTGAATATTCTTTTTCCCTCTAATTAATATTTTCCTTCTTGGTACAAAACTTTACTTCGACATTCTTTTTTCAGGACAAAGGTTGGAATAGCGTCCTTGCACGTGTGAGGGGATGCTGGGGTATTGCTCGCACTCCTGGTTTATTCCATCTTCTGAGCATATTTACGAATGGCTGGCTACTGGTGCAAACTTCAACTTTCTACTGCACATGAAGCATACCATTTTCTATATTAAAGGGACATAGCTCCAATTCTATAGAAATAAAGGGAACATTAGCCTACCATTGCTGTTGGTATTACTGTTATTTCTGTGATCCAATGGCAGTGTTCTAGAAAGCACTAGGCTCTAGGCAGGCAGCAGCATGGCTCCTAGTGCCTAGGGCGCCTATGCTGGCGCCTATCAAACAGTGTCGAATGGCAAACTCATGTACCAATGAAACACATGGATGCATACGGTAATGTGGGAATTTTGCTAGTACTAGTGACGACACTTTATTTATCAATGAAAGATAGGAAACACATGGATGAAGTTTTACTTCGCCTTACACACGTGGGAGGTGGAATGAGATCAAGTAGAGCCAGTTGCTTCTGCCCCCTTAGACTCGTCTAGACTCACCTAGGACCCACCTAGGCACTCCGGCCATCCAGCTGGCCGATTATGGCCAAATTGCAGCAGCTAGGTGGCGCCAAACACCTAGGCAGCTTTTTAGAACACTGTCCGATGGTTATGAATATAGATTTGTCAATGGTTCCAGCCTGGTTGGGTTTGTGTGGGGTCAGGTCCCGAGCCCTGGCATGGTCCCATTTAATCGGACACAACATAAACACAGCATGATTGTTAAACTAATCAAAAAATGCTGACATGAATATGTCAGCATAACTATTAAATGGTTTTACATTACACAACACAATTGCAAGTCCACATGACATGGATGGCACAATGCAAACATAAAATGGGTCGATGTTGATGTGTGCTGTTAGTTTAGGGAAAATGTGAATAAAGTTATCTAAAAATCTGAACAAAACATTGTTTGACAGGTTTTAATTTGTTTGTCAGCATGCCTTGTTTTGTTAATCGTGTCAACCATATCAAGTAGTTAAACCTGACCTGCCCATTCAAAATATTAAGTGGCATGTTATACTGATCACACCCATAAGAATCGTGTTGTGTCCGTGTCCTATTATCATGTCATATTTAATTTTGACAGCTCTATATGAAATGCCATCAGATGTTGGTTCATTGTCTTACCTTGCCTCAGAAGGGCAAACATTCTTATATTCAATCATTGCTAAATTTGTTGGGTTGCTGTCACATTCTCTTTATTGTGAATTCCATATCATTTTAACAGCAACAGTGAAAAGGAAGAAGTCGTTGTATGCTGTAGTAGTATGTCAATATGTGATTAGCTTGGTTGGGCCTACCCAGTATAGTATGTGAATATGTGATTTATTTGGCAAACATATGGATTATTAGGTGTGATTAGTGCATGTTCTGTTATCATGTACAAACATGACTATAAATGATCTCAAATATTAGCATGTGAACATCAGTGTGTTGCTGATTCAGACATTTAGTATTATACGTTTGCTCCAATGCTGCACTCCTGAATCCATTGCGTGAAGTAGTTGATTCTTCTGGTGTGTGGCAGCCTGCAGATGGTGACATCCTCTGGAACTCGTGGCCTTGGTTTGCCTTATTGCAAGATGGAGGCCCTTGCATTTGGTCGTTTGCAGGATAAAATGAAACTTGCAAGTAAGCTTCCATGCTCTTGGCACCAGAGGTTTTGAGGATTGTATAGTCAAAGCTGAGATGGATGGTATGTTGACATTTGCTTCAGTTGAGTATCAGGGACTCAATCCATTACACATGGTAGCGGCATTTTGTGGTACCAAGTTGCATTCTTGGACTGATAAAGGCAGCGAAAATGGGAGAGAAGAGAAGAAAATGAGCGCTCTTTTTCTTCATAAGATGATGTGGGGTTATTGTTTGCAGTACTAAGTGTCAAGACTGACTCTCTTTTGCATGACGCTTGTCGTAAAAGAAAGTCTCGGTTTTAGAAGATTAATAGTCTCTAGAAGTTTCATGGTTTCTTCAGCTCCCAAACTAGAAAGTAGGATAACTTGCATTTCCATGACAAAACTATATATGTTACGTGTTTTAACCACTTTCTATCTTTCCTTATATAATTTCCCTCCTAGTTTTCTGACTTAAATTTGAGTGTCGGCTAGATATTCTAGTCGCCGTACCTTTTGGATGCTAACTCAAACCACATAATGTAATGTCCAGAAATCTCCAGGCTTTCTTACATGCGTTGGAATTTAATAAAAATAGTGGAAATGAAAGAAAAATCTCTTAATTCTTGAGTGCCTTCCATAGATGGTAAGCCGCTCTGTTAGTTTCTGGTGGCCAGCACTCGCGGGTGATGCATAAGAATTCCTGCTTTCCTATAAGAAAAGGAGTTCGATTTTATACTGTTATTTCCTGGGTTCCTCCAATTGCCGTAGTATTATCATGGAGCATATTAGAGCATAAGAAAATTTCTAGGGAACACAAGGTCACAAATGCTCTAGAGAAAACTTATAAGCTATTATTCAAATGAATAGGCTTTTTTAGACAATTTTGCACGATCCTTATTGTTAGACAGCTATATATGGTTAGACAGCTATATATGGGCCCTTGGCCTATTATGGCTATTATAGATTGATTGCTCTTATATTAGGCAAGGAGATCCCACGGTGGTCATGTTTCCATAAACCAACCGGGTCCTCCTTGCCTATATATATGTAACCTTTGGCCCCTAATCAACATATAGAATTCCATAAGCTTTCATGGTATCAGACGCCTAGGTTAAACTTCCGCTACCTAGCTCGCGCGCCCTGCGGCCACAAGACGCCGCCTTCCATGCCGCCTCAGCGCCACCCCTCTGGCCGCCGCCTCTGGCCCGCTCGCCGCGGATCCGAGCGCCGTCCCTCATCCGGACGTCCGCCTCGTCGCCGCCGATCTCCACCGCCTGGGTCTTCGTCCGCCGGAGCTGCAGCTCGTCGTCGATCCGCCCGGCCCGTCGATCCGCCGCCGATTCGCGCCTCGTCGATCCGCCCGCAGCAGCTGCGTGTCGCCGCTTCTGTACGCCTCCTCCTCGTCGCCGGATCTAGCGGGCTCCTCGCCTGCCGAAACCACCGCCGCCGCCGCTCCTCTGCCGCGCCGCCGCCGCCGCTCGCTCTCCCTCCCCGACCGACGCCGGATCGACGCCCAGACGCCGCCGTCCCGCTCCGGCCGCCACTCGCTCCCTCCCGGCCGACCGCCGGATCAGACGCCGGCCGCCGACCTCCTCCGCCGTCGGACGCCCGCCGCCAACCTCCGAGCCGCACGCGCCGCCTTTCAAAGCGGATCGGATCGTGGTTACAGTCGACTTACCTTTTATAGGTAAAAAAAAAAAAAAAAAAAAAAAAAAAAAAAAACCATGCCCAGCTGCTGCTGACGCCAAGGCAGCAGAGGACCTCCGCCGCCAGCGAGATGCCGCCGGGGCCGCCGCCAAGACGCCCAAAGGCCGAGCAGAGGCTGCGGCTGCCGCTCGCAACACGCGCCGCCACCGCGCCGTGAGATCTCCACCGCCAAGACGAGGCCGCTCGGGGCGCCGCCTTCAGCCGCCCCAGCGGCCGAAAGGTGAGGCTGCGCCGCCACTCAGAGCGCCGCCGCCGCCGCCCGCGCCCGTGGACGCATGGCCGCGCCGCCGCGGCGCTAGCGGTGGCCGTTGTCAAGCCCTCGGAAGCCGACGCCGCCTCCTGTCGCCACGACGGCGGTCGGTCTTCGGGCGCCTCACGGCGCACGGCCGCCGCCATCATCAACCTCCACGCGCAGGCCGTCGGGGTCCAGAACATTCGCAGCCTCGTCCCGCCATCCTTGACATGGAGTCCAATAACTACTCACCGGGCGCCACGGATGCTTCGGTCCTTGGAAGTTCTCCTCCAAAGACCATGTCCTCGCCGATCTCGCTGATTACACCTTCCCGACCGGGAGCGCATGGGCGTGTCGTCATGGCGTGGCTCAACCAGCACCATCTCTCCGATCTTGAGGAGATTGTCCGGAAGACCACCCCATCGCCCGCTCCATCTGGCTTGCCCTGGAACAGCAGTTCCTTGGCAATCGCGAGCAGCGAGCCCTCTACCTCGACGCCGCCTTTCGCAACTTCGTCCAGGGCGATCTCTCCATCACCGACTACTGCCGCAAGTTCAAGTCCATGGCTGATGCTCTGGGCGACTTGGGGGAAGTCGTCACCGATCGTACACTCGTCCTCAACGTCATCCGCGGCCTCAACGAGCGTTTCGCCTCCATCGGCATGCATCTTCAGCGTGGGCGTCCGTTCCCGCCTTCCGGCGGCCGTCATCGACCTCCTTGAGGAGCTCAATCGGCCCATCGCCGACGCCGTCCACCGCCTCATCGCCACCGGTGCCGCCGGCTCGCTCGTCTTCATCAAGAACCCGACAAGCCGGCCGCACCTTCCAGTGGCTTCTCTGGCACCAACAACAACTCCAGGAACTTCGGCAAAGGCGACAAACGTGGCAACCGCGGCGGCAAAGGCAAGGGGCGGCACTCTGGCACACCCGCCCCTGGTTCAGCGCCCTACGCACAGCACCAACAGGCTCCACCCGGTGGCCCGTGGCCCAACTTCTACAGGCCGTGGTCAGGCTCCATCAACATGTGGCCTGGGAATCGTCCTCCCATGGCTCCAATCCGGCCACTGTCCTCCATCGCCGGCCCAGACCTCACCGCAGCCCTTGTGGCCGGCGCTCGGGGTCGTGGTCGCTCTCCCGGCGCCTGGGGTCGGGGTCGCTCCTCCCGGCTACTACTACCCCACCGCCGGCACGCCATCCTGGGATGCACAGGGACTTGCTTCCTCCTTCAACACCGTGTCGCTGACCCCACCTCAGCAACACGATTGGATCTTCGACACCGGCGCCACCTCGCATATGACCTCCGACTCCGGTACACTCTCCTCCACCTCTTCCTCGCGGTATCCTATTCCACCTTCAATTATTGTCGATGAACTGAGCCTTCTGCCGTCACCTCCTCAGCACGACTCATCTTCTGGTTCATTATGCCTTAATAATGTCCTTGTTTCACCTGGGCTTATTAAGAATTTAATTTCCGTACGCCAATTCACTTCCGACAATAATTGCTCCGTCGAATTTGACCCCGCTGGTTGTTCTGTGAAGGATCTGCAGTCCCAGAGAGTGATTACCAGGTGCAATAGCTCCGGGCCGTTGTACCCTCTTCGACCTTCTGGCACACCATCCCTCCCTACTGCACACCTCGCCACTGCTACTGCATCCTCCGCGACCACCCTATGGCACCGTCGTCTCGGTCATCCTGGATTCGAGACTCTATCCAAACTTATGGCCTGCAATAAAGAAATTAGACAATCTATATGTCATGCTTGTCAGCTAGGACGTCATATACGTCTCCCTTTTCCTGTGTCAGCATCCCGTGCCTCATTTATTTTTGATCTTATACATTGTGATTTATGGACCTCACCAATTCCTAGTGTATCCGGTTTCAAATATTATTTAGTCATTCTCGACGATTGCTCTCACTACATGTGGACATTTCCTTTACGGCTCAAGTCTGACACGTTCACCACCCTGTCTAATTTCTTTGCTCTTGTTTCAACACAGTTTGGATGCACCATCAAGTCTGTCCAATGCGACAATGGGCGCGAGTTTGACAACTCCAGCGCCCGCACCTTCTTCCTCACTCACGGCACTCACCTTCGTATGTCGTGCCCTTACACGTCCGCTCAGAATGGGAAGGCTGAGCGGGCCATTCGCTCCCTCAACAATATTGTTCGATCTCTTCTTTTTCAGGCCTCTCTTCCACCTCGCTACTGGATAGAGGCCCTGAACACCGCCACCATGCTTCTCAACATCTTACCAACCAAGACGCTGCGCTCCCGTACGCCTCTTGAAGCCTTATTTGGCTCTCCTCCAGCGTATGATCACCTGCGCGTCTTCGGTTGTCGATGTTATCCCAACCTATCTGCCACAATCGTCCACAAACTCGCTCCGCGCTCCACTTCGTGTGTTTTCCTTGGCTACTCGCTCATCATAAAGGATCTGCGCCTTGACACCGACTCCAACAAGATCATCATTTCTCGGCATGTGATCTTCGACGAGTCTTCTTTTCCTTTTGCTGAGCAGCCCAACACACCCTCTCCCTCGGAGTTTGAGTTCTTGGATACCTTCACTAAACCCGCTCAGTGCCCATAGGCCCGACGGTATTATTACACATTGCGGGAACATCACCGACTTCTTCGACGCCTCGGTGACTGCGGCCCCAGACCGCCACGTGCGGTGGTGCCCTCGGCGCCCTTCCTCTGGCGTCACCAGCTCCTCGCCCGCCTGACCACGTGCGGGCATTGCAGTACTCGGCGTCCCCGCGACCACGTCGCGGCCCCTCCGGCGCCCTTCCTACGGCGTCACCGGCTCCTCGCCAAGCCAACCCGTGCGGTGCAGTACTCCCGACGTCTCCCGCGACGACCACGCGGTGTCAGTCCCGCCGTCGCGCCCTGCTATCACCAAGGTGTTTAGCCGGCGTCGCCCAGCTCCTTCGGCGCCCTCACACTCGTCGCCGGTCGCTCCTGCACCCATTCCGAAGGGTGCCATAGCCATTCCCCCGGTGGTCAATCAACATCTCATGACCACCAGGGCGAAATGCGGCATCCGGCTTCCTGCGGTCTACCATACTGCAACAATGTCTCTGTCTTGAAGACATATCGTCTTCGCTCTTCTGCGACCCACGTGGGCGCCGCCATCTTTGGAGGAGCATCTTGCCCTTCTTCGAAACGACACAGGGATCTAGTTCCACGCCTCCGGCACAAATGTGGTCACCAGGAAATGGATCTTCAAACACAAGTTAAAGGCTGATGGCTCATTGGAACGCTATAAAGCTCGCTGGGTTCTTCGCGGCTTCACCCAGCGGCCCGGCGTTGATTTTGCAGAAACCTTCAGCCCCGTCGTCAAACCAGCCACTATACGGACTGTTCTATCTCTGGCTCTCTCTCGCAACTGGCCCGTTCGTCAACTTGATGTGAAGAATGCGTTCCTACACGGCACTCTTCATGAGACAGTGTACTGTGTTCAGCCCTCCGGATTTGAGGATTCCAGTCATCCGGACCACGTCTGCCGTCTGAACCGTTCTCTCTACGGTCTCAAGCAGGCGCCTCGGGCATGGTACAGCCGTTTTGCAGCCTACCTGGTCTCTCTCGGGTTTGTGGAAGCCAAGTCTGACACTTCGCTCTTCGTGCTCGCCGCAAGATCGACACTATTTACCTACTGCTCTACGTGGATGACATCGTCCTCACCGCTTGCCGACCGCACTCCTCCAACAAGACTTGTTTATGCTCTCCAGCAGGAGTTTTCGATGAAGGACTTGGGTGACCTTCATCACTTCCTCGGGATGCAGGTTCAGCGCCGGACTGATGGTCTCTTTCTCACGCAGCGACAGTACATGCAGGAGATTCTCGACCGTGCGGGCATGGCTGAGTGTACACCCTGCTCCACCCCGGTAGATACTTGCTCGAAGGTCTCGGGCCTGGATGGTGCTCCTGTCAGTGACGCCACAGATTTTGAGCCTGGCTGGTGCCTTGCAGTACCTCACCTTCACTCGTCCAGACATCTCCTACGCCGCATGCCAGTGCGCCTCCACATGCATGACCCGGGAGCCTCACCTTGCGGCTCAAGCGCATCCTGCGGTATATCGTGGTACTCTTCACCTCGGCCGCTCATTCGACCCTCGGCCTGCTTTGATCGGTGGTTTACTCCGACGCCGACTGGGCCGGCTGTCCTGACACACGCAAGTCCACCTCGAGCTATCCGTGTTTCTCGAGGATAGCCTCGTCTCCTGGTCCTCCAAGCGCCAGAACACTGCCTCGTGTCCAGCCGGCCGAGTATCGTGGAGTTGCCAATGCCGTGGCTGAGGCATCCTGGTTGCGCCAACTTCTATGTGAGCTCCACTCCCCACCCAGCAAGGCTACCTTGGTTTATTGCGACAACATCAGCGCCGTCTACATGTCTTCCAACCCGGTTCAGCACCAACGCACCAAACACATTGAGATTGATCTTCATTTTGTTCGGGAGTGTGTCGCCATTGGTGCTGTCCGTGTTCTTCACGTGCCGACGTCATCCCAGTATGCCGACATCTTCACCAAGGGCCTACCATCGACAGTCTTTCAAGAATTCCGGTCCGGTCGAGCGTTTGTGCAGGCGCTCCGATGCGGGGGTGTTAGACGACTATATATGGTTAGACACTATATATGGGCCCTTGGCCTATTATGGCTATTATAGATTGATTGCTCTTATATTAGGCAAGGAGATCCCACGGTGGTCATGTTTCCATAAACCAACCGGGTCCTCCTTGCCTATATATATGTAACCTTTGGCCCCTAATCAACATATAGAATTCCATAAGCTTTCACTTATAAACCCTCTGTTATCACACAACTGCAATTCATTGTCCTCAAATAAGATGTTTTCTTGTTCTCTAGGATGTACTTTCATTGCTATCTGGATCATGGTTATTAAGGCGGTGTGGCGAGGCGCGGCAACTCACTACCTTCACACAACAATATTGTTTATGGCGCGCGGCGTGGCGACGCCATACACATAAGTAGCCACAACAATATTGGACTTCCAGAGGGCCTAAACAGAAGAAATATAAAGCGAGAAGGACTTTATTGCAATTTCAGAAAATAAGAGGGCTAAATTGCAAAATGTCAAAAACCCCTCATAACCGGCATGGAGGCGCCGCCCGCTCGGCATTCTTTGCCCCTGCCTCTCTCCCTCTCGCTCGCTCGGCATTCTTCGCCCCCTACCTCTCTCCTTCCCCCATCTCCACCTCCGGCGCCGGCGAGGCCGAGCCAACTCGCCGACGGCCACTCCGTCTTCTCGCTGCCACTCTCCACCGCCCCCAAGCGGCAGCCGCGGAGAAGACTCGTCGCGCAGCGAAGTAGGAGGCGGCGCCACAGCGGATCCGGCTGCGGCGACGGCGGAGGCAGTGGATCCAGCGGCGGCCACACCGGATCCGGCTGCGGTGACGGCGGAGGCAGTGGATCCGGCAGTGACGACGACGGATACGGCGCACCTCCATGCCGTCCGGATGGCATAGAGCCTCCGGTCCGCCACAGCGATATGGCGACGAGATATCGCCGATATCTCGACGCCTTAATAACCATGATCTGGATTAAATGTTGCATTAAGAGAAAATAGTTCTACTTTCCTTCTTGTCTCTGTATTGAGTCCAGAGATGCGATGGTTGCACATCTTTTATTGCCAATGTTGTTTTAAATGACCTGGACGCAAGGGAGTTTAGATTGTTATAATAAGTAAGGCGGCCCAAGTATGTTTTAGGCTTTTAGGTAATGATAAATGGTATCAAACTGGTAGCGACATTTGCATTTTTTCTGGGTTGAGGCTCAGTGATTGATGCTTTCATCAGTGTAGTTGATAGTACAAGTTTGCAACTTTACATGCTAGTATATATTAGTCAGGACATAAAACAACTTTTTTTTTAGATCTTAAACAAGTCAACAGGAAATTTTTGGTTACTTTTGTCACTATTTGTCTCACTCTAATTTAGCTCATCTCTAATTTAGCTCATGTTGCAGGCGTTCTTGGATGAAGTTTTCCTTGGAACCGAACAAAACATAACCGGAATTACATGGCCAGATAACATTGGTGTGAGCCTGTGATCAGCATTTGAGAAATCCATGATGGCAAACCTTGTAAAGATGTATCATAGCAATGCCTACAAATAAATGATTCTTGCTTTTGCTTTGGGCTTGTGAAGGCTGATAACAGAGTTCGTTGTATTCTGAAAGCTTCTTGCAGTTAACAGCCATAGTTCGGCTGGATGTCGAATTTCAGGGATGGAGTAGAGTCCATAAATAGCAATTTGTCGATGCTCCAAGCTGTGTTTAATGAGCCAAAGAACGGTGATCAAAGATGCGCTTCTCCAGTTCTGTTTGCAGTAGCGTTGAACAATAGGCGTTGACATTTGCCTTGCATGTATACATATAAGTTGTCCTATCCATGGATGAACGTAGAGGTTGGACACTGAAATTGAGCGGCAATGACACTAGAATTGTTCGTTTTCTATATGTTTGCCCTTTTCCCCCGGGAGAGCTACGAGTTTATTTCACCCTGAATTTTTTTCATTTTAGCTTTTGAAAGCTTGGCATAAGAAGGTGAACTTCTGCAACGTGGATTCCACACATCAATTCCCTCGGTCACTATTATAAACAACCATATGTCCTTTTATATTTTTATTCTTGATAATACTAGTCTTACATTATGATCTGACGTGTCTTGGTTGCAAGATCAAAGTGCTGCAAATAAAGTGGCGCTGGCTCAAAATTTGTGGGACATGTCTCGCAATTTTCCTCCTTTCGTGTTTCAGAAGCCTCAAATAAAGCTTGCTGAAGAGCATCAACATGCCATCTTGAAGCAGACCAAGCTGAGAATGTCCTGAACCTGTCGCAAATCCACGCATTTCGCAAGCTTCTGGTGGACAAATGCAAGAGGTGTGAACTTGGGAAGCCGCTCATGGACCATCTGAATTGTAAAAGATGTCAGAAAAGCGCGTATGGATTGCACGAATCAGGTCTCTGTGTGCCTAGAGCAAAGATTCTCAAATCCATTTTGCGTACTATTAGATTGCATCTGATTACCTATATGTCTATGGAATCTTAGCCAGCTCATTTTATCTTAGTTAGAAGCAGACTGGCAAAAATATTTTATTGCTGTGAAGTTAGCACCCTCGTTTGCTCCTGGATTTGGTCAATTGATTTCTTGCTGATAACGCGAAGAAACTTTATGATATTCCTGTCCATAAATGTTGGTTACTGTGAATTCTGTGCGGTCAAGTTTTGACTATTAATATATGTTAAAGTATATATATTGACTACATAAAAATAATATTATTGAATTTGTCTTACAAAATACTTTCATAATATATATTTTTTATTATTTTTGCTAGTATATTTTGATAATAAATTATAGTTAAAATCTTGCATTGGATACCATCAAAAATCAAAAAACATCTACATTTGTGGATGGAGTAATATAATTTCCCCCCCTGATTGTGAATAGCCTCACGGGACTGGGAGTCCTTAAGTACAAATGTGTTCAATTGCATTCGGCTTTTTTCTTTTTGAGATGCGTGTTCAGTTAAAATTTGTTATACTCAATCATTTTCTCTACGTAATTAAACAACGGAGACTGCCACAGCCTTGCTGTTGCTTTCCAAAGATCATTTGCGAAGATCCAGGCTGTTGATGAAATCTAAGTTTTTTGTTTTTGTTTTCTAATGCAACAGAACACCGACATTTTGTTTGAGAGCGACTCTGATTGTCCAGCTAATTTTTACGAAGTTCCTGCTTGTTTATCATTTTAGCATATTTTGGACATTATAGATTACCATGGTCCGTCTGGTTCATGCTGGTATCCAGGCGTCATTGCCACTGGAATCTCTCAGAAAACGAGGGAAATTTCCGCATAAAGATACATTGAAAAGTGACTGAAATACTCAAGATATATACTCCATATCTTTGTCATGGAAATATAAGCCATGGCATCCTAACTTTCTTGTTTATGAGACGACGAAGCTTAAGAAACTTCCAGAAATTAATAAGCCTGTAAAACGAGGCTTTTCAGTATGTTCAGCTGAATGCATTGTATGTCAAGAACAGACTTAAAAATGACAAGGTGCACTGTACATTCCACACAAATGAGATTCAGAGGCCAAATGCATCTGTTTGGCTTGAGATTTAAGCCCCGACTGAAATCGAAGAAGTTCATAGTCCAATGAGTCTTGAAATCTCAACCATCAGCTTTCAGTCTCAGGTGCATGCCCTTCAAGAAACTAAACAAGCCCTTTTAGGCCTTTGACCTCTCTGGAGTTTTGTGATACATGATATTCAGGATGTATCTTCTCTGAAGCCACCCTTCGTAGTTTTCCACATTTCTTTTTTGCAAGTTGCAACGAGTGGAGGCAAATAGCTGGTGAAACAAATGCTCCCGTCTGTATTTCTTTTCTTTTTTTTCTTTTGTTTTCGGCAGTAATGTTCCCTATTAGAGACTTTATTACAGATACTCATCTATGGTGAAAGTGAATAGAATAAATGGAAGTCAGAGGGTGAATGACTTCTTTAAAATCCCCTGGTATTATTAACTCAATGTAGCGAAAATACAAACTCACAATCTTACCAAAGCTAAGAACCGATTTGACCGCTAGGTCACCAGTCTGATCAAGATCTACCGGTCTAACTACTCAGGACACGGCAGTTTGACCGCTCGCCGAGGCAGATGCACAAAACATCATTGCACATGATCAAAAAAATGTTAACTTATAAACTACTAATCCAAATATAGTGAAACTTGATACAAATCCTCCCTAGAATATCAGGAACTTATTCCAATCATAGATTATGAAGATCAATGTTAAAGTCTTGACATTTATCCAAAACAAACCAGGCAAAAGAGGGAAACATTCATCTACTCTTGCTCGTGAGTCTGTAAATGATTCAGATGATCTTAGATGGATTCTCACATGTCATAGTAAGTTAGATCACAACATGAACTAAAGCTAAATCACCCTCAAGATAAAATCTCTAAAATCACCTCTCTTGAAGAAAACCGGGCAAACATAAGAACTCTCCCTAGATAGATAGATAGGATCTGATCTCTAACAGATATCTCCACTTCTTACGCAACCTTGGCATCAGGAAAGATCAAGAAGAGATAAAATCCAAACAAAAAAGCCAAGCAAGTTAAAATCATAAAGAGAAATCCATGGCACAACTTGCTTGGACAAACTTTGAATGTTCATTTTACTTGAAAAGGAATAATTTACAACTACTCTCTCATAAAAGATAAAGCTCTAACCCTAGAGTACACACACAAAGTTTTCAACACAAGAAAACCCCAATCTCTCTCCCCAACACTTTCATTTCTTTTATCTCAACATACATAAGGATTTATACAGTGGAGACTCCTCACCTCACACTTAACTTTAGCAACCAACATACCCTTAGTGGACACATCCACTTATAAATGGGAAACTCGGTAACTCACATAGAAACGGGTTTTACACTAACACACTTACACATTTTTCAAAGCGTGACTTTCACATAGTTCTAATAGCCTGATATAATGATCCATCCTCCAAAACATGACCTAAACCACTTAGGCTATTACCGTGGTTTTGTAAACCACCACTCTAACTGGTATTAGATAATTTTCTTAATTACCACCCACCAAACTCCACAGTGCTTCTCCTCGAAGCAACCACCACACGAAGATGTAATGCCCAATGACTTATCACCAAGATCGTATGCCTCTTCTAGAGAACCGTCACCACTTGAAACGCCCTAGGTCCTATGGTACACCACACTACAACATGCTCTATGATGCCCAATTACTCCCACCAAGGTCGTATGCCTGCTCTGAGAACCGTTATCACTTGAAATGCACAGGTCTAATTGGCACACTATATGTAGATATTTGCCTCCTCACGATTCTTATCTTTCTCACGTGCTTCTTTGTTTGAGATGATGCTCCATCTGAACTTATGCGACATGACATGGCCTTTGGGGCTCCTCTCCTAGCCTTGGTCTTGCTATTGACCATAATAATCACCAATCGCCCTGCACATCAAAGACCAAGTAATCGTTATGAGCACAAATAACACATACTTGACTCCTAGTAGTAAAACAACACATGCATTGACTCCCGCCATGACTCATACTGTCAAAAACCAACTTGGACTCACTCCAAGACCAGAGGCTAGTCTGGCCGCTAACCAACGGCCGGTCAAACCGCCACAACCAACTTAACTCCTCCCGGTAACAGGGGACAAGTCAGACCGCTATGCAAGGCCGGTCAAACTGCTCGCCCATCAGACTGCAGGCCGATCAGACCATTATCTCCTAGATAGCAAAATTAGAGAGCAAATGACATACAATCAAACTTAAACTTCGACACCAAAACATAAGTATGGAGTGACCTCCACATGGTCTCACACACTCAGAAAAAAGTTTTTATTTAGGGGATTGACTAGGACATATACTAAAAGAATAAGCTGTTCTTACTTCTGAATTCCAACAAGATTTTTTTGGAGTGAACATTTAACCTCAAAATTAGGGCGACAAGTTAATGTAATCAGATATTGAATTGATCATGTAGCACAACTGAAAAATCATTGATATTTCCTTCTTCTGCAACTGTGAACTGTGATCACTAAACTGATCAGATCTTTGTACCCCACTTACTCTTTGCTTATCATGGCTTTGCAATTGCAGTGAAACCATAAGCCCAACTAAAACACCTTTGTCTTAAACAATATGGTTCAATATTGAAGAGTATGCTACTTCTTTTCACTTAGTTGGAAGATTGATTGCCACACCAGGTGTACTTAACTAATGCAGTTAACTGTATCGGTACCAGTTTGTCACTTTATACCAAAGAACACTCACTCACTCTCCTCCCCCATTAACACACCACAAACTAATCTTGTTTTCACCAATATGGCATCTCCTTTTTGGTCAAAAACAAGTCAAACACCTTTCTCCAGCTTGTTAATCTTTATAATTGCACAAGCAACCATGAGAAGGCACAAAGGCACTCAAATCAACACCAAAACGGTTAGAGCTTGTGCCCACAGAAAGGAAGGTTCTAAATTCGATTCAGACCCTTAATTTTCTTATCTATGTCAAGTGAGGGCCTTGTGTTGGCGCCTTTGCTACGTGTGTTGGGGTGTTGTATTGCTAACAGAACATATACTATCGGTTATATCTAAAAAAGAAAGAAAAAAAGGAGGTGTCTAGACAAAATTTGAGTGTTTCTTTGTTTAAAAGTGTTAACTTTATTCCAGGAGAAAACACGCACATCGCAAATAAACGGAGAGAACACATGAGAATTTATGAATTTCTCTGTTCTCTTATTTGCTCTTTTTTGCTTTTTCTCACAAAACTGGTTACAAGTCTTCTCAATATATAGGCTAATACTCCCCTACTAGCATACATATTCGGACTTCAAGTTGGACACAACTTCAACTTGAGTTACACATGGAGACGGACTCTACTACGTCTTAAACTCTAAGTCAAGATTATTTCTAACAATCTCCCCCTTAATCTTGACTTGACATACTCTAGTTTTAGTCTCAATGCATTATGAACTACCAGCCATGACTCCACATGAAGCGTTCTACATGCAAGTCACATGTAGGAACTCAACTCAACTGGTACGGATCTATCCAGATAAAAATATTCTAAAACATCGAGACAGTCGGACTCAAGTATGACTTACTAAACTCATACTTGACACAGAACGGTGACACATATTCTCAATGTTCCGATTTCTTTCCACCTTACTTGAGTTTAGACGGCGACACATCTTCTCAACATCTCTGACTCAACTCATCATCAGAGTGCTGTTGATTCATCATCGCTGAGCACTTCAGCAAGAAACGCTTTCTTCATTGCTGCAAAAATGTGTTCTGTTGCTTGACTTGCTTGACCGATGGATGCGCCAATGGACGAGTTGATGAAACGTGATGACGCGCAGAGCGGATGCCTCGGGAGCATTGCGCGAGACGAGCACAAAACGGAATCGTCGAGATGATTTTTCAGCGACTCGGTTCTTGTCTAGGCTCTGATACCACTTGTTAACTTTATTCTAGGAGAAAACACACATCGCAAATAAACGAAGAGAATACATGAGAATTTCTGTATTTCTCTGTTCTCTTATTTGCTCCCATTTTTCTTGCTTTTTCTCACAAAACTGGTTACAAGCCTTCTCAATATATAGGCTAATACTCTCCTACTAGCATACATATTCGGACTTCAAGTTGGACACAACTTCAACTTGAGTTACACATGGAGACGGACTCTACTACGTCTTAAATTCTAAGTCAAGATTATTTATAACAAAAAGTATTCAAATTTTGAACTATTAGATCTAGATTTAATAGATCTCATCTCCCCCTCAACCATATGAATTCCTCCCTCCCTCTCCCATCCCTTCAAACCTTAGCTGCCACCACCACCCCGCCGTCGCCGCCACCCCGTCTTGCCTCCCAACCACCTTGTTGGCACCATCTCCGACACTAGAGAGGCCCTTTGGCTTCCCCCTCTGCTGCCTTGCCCTCCTCAAGCTTCTTCCCTGGTGACGGCTACGACCTCCCGTCACCCTAACCAGCTCATACGGTGCCACCCTCCTCCTCGTTCCTCCTCCACCTCTGTTGCCGCCACCCTTCTTCCCCTCCTCCACCGCCTCGGCCCTTCTTCCTCTCCTTCGACATCCTTGTTGATGCAAGAGGCGATGGGTGGTGGTGCATTCGGTGCATCCCCCTTAATATAACAAAAAGAATGGGGGCATTCGGCGAGGGCAGTGGCCACCGATTGCGTCGGAGTGTGGCGGGAGGTGCTGGCGGCCACCAGCCTCACTGAAGAGTAGTGCGTGGCGCGGGAGGTACTGGCGGCCACCAGCTTCACTGAAGAGTAGTGTGTGGCTTCGTCGGCGCCAGTGAAGATGCCACTTGAACCCTAAACCCTAACTCACCGGAATCATTGCGAGAGACAAAACTGGAGTGCAAATCTTGAGGCAAATTGGAAGGATGGAAATTTAAGTACTTCCAAGTGAGAAAACGCCTGAGTACTCCTTAGCAATTTCAAAAAGATTGAGAGATCAGTAGGAAAGGTGAAACTAAGTAACGACTAACCAACCTACGAAAGAAGAGAATTAACAAAACAAGGCATGGTTAATTACTCATTGGGATGTGCCCCCTCCATGGTGTGTTTATATATAGGCATGGTGCCTAATGCACGCTGGCATTGCACTTGCAAACAAAAAACAAGGCCAAATATCCGTCCAAAATGGCATTGGACATAGTCGCAGTACTTGTTGCATTGCCACTCTTGTTCTTGCTGTCCAAGGCCATATGGATCACCGTCTCCTGCTACTACCTCACGCCGGCGAGGATCCGGAGGATCTTGGCCAGGCAAGGCGTCCACGGTCCCCCGCCGCGCCTCCTCGTCGGGAACCTCCGCGATGTCTCCGCCCTCGTCGCCGAGGCCACCGCGTGCGACATGGGCTCCCTCAGCCACGACATCGTCGGCCGCCTCCTGCCGCACTACGTCCTCTGGTCGAAGACGTACGGTGAGTACTGGGTAGTGTCCGTTGCATTGCCGGCCGGCGTGCGATGCGAGGCTGACCGGAGGAATTGACTCTTGGCGTTTGCGTTTTGCAGGGAGGTTGTTCGTGTACTGGTACGGGAGCGAGCCGCGGCTGTGCGTGACGGACGCCGGCATGGTGCGGGAGCTGCTGTCGTCGAAGCACGCACACGTCACCGGCAAGTCGTGGCTGCAGCGGCAGGGCGCCAAGCACTTCATCGGCCGCGGCGTGCTCATGGCCAACGGCGCCACCTGGTACCACCAGCGCCACGTCGTCGCCCCGGCCTTCATGGCTAACAAGCTCAAGGTACGTACGTACAACCACGACGCCGCGTCGTCGTCGACGTCGTCACCGTCTCCGGCGGCCGCACCACCATCAGTGTCAGTTCTTGAACTCCTCCCGGCTTGGCGTGTTGATGTGACGGCAGGGCAGGGTGGGGCACATGGTGGAGTGCACCCGGCAGACGGTGCGGACGCTGCGGGAGGCGGTGGCGAGGGGCGGGAACGAGGTGGAGATCGGCGCGCACATGGCGAGGCTCGCCGGCGACGTCATCGCGAGCACCGAGTTCGACACGAGCTACGAGACCGGCAAGCGCATCTTCCACCTCATCGAGGAGCTGCAGCGGCTCACCGCCCGCTCCAGCCGCTACCTCTGGGTTCCCGGCAGCCAGTGAGTCAATCATTACCGCAAATATTGCTCCGCTCCCCGGACAAACAAGACATTCGAAACAGTAGCAGCACATGTTCCATTATTAGAAGGTTCGCTTCGCTGACAAGGAGAGCCCTCTTGCACGCTCAAAATGTGCCACGCACGGGGTTCTTCCTGTCAGTGAACAGTTTCTTTTATTGTTATATTCTATAATAATATTTTGTGTTATTGATTATCGAATTCATTTTTACCTATGATTTAAGATACAATATTCTTTTCAGGTATTTTCCTAGCAAGTATAGGAGGGGAATAAAGCGGCTGAACGGGGAGCTGGAGCAAGTGCTGAAGGAGTCCATCCGGCGAAGCCGCGAGATCGACGACGAGGGCCGGATGCCGTCAGCAGCAGCGTGCGGCCGGGGGCTCCTCGGGATGCTGCTGGCCGAGATGGAGAAGAAGAAAAAGAAGTCTGGCCACGGCGAGCTGGGGTACGACGCCCAGATGATGATCGACGAGTGCAAGACCTTCTTCTTCGCCGGCCACGAGACGTCGGCGTTGCTCCTCACCTGGGCCATCATGCTGCTAGCCACGCACCCGGCGTGGCAGGACAAGGCCCGCGCCGAGGTTGCCCACGTCTGCGGCGACGCCCCGCCCACCGCCGACCACCTCCCCAAGCTCACCATCGTAAGCCATTGATTTGATTCCCGCGAACCATGCATTCCACACAATGTCCCATGTCACCTGCGGTGAAGTGTTTAACCGCGCGTTTCGTACGAGCATGAACAGCTGCAGATGGTGATCAACGAGACGCTGCGTATGTACCCGCCGGCGACGCTGCTGCCGCGGATGGCGTTCGAGGACATCACGCTCGGCGGCGAACTGCGCGTTCCGAGGGGGGCATCGGTGTGGATCCCCGTGCTGGCCATCCACCACGACAAGGCCGTGTGGGGCGCGGACGCGCACGAGTTCAGGCCTGACCGGTTCGCGCCCGGCGCGCACGGCCGGGGCGGGAGGTTCCTGCCGTTCGCGGCCGGGCCGCGCAACTGCGTCGGGCAGGCGTACGCCATGGTCGAGGCCAAGGTCGTGCTGGCCATGCTGCTCGCGAGCTTCCGCTTCGGCATCTCCGACGAGTACCGCCACGCGCCGGTGAACGTGCTCACGCTCCGGCCGCGCCACGGCGTGCCCGTGCGCCTGCTGCCGCTGCGCCCGTAGGCCGTCCTGGGTTTTGGCTGCCTACTTGCATGGCATTATAGGGAATCCACTACCAGTGTCAATCTTGGTTCTTCACAATTTTGGTGTCATTTTTTCTTCTTTTGTTTGCTTGACTGGAGAGAGAATTTTGTGCTTCAATTCGGGACGGATGGTTTGACATGTAGAGGTAACCTAATATTTGGAGGAGTTGAAATTTTTCTGTGCTTCTATGCTTTTCTCTCTAGTAAGAGTAGCACTAATATCAAAATAAATGAAGACATAAATAATATCTATTTGTCATTGATTGTATTTTAAAAATTATACAAATTACTATTAACGAAAGCATAGTAGCATCTCCTATATGTTTGGTGTTCAATGGCCATGTAAAAAATGTTGAGTAGGGAGCATAAAGCAAATCACATTCCAACGGTTCAAATTGTTTGACTTCAAAATTTAAAGGAATAAGTCTATTATTCAACCCTCTCAACTATTATGTTTATCTAAAAATTAACTTTTAACTATAAAATCGGATAACCCACCCTCTTCAACTGTCAAAATTAGGCAATTTGCCCCATTTGGCCATTCCAATCCAGTTTTGCACAACTTAGTATCCACATGGACGATGGATCCGAACTGGCACTATAATATCCTGGCCCACATGTCATACCCAAAATGCCCTCTTCTCCCCTCTCCCAATCCCTCCTCTCCTAGCCTCCTGACCGTCACGTTGAGGCCGATGGCCATGTGCGCGGTGAGCAGCGGCACGAACACCGGTGAGCGAACGCCGTCCACAGGGCGGAGCTCGAACCGGCGGAGCACAGCGCTGGCAATGAGCTTCATCTGCACGAAGGCCATCTCCTTGCCGTCACCCGCGCCGCGGGGCCTTACCGCCGCAACCACACACCGAGCCTTGCTGTGGCAAGTTAAAGAGCAGAGAGATCTCGTTGCAGCGACGGTCTGGTGGTGGCTCCGCAGGGCCATCGTCATTGCCGGGGCATGACATGGCTGCAAGCATTGCGGGCACAGGACGCGCTCACGCCCCGCCTGTAGTGACTGCCGCTCTACGCCACCGTCCGCGGTTGTCACCGGCAGACCACACCGTCCCCAATGCGAGGTGAGCACCAAATTAAATTGGAGGAGGGGATGGTTGGAATCACCACCCAGGATTCAACTTTGATCAACGAAATATCCAAACTTGCAAGCGGTGGTGGATTTGGGGGGTGGCGCGGATAGATCAGATAAACGCAATAGTTCGAAAAGAGTTCAAATGAACTTATTATAATTTTGAACGGTCTTTCAAATGGACAGGTTACGGTCAAGTTCCATCCTAACTAGACAGGCGGGAGCCGTTACGTAGGGCATGCTGTCTCTCTAACCCTACGTGGCGCCTGTCCACCTTCTCGTCCAGCCTTCCCTTGCGCCACCGTCGGAGCTATTGCCCTGCCGTCCCGCCTCTCCACAGCTATTCGCCTCTACCACCGTTCACCGCTTCTACCCATGGGCGGTGGTGTCATCGCCGCCTTGCTGCACGACTACGGTTAGAGATGGCAATGGGTACCCGAAACCCGATACCCAGTGGGTTTTTACTCTATTAGGGCATGGGTCTGGGTCAATTTCCTAACCCATGGGTCTCTTAATGGGCAAAAAGCCTAACCCATCGGGTCTGTGGGTTCGGGTACGTTCCTATAGTACCCAAACCCGTAAACCCATGGGTAATATAAACCCGATCCATAGGAGTTATAAACCCGGACTCCTGGACTCCCGAGCAAACCAATCCAACCCATAGCCCATTAGTCAAGTACAAGGAGCGTTGATGTCTCTCCTTTGGTTTTAAATGAGTTGTGAACCGTGAACTTGCAATGATATGCTATGCCAATGAACTATGAACTGAGAATTGATGGAGTAAACTAGTGATGTGCATTGTAGATTTGTCGTTGCTTGTTTCATACATAGTAGCACATAAATTGAATTTATTGTTGACTTGCTAAGCATTGCATTGTCTGCAATCTGCACATCTGTTGTCGGGCATGGGCGACCCGTGGGTACCAGATTGCAGTGGGCATGGGTCCAGGCAAAATCTGCACCCGTCACGGGCATGGGTTTTTTAACGGGCACATACAATTTTCATGGGCACGGGTTTGGGATAGCAAAACCCAGCGGGTTTGTGCCCGTTGCCATCTCTAACTACGGTCCACCCTAGCTACCTCCCATGATGGCCCGCAGGTTGGTTTGAAAAGTCATGATTATATATTTGAAATTGCATCAGAAGCATTTGAAATTTCACTGTAATTGAAAGTGACTTATTTAGCGTAATTAGATTTAAAAAATTTTAAAAATAGAAAAATATGCTAGCTCATCACGGACAACGTAAACGAATATGAAAAAAAGAACCGACAAAAAAACTAAAAATTCAGAAAAAATAGAATTTATAAATAATAAAAAAATAAGCCAGAAGCTAAAGCCGAAACGAGCAGCCCGACACGAAAGTATACTATGCAGCAGCTGTACGGCACTATAGGGAACTAAGCACTGAACCTGAGTGCCTCATAAGTGGGCAATAATTAACCCGCATCACGAGCCCTTGTCCTCTGGGCTAGTCGAGCATCACGGCCCCTTGAGCTGAGCCGCTGTTTCGCTCGCATAGCTTAGCTGCTTAGGATTGGCCAGACTTTTTCGAAACCGACACAATGTTACACTTCACAAGCTGCTGTTTGGCACTAGGTGCCCGGTCATGTTGGGATAATCTTTCGCTTTGGGCTGGCAATTGGAAGCCTCTATTTTTTTTATCAGAAAAAGAAGCCCCCGTTTGGCATGCGCCTATGCGCACGTGGCATGTAGAATCCATCGACGGATTGCATGTCTGGTCATGCTGATTGAAGGATATCATCCACATGGTGGGAGAGACTATGCCTTAGGTCGAACAAAGGATTTTTTTATTTGTCCCCTCGGAATAGGTTCGTCTATGTGTTCAGTGGTTAAAATGCGTGCTTATGCTTCGTAAGGTGTGGATCTTCGCTCTAGTTAGACATGCTAGTGGATGCATCCACATATGTGAGTTGAGGCGTACGTATGAGATGTGTGCGTGAGTGTGTGTGCCTACTCTGTTGTACTCTAAATTAAGACCAATCCTTGCTAGATTGAGCTAGATATATAGTGTCTGTAAATATTTTTGTTGAGTTATTTTTAATTTATGACTTATAGATTTTTTTGAACAAATAAATAGAATGACTTTTTCATTGTCTTTTAAAACGACTTATCGGAACAACTTTTTTAAAATAATTTATTGGCTTATCGATATTCGATTTATTAGCATAAACACTTGTACTAGAACAAAAAAAAACATAAGCTGCATCTGAAAAAACCCACCTTTTGTCGTCTTTCGTCCTTTGAAAATAATGCATCTGAATATATACACGTACGTACTTTGGAGAGCTAGCAAGCTAGCTAGCCAAGGTTTCTTTTAGCACGTGAGGAACAAAATAGATTCCCTACTGTTTATGAGATAGGGTATTTGAGGTCCAAATGAAAAGAGACGACCTAGCTAGCTTAAAGGGTATAATATAAGAGATTTTCTCCGGTGCTTGGAAGTTACCTTAGGTAGTTTCTTTAAAAAAAAACGTCGACCGTTGATTTGTACATGTGTAACTTAGGAAGAGGAATTTTTTGTAAACACAGGTAATTTTTAAAGGGAATATTCCATAAATACTACCTAACACATTTCACTACGGAATAAATGATGATCAATGTATGGAGGGCCCACGTTGCATTGTAAGGTAAGCTATGTATAACATAATATAACTGGTAACTATTGCATATGTTACATATCTTGGATGTTGTTTACATGGAAACGAAAAAATCCTCCTCTCCACATTTTCCTCCAACCGTGTGTTCAATCGCGGATTTGCCGGGATCCAAAGTCTTGAATTATGTCGTTGTCCTGCCATTCTAAGGAATGGAATGAGAAACTGAAAAGGAAGAAATTATGAGAATACTGACCAGGATCCTTGACCGGATCAATATTTTTTTTTATGAAAAGCAGGCCCATATTAACGACCTACTTAACATAATGATTATATTTACTGTTAGAAAATCTGGGTCTAGGTTTGAAGGCTTGGTCCATATGGTTACCTCACCACTAGGCTATAAATAGGGAATACTATTGGCTATTTTGTATACGAAATTCTCCCTATCTCTCTGCGTTTTTAATCTACTATTTCTATCTTCTGTGATTGATCTGTTTTTGCACAGCAGAGGAATTGATCGGACTAGTCGCCAGCGACGGTTCCTCAACACGTTATCAGCACGAATCACTCCGGTGAATTGAGAGGTAATCATCGAAGCATTAGAAGATTGAATTGTCTATATCTAGATCGCCCTAAATTCCGCAGATTTTACTTTCTAGATTATTTTCTACGGTGCAAATCCGCTCTAATCTACCGCGAGCAGACTTGAAGTCGCCGGCATAATGTTGATCGGTAGATTACATGAAAGAGTAGATCCTGATTGTGTTGTAGATTGAAAAAAGGAAAAAAAGGAAAATTGCGCACGACCGGCCTCGTACGGCCGCCGTGTGTGAATCCAGCCGCCGACCTCTCCTCGCTCGCCGCCGTCGACTGCGCCACCGCCTTTCCTCACGCCAGACCCGAAGTCGCCGATTGGGCGCCAAAGAACCGCCGCCGCGAGCACCCCCCAAGTGCCGGCCGAGCCGAGGCCGCCGCCGCTCTGCTCGGTGCCGCCTCGGGTCCTGCATTGCCGCCAGCGTCTCCTTGGCCCACACACGACCGCCCGTGTCGCCTCGGCTCCCGGGCCCCGCATGGCCCTGCACGGCCGATCGACCGCCACTTCGGCTCCTGGGCCCCGCATGGTCGCCCACCGTCGCTGGCTCCGCCGTCCGAGTTCCGCCCGGATCCGCCGCCGTGGCTAGCCCCGCGCGCCCGCTGCCTGCCGGCTCGCCGCCGCCTCTGCCGCCCCGCTCTGCCCGGCCCGATCTTGTGCCAGCCCCGCCGCCGCCGCCGGTTGCCACCGCCGAAGAAGGAAAGGGTGGGAAACCCTACCTCTTCTTGTTTGATCTTGGTGAATGGGCCAAAAGAGCTAACGGATTGACAGCACGACCCAGACATGGGACGTCGGTAAAATTACAAAAAGGCCTCTGGGAATTCCAAAATTTACGAAAGGGTCCTCAGATTTTCAAACGGGTCCTGGTTTTTGCAGAAAGGCCTTCGAAAAATCAGAAAATTACGTGAAAATTTTCTCTGAATTGATAATTCATACAGAAAATTCATATTCATATTCTGGTATAAAAGGGCCTCAGGAATTCAAATTTTGAAGTATTTTCAACATTTGAAGCATGTTTATTACTGTCATTATTATTTTTTATGTTTGTTGTATTTATTTACTGTTTTGATTCATTGTAATTATTTAAATTGCCTTTAATCACTGAAATTAATAGTAAAATTTATAGAAAATGCATAGAAAATTCTAGAACATTACGAGAATCTTTTCTACCATTATACAATTTATTTACCTTCAGTAAATTTATTCCATGTATGTTTACCGGCAGTAAACTTATTTATTCCTTTCATGCACATGTAGATGACACGCATCACGAACCGAGAGTTCAAGGAGTTGGACCAGCATGGCCAAAACTACTTGACTTGGACTTCCGATGTCGAGATAGTAGTTGGAGCCAAGAAGCTCCACACTGCCATTGGGATTAGCACACCGCAGGATGCCCAATCCACCCCTGAGGAAAATGATCACGCACTTCACTTCCTCAGGCACCATCTGTCTCACTCTCAAGAATAAGTACATGGTAGAGAAGAGCGCGCTAGCACTATGGACTGCACTTAAGAAGAGATTCGAGAGGCTAAAGTACACCATTCTTCCTCAGATAGAGCAAGAATGTATCCGACTAGGTTTGCTGACTTCAAAATTGACGGGGAGTACAATTCTTCTTTGCACAAAATTTGTACCAATCTTTAACTTTGTGGTAAGCAGATCACAGATAAGCAGAAGATTAAGAAGACCCTATCCACCTTCCATCCTAATGCAGTGTAGTCTGCATGCAATTATCGTCAAGACGACTATAAGGAGTATGTTGAATTGATCAATATGATGCAGGTTGCAGAGGCTCAGGACAAAATTCTCTGCAAGAACTACGTCACACAGCCACCTTGGTGCTCCGCTGGCCGTGAAGCCAATGCCAGGAGCTACAAAGTGAGAAAGCCCATGGTGTAGAAAAGGGAAGGAAGGGTAAGGTCGCAGCCCAGAAAGGCAAGTTAGATGCTTTATGTGAGAATAAGGCAAGCAAGCCAAAGTGGGATGGCAAGCCCTATAGTCAGCAAGACCAAGCCTGCTACAAGTGTGGCAAGTAGGGGCATTGGTCGCGGATCTGTAAAGAGCCGCATATGTCATCGATGCCTTCCAAGCTCAAAAGAAGAAAGATGGCAAAGGGCAGCATGAAACCCACTTTGCATCTGTTGAGGGGGAGAGCTCTGAACAGCTGCCTGAGCTGATGGAGGTTGAAACCATTCCGATAGCAACATCCCGTTTTGACCTTGCAGTTGCCACCGTCATGATTTCTCTCGAAGAGAATACCACCCCTGAGAAAATAGCAGACGTAATCTCTGATTTCTTAGCAGATTCAATCTAATGCACAGAATGCATTTAGACTTTAATTATCATTTATTTTGTGTGGAAGAATAAATTATAATTTGCATGGATGGTACTCAAACAATTTTCTCGTGATGGTTGGATGATATTGAATAATTCATTCATTTATTCGGTTTATAATGGCATGATATGTTCTGATATTGAAATATTTTATCTATATGTTGATTGCCTTCTAATGCATGTTAATAAAATTTCTTATATTAGAACACGTGTGGCGCCCTATGGAGGAAATGTGCTTAGCTGACAGCGGCACAACGAATACCATCTTAAGAGAGGCAAAGTACTTTCAGTTGATTAGTAAGAATGTTGGCAGCCTTACAACAATCGTCGGTAGCGATGCTTATATAATATGTTCAGGAAGAGCCACAATTATACTCCCAATAGATACAACTTTGGTCATTCAAGAAGCATTATTGTACCCAGAATCGATTTGACATCTCCTAAGTTTTAAGGATATCCGCACCAACGGTTTCTATGTTGAGACTGAAGAAGAGTACGGTAATGAATACCTACTCATTACAAGGAGCGAAGCAAATGGAAAAAGAGTATTAGAAAAACTTCCTTCATTAGAAACTGGGCTATACTACACCAACATCAAGGCACCTGCAACCTATAATGCTCTGAAAATAGTATTTAGAAACTCTACACTTTTCTGTCTCTAGCATGACATATTAGGCCACCAAGGTCTTAGAATGATAAAAATATAATTAACAATTCACATGGGCATAATATTAATGTATAGAATTTTCCGAATTATGAAGATTTTGTGTGCCCTGCATACGCCGTCGAAAAATTAATCACTAGACCTTCTGCTCTGAATGTGAATGATGAAGTCCCTGCATTCTTGGAACGCATCCAAGGAGATATTTGCGGTCCCATGCAGCCACTATCAGGGTCATTTAAATATTTCATGGTGCTCATCGATGCTTCCTCAAAATGGTCGCATGTATGTTTATTGTCTACGTGAAACCATGCTTTCGCAAAGTTGATCTCGCAGATAATTCGCATTAGAAATATTTTCCTTGATCATTACATAAAGTCCATCAGAATGGACAACGTTGGAGAATTTACTTCAAAGGCATTTGATAATTATTGCATGGCAATGGGAATTACAGTTGAGCAATCTGTCCGCATATCCACACTTAGAATGGACTAGCAAGCCATTAATCAAGAGAATTAAATTTATTGCTCGACCACTTTTGCAGAATTATAATTTACCAGTTGCATGTTGGGAACATGAAGTCCTGCATGCATCAACTCTCATCAACTTTAAACCATCAGCCTACAACATCCATTCACCTATGCAACTAGCGCAAGGGTCAACACCGAAAATTTCTCATCTCCGGAGGTTTAGATGCAAGGTTTATGTACATATACCCCCTCCACAGCGTATTGCAATGGGTCCTCTCCAAAAGACTGGGATATACGTTGGTTATGAGACAACATCCATAATTTCATATTTGATGAGGATAATTTCCCAACATTAGGGGAGAGGAAATCAACCCCTTGATGAAAAATATCGGGAAATTCATACACACGACCCGCGCACTAGTGAAGCAAATAGAGAAGTTCAGAAGATCATTGATTTGCAAGCATTAGAAAATCAACTGCCTGACCACTTTAGTGATTTGAAGAGCGTGACCAAATCGCATGTGCCTGCACGCAATGCATCGAGAGGGTTGAAATACCAAAGAAAGTTGAAGGTATCCCTAATATCGTCCAGATCCCTCAGAATAAAAGGATGAGAACTCGGTCTCGAATTCTAAGTAACCGGGGACGCCTGTGAAGAAGGATAAGAATGACTTGATACAGCCGATCACTGAAATTCCCTAGAACCAAAAGGTGAGCCAATTGGGACCTGGCACTAGTATGACACCTTCAGAAAAGGACATACCGGATTTGAACATTCCCTTGGAGGGAGAAATCAGCATGGATGTGTGCACACATCGGAGCTGAAACACTAAAGGGACTTGCCACCGCAACTAAAAGAAGCGACAAGCAAGTAGAAGCACAAGAAGAAGCAACTCATGATGAAAATAGCTATAAATTATGTGCACACGGGAGAATCCATGAATAGGACAACAACCAATGTTGATATCTACTTTATAAAGAAAATTACCACAATCATCGATCTTGATCCAGAGCCTGCATTGCTCACTAAATGTAAGAAAAGATTAGATTGTGAAGATTGGAAGAAGATAGAAACTAAATTATTGTCTCTAAACAAAGATAGAGGTGTTTGGGCTCGTAAGCCGCACACCTCCCCATGTGCACCCTGTAGGGCACAAGTGGGTATTTGTTCGAAAGATAAATGAAAGAAATGAAGTTGTAAGATATAAAACGAGGCTTGTTGCACAAGGTTTCTCTCAACATCCAGGAGTTGATTATAAAGAAACCTACTCCATAGCCATGAATGGAATCACCTTTAGATATTTAATCTCAATGGCAGTAAACCTGAACTTAGAAATGAAATTAATGGATGTGGTAACTGCATACCTTTATGGAAACTTGGATTCGAAAATTTATATGAAGGTACCTGAAGGTATCCCTGTCCCGAACCAAGACAGAGAAAATAGAAATCTGTGTAGTGTGAAACTCAGAAAATCACTGTACG
This sequence comes from Bonia amplexicaulis, assembly GCA_036346245.1. Classification (NCBI taxonomy): domain Eukaryota; kingdom Viridiplantae; phylum Streptophyta; class Magnoliopsida; order Poales; family Poaceae; genus Bonia; species Bonia amplexicaulis. Next base: position 5,569,004 of record CM070757.1, read on the forward strand.
GACTCAAGCAATCATACATGATGTGGTATAATCGCTTAAGCGACTTTCTATGCAAGAAAGGTTACACGAACAATGAATATTGTCCCTATGTACTTATACGACGATCCAGAATGGATTTTGTATAATATCAGTATACGTAGATGATCTGAATATCATCGGAATTATGGAAGATAAAAAGAAGCAAGTTCTTACCTGGAGTCAGAATTTGAAATGAAAGATTTGGATAAAAGCAAATATTGCTTAGGTTTGCAGCTCAAGCATCTCCTTGAAGGAATATTAGTACATCAACCAGCCTACGCCTAGAAGGTGTTAGAAATGTTCGGCTTTGAGAAGGCATACCTATCAAAATTATTGATGATCGCGAGATCTTTCCAGCAAGAAAAGATCCATACCGACCTAGGGAAGAGGAGGGGGAAATCCTGGGATCGAAATTCTCATACTTAAGTCCATTAGGAGTAGTATTTAGCAAATTGCACTAGATCGGACATTGCATTTGCTGTAAATCTATTAGCAAGGTATAGTGTAGAACCTACCAAAAAGCATTGACAGGGAATAAAGGACATCTTTCGATACCCTAAGGAAGCAAGGACTTTGGATTATTCTACAGAAAGAATCAAGGTTTGAATATGGCTGACTATGCAGATGCTGGGTACCTGTCGGACCCATATACCACAAGGTCACAAACAACCTATGTATTCATATGTGGGGGAACTGCAATTTCATGAAAATCGTCTAAGCAAACTCTTGTAGCGACTTCGACGAACCACTCATAAATCATAGCACTATACGAAGCCGTACGAGAATGTGCTTGGCTCCGACGAATGATTCACCACATCCAGCAGTCATATGGAATGAATATTATGCAAGCTCCCACAATTATCTATGAACATAATGTAGCTTGTGTTGCACAAGTGCAGACGGGCTACGTGAAGAGTCATCTCACAAAGCATATCAATCCCAAGTTCTTCTATGCTCATGAATTACAAAAGATGGACAAAATTAAGGTACTACACACTAAGTCATGTGAAAATCTTACAAATTTATTCACTAAGTCACTCCCAGCATCTAGTTTTGAAAGATGCGTACGAGGAATTAGAATGATGAGACTTAGAGAAGTGCAGAGTTCAGGAGAAGATTTTTCTTAAGCTCGTTATTGAAACTTGATCACGAAGATCGAGTACCCAAATAATAAATCCTAAAGATTAAATGAAATTAGATGGATTGTACTTTTTTTCCCTTGACGAGTTTTCTGAATTTTCTTGGCCAAGGTTTTTAATGAGGCCATTCGTGCAACGCAGCATAACATAACTCTTTCTCCAATTTTTTTCCACTAGGTTTTTGTGGAGTTTTGATGAGGCATAAACATGTCGGATGAGTGCCTAAGGGGGAGTGTTAGGAAACTTGGACCTGAGCTTGAAGCCTTAGTCTATGGTGGACACCTCATCACTAGGCTATAAATAGGGAGTACTATTGGCTATTTGATATGCGGAATCAGAAAAGAAAGCAATAAAGAAAGATCAGGAGTTCTCTCTATCCCTCTGTGTTTTCAATCTACTATTACTGTCTTCTGTGATCAATCTAGTTTTGCATAGCAGAGGAATCGATCGGACTGATCGTCAGCGACAATTCCTCAACATTTACAATCACAATTTAAAGGAAACCTTATCCCTTTAATGACAAACTGGCCGGAAGCCTATAACGACCAGTTATGACCAAGAGACAACCGGTCATATGGTTCTATAAACCCCGACCAGAGACATGGTAGTTTCCCACATGATAAACATAAGAACGGTTATTGGCACATCAGGCAACTTACGGTAGTTGACCAAGGGACACGACGGTTAGTCAAGTACACGACGTTTCAAAACTGAACAAAGATACAAGTGTGAGGACAAAAGGCGCTTTTAGCAGCATTAACTATCACCCCTTAGATAGACATAAATAGGGTAGTCTGCGTGTCTTAGAACACATTGAACTCACTTCCTGTAACATTCTTTCTGTCTACGGTAATAAAGTCTCTATTTGATTATGCATGCTTATTTTATTTTTCAGGAAGTTCCATAGGGGACCTTAGGTCCCGATAAACGACGAATACTGCATTTGACTCTCTGGATAAGTGTTTCTGTGACCAACCAAAACAAAAAAAATTTCTAGCTATATACTGAAGGTGGAGAAGGCGAGAAGCTGATGATAAATCCGTTTCAACTGACTTTGCAAAGCCAACACGGAAGAGGCAAAACCAATCTCCAGTGATCGTGACCGAGTCAAACATGAAGCAGTTCTGATACTCCAGCTCATCCACAAGCATCTACGGCTGCTGCCGCCTGGGCAAAACGTTGAAAATACCAAATTGCCTAAAAGATCTTCTCGTTATTCATGTTGTCCGACGCTAAACCCTTTGTGCTATAGATTGTCGTAATCAATTAACTGTACTTGCTGAAAAAAACTATGCAAATTACTCATACACCATGTAATTGCTGTCGATTAGTCAATCAAGAATCCGGCCATGCAAAAAAAAAAATCAATTTGCAAATGGACAATCACCAGTGTTTGCACAATTAGATGGACATGCGCTTTTACCAGATTACCCTCATCCTTTTGGTTTGACAATGATACGAAATTATTTATCTAACCTTCCATCTAATCTTTAAGTTAATAATACCTGACTCACGATTTAAGTACCTTTGCATAGATACATTTGATTGTCGATGGTTAGATGACAACAAATAAACGGCTCACTTACCTCCAAGCACCGGAGAAAATCTCATAATATAATAAAGGAAAAGAAGGTTTTTCCCTTGAAGCATAATATATATTATGGAAAAGTTGCTGAACAATAGGGAAGCTAGCCCCTTGTTCTAGGCTATATAGTTGGACTGCATCCTAGGGTTCATGTAATTTCCAATCAAGCAAAATATGGAAAATCTAAAGTTGCATGGGATCATGCTAGAGAATGTAACATTGTCCACTATTGTTGCCAAAGGGATCGAAGAGCCAATAGGTCAAGGTTCAAGCCCACATTTTGCCCGAGATTGATGTGGTTAATCATGAACAAGTGGAATATGGAATTCTTTAATATAGAGGAAGAGCTAGCTAGCTAGATTGCGTTGCTACGGTCCATAATTATTGCCAATGGGAAAGAGGCAATGGGTCGAATTTTTTTTTATGAATATTCAATTTTTTATTCAAAATGATAGAAATATATTTGTGCGAATATTTTTTTTACAGAAATAGGCTCCAGTCGCCTAACTGTCGAGCGACTGGAGCCTATCGCCCAACGGTCGCGCGACACGACAGCTATCCATAAGCCATTGGGCAACATGTTGCAGTCACCCAATGCTTGGCGATCGCACTGTCGCCAATGGTCGGCGATCGCAATTCTGATCGCTTCGGTACGTGCGGCGACTACTACAAGGAGGAGGCGTGGGTTAATCCATTTGTGATTTTTGTAGATTATGAATGGCAGATAATCTATTGGATTCGCAATAAGAATTTATGATCATTGTATGTTGTTGTAGTGCAAAACAATTCATGAAACTTTTTTTAAGAATGATTGAAATAAGAACGATCGATATGTATGAGGCTAAGTGATATTTTGATGTTATTGGGAATTCATACACGGAACTGGTTTATTAATGTTGTTGGATGACTTGCTACGGGAATAATTGAATGCGAAAAGATGAGAAAATAAACTTGTCTGAATTAAAATAAATTTCATAGTACAGTTGGGAGTAACATGTTGTGTAGGGTTTGATTACATGCATAACATAGAGCATCATGTGCAACCAATCAACCTAACTGCTCGTACGACCTACTGCGTGGATCGGGGTCATTTTCACTTCCTTGCGAGCTTGGCGTTGAACTCCTCAACGGCCTATTTTACCTTGGTCGTCACTTCTCTCTTTTTCTCTTGCTCCCTCTTGCGAGTCTCACGCTCCCTACGCATGCACGCCTCGAGATGAGCTTTCTTCTACCGATGTATACGCTCGGTTTGCTCGTCCTTGCGGCGCTTCTCCTCCCGGATCTCACAGACCTTTTGACGTTCTACTCCTTGAAGTCAAGGGCCCACTAGTCCTCTGGGTGGATCTCAAGATCGATCATTTTACGGTAGCCACATTGGGGTTCCAGAGACTGTGGATACACGGAAAAGGTTGTTAGTGTATACTTTAAAGAAGAAAAAGTAGGGGTATATAGTGTACCTGGTCCTTACCGGCTGCCGATAGGTGGCGGTGTCTAGACGGTGGTCGGGATAGTCACTGGAGTAGTTTGCGTAACCCCAGTAACGAATACCTAGGCTGAGGCGGTGCTTAGACTTGAAGAACTTGCACAGGTCCTAGCACCAACAAAGGGGGGCATCTCCCCCTCTGGTGGGTGTTTGCGGCGAATGCTTGGTAGGAACGTTCAGGATAGGGTTGTTCCTACGGGTGGCATCATTACGGGGAGCTGACCTCGTAGCATGCTCGGCTTGTTCTGGCCGGGCCGTAGCAGCCCTTTCTTTTTCATCACGGACAACAGCTGACCTTGCTAGGTCACGGGTATCCTCCCATTGCTTCATCATCTTGTTCCATTGCTTATTCTGCCTCTTGTCTATCCCGGTGTGGCGAAGCAAACGCTGGTGCAGTGTTGGGTTTGCTTGTGTAGTGTTCTCTTAGAAATCTCTTCGACCTCCTTTTATAGGGCCCCTTGTGGCCTTCTCGCTATATGAAGATGCCCCTTATAGTCTTATCACAACGCGAAACTACCCAGTGTGGCCTTGTCGGTACGCAAAACTGGCCAGTCAGGTCTTCGTACTGCGCAAAGCTATACTATTTGGTCTTGTCGCTACACAAAGTTGGCCCGTGTGGTCCTGTCACTACGCAAAACTGTCCCGTGTGGTCCTATCGCTGCACAAAGATGTCTCGTCTGGTCTTCTCACTACGCTAAGTTGGCCCGTGCGGTCATATCACTGCGCAAACCTGGCCCATGTGGTCCTGTCGCTGAGCGTCTCGTCTGGTCTTCTCACTGCACAAAGCTGGCCCGTGAGGTCATATCGTTGCGCAAAGCTGGCCCATGTGGTCCTATCGCTGCGCGTCTCGTCTGGTCTTCTCACTGCATAAAGCTGGCACGTGCAGTCATGTCACTGCGCAAATCTGGCTCGTGCGGTCATGTCGCAGCGCAAACCTGGCCCATGTGGTCCTGTCACTACGCAAAGCTGTCCCATGTGGTCCTGTCGTTGCGCAAACCTGGCCCATATGGTCATGTCACTAGGCAAACCTGGCCCGTGTGGACTTGTCACTGCGCAAAGTTGTCCCATGTGGTCCTGTCGCTATACAAAGGTGTCTCGTCTGGTCTTCTCACTACACAAAGCCGGTCCGTGCGGTCATATCGCTGCACAAACCTGGCCCATGTGGTCCTATCGCTGAACGTCTCATCTGGTCTTCCCACTGCGCAAAGCTGACCCATGAGGTCATATCGCTGTGCAAAGCTGGCCCACGTGGTCCTATCGCTGCGCGTCTCGTCTGGTCTTCTTACTGCACAAAGCTAGCCCATGCGGTCATGTCGCTGTGCAAAGCTGACCCGTGTGGTCATGTCGATGCATGAAGGTATTTGATCTATTCTTCTCGCTGTGCAAAGCTAGCTCATGTGTTCATGTCGCTGCGCAAAGCTGGCTCGTGCGGTCCTATCGCTGCGTAAAGGTGGCCTGTGCGGTCATGAGCTGGCCCGTGCTGTCATGTCATTGCGCAAAAGCGGCTCGTCTGCCTTGTCACCGCAAAACACGCTTTATATCATAAAGCACACAGTGACACCCCAATTACGCTATAAAATGCATGCCTATGCCATTGATGGTAGGAACATCTATCTTCTCCGTCGTAGAGTAAGTCACCATGACAAACGCCGAGGGGCCAGTCGAACATGGGTCACCAAAGGGGGACCTTCCGCTCGAAAGGAATGAGGACTTCGGCGTTAACTACCATTTATTGCCAAACAAGCGCTCTCAGCCAGTGTGGCCGAAATGCAAACACATGGTGGACGTGGTGGTGCAAGTGGGAGAAGGCCATTTAGATGGAGGGCAATGTTTCTTCTGATGCCCACACTCTAGGGTACAAGTAGGCAATCGTGTATTTTGTAGTAGTGCTAATAAAGTTTCCATGTTAATGTTCCTTTGTAGCAGATGGCTAAATGCGACTTCGTACGATGGATTGATCCTCCCCATGAACTGTACGTTGCGAGATATGTAGATATGTTGTGGGAGCGAATCGTTGACTTGGAGGCACGGATTGAAAGTCTCAAAGAGCACAGCGATGACCTCCGTCGGCAGATGGAGCGCGAGAGGGGCAATGAGGAGGTCACCAACATAGAAAGTTCGTATGACCTAACATGCTGCTGCGTGAACCCTAGTTGTATATGTGCTTGCCACTACAACGACAGCCAGTCACACCCAAGGCGGCTCCCTCTGCAACACTCCTCAGCTATCGCCATGGCGTGGTCGAAGCGGTCTGGAGGGACGTACGTCACGGAGTACGTGTCCTGTGTGGGGAAGTCAGAGATGTACGAAGGACATGCAAATTGTTGCCCTAGCGGTGTAGGAGCCCGTGCCCAAGTTGACCCCCCGACCTCGTTAGGCTGAGGTGGTGTAGGACGTGGCAAAGTAGAGCCCCCCACGTGGTGCCATGCCGGTCGGGGCGGGCCCGGTGGATGCACCGTGTTGCATCGAGCACAGGCGTGCAGACCTCCGGTAACCTCGTGCACGACAACAGGGCGACTACACGTGCACCCAAGGCCTGCACACGATGCAAAGCGTGCACCACCTCCTCCTATGTCACCTCCATGCCACTAACGATCCTATCCGCCATGGTTCAAGTGTCGAGATCCGAATCTGCTGACCCGAACTCTCCTGTGTAACCTACACTAGTCCAGGATCACGCTAGTGCACACAGTATAAACAAAGATAAAATATCGACCATATCATGATTTACTAAGAAAAGACTCAAATATTATTAATAATTATCAGAGTTGTGACCTTATGGCCAAACTTACAGATAATAACCTAAAAGGCTTAAGAAACTTGCAGCAGAAAACAGAAATAAGCGTAGTAGCCATTCGACATGCCCATAGGCAATCGACTGGGGAGTAAACTCCTAATCCACGAAATCGTCGAAGAAACCTCCTTCTAGTACCTCCTGGTGATATGGCCTCTCTTCCTCAACTGAGCAGATATGGATATAGCCGTGAGTACATAGAGCACTCAATAAGTCGTTTGTAACAAAGATGCAATATAGTATGCAAGGCTTACCAAAGGATGGCCGAAAGGTTATTTTGCAGAAAGCAATAATTTAAAGTAAATACAATAAATAAATTGAAAGCGAACTTTGAAAATGATTAATAAGTAAATAATCAAAGGAATTGAGAGTAACCACAAGTGAACTGACTATTCACTCCAATGAACCACCCGTGAACTACCATTCACATAATGAACCACCTGTGAATTAAACATTTACTTCCCAACTTAACCCATCCAGATTTTTATGAAAAATCTACCCCTCGTGTAAAATCACCAGCATTGTCCATAACCGGGACGCGGCTATTCAAATAGTTTTACACTCTGCAGAGGTTATACAACTTTACCCACATGATATGACCATTTTGTAATGTCACCAGTATGACACGATTCCTTAGGCGTGCCGACCAAGAAGATCACAATAAAGCTTTTACAATATTCAATCTCAACCCAGTTCCAACATGCTAAGGTTTCACATCACACCCCCTCTTGCGCCCCGTGGAATGTATAACGACACCCACTGACATCTTAACAGCGGAACCAAAATTGAAACATCACAAATTAATCAGGCAGGTCTATCTCATACTAGATATATGGTTGTACGGTAAGGCTCAGATCAATAACACACAAAGTTAAGTCCTTAGGCATTACCCAGGCGAAACATCTACATCCCAATATGCGAACTGCACCCCCTTTACTGCACGATCATTCGCCCAAGTGAAAACCAATTTTGTATAATCAACACCAATGACACTACCCATGTCATGATACTCAAATTTTATAATTGTGGCTGACCACCATGTTCCAATATATCATTAAGTCAAAATTAATTAATTAATCAATGTGATGATAAACCCAACGTTACTATAAACATGGCTAAGCAATTTAAACGTGCAACCCATGTGACAACTAACATTGCATCACTAGATAGTTACCCATACTATGGTGGCAATGGAATCATGGTATTCAAATTATCAAAGAGGAATTAATCAAGTATGTCATTAACTACCAATACAAAGGTTTATAATAAAATAGCGATGCACGATAATTTAAAACAAAATAATACATAATAAATTCAAAAACTAGGTTTAACATGATCAAAGAACATGACTTGCCTTGGTCTTGCTCAGTTACCAATTCTTGAACACCAAAAATATGACGAGAGAGAAAACGAATGAGGCCCAAAATAAATTTAAATAAAATTCAAATGAACACCAAAAACATAAAAACTAGAACCAAAAGGTAGATCTCAATTTTATACGAATTTAAGAAAAAGAATCGGGTCAATCAGAGCTAGGACGGAGAAGAACGGGCTCTTGAAAAATCTAATCCAAAGGAAAAGGCTGAAAATTAGAAAATGTTACTATGCTATGAACCTGGTGCACGGAAAAGCTGGTCTACCATGAACCCGGTTCACGGAACAGTGCACGGTGTGACTTGGTGCATGGGTCTATGAAATAGGGGTCCTGACATGTGGGACCGACACGTCAGTACTCGGTGCGCGGCGGACCAAGTCCACGGCGGAGACGATGGGGCGCATGGGCGCGGGGTGACGCGACGGCTCACGAATCGAGGAAAAATGGCACGCGAACCGAGGCGATGGGGCAGTTGGGTTTGATAACATGAATAGCGAACGGGAGAGACGGGCTTGACCGGAGCAAAATCTCACCGACGGTGGCTCGACAGATGGTGCTAATCCAACGGCGACGCATGGCGGAGACGACCTCGCCAACGAAGACGACGACTGTCGGAGTGGAAGAAGACAGCGGGGATGACGATGCTCGGCTTGGCACGGACATTGAGGGCACACAACGAGCTCGGCTGCGAGATAAGAAGATCGAGGGGGCTCGGCTATTTATACCTAGACGCCGAGGATGCTAGGGCTCTCACGGCACAGAGGCCTAGTTGGAGATGGCACGGACACCGAGGACTCTGGCTCGGAGACGGCAGTGGGAGACCGGAACGAAGATGACGATGCACGTGGCAACACGCGGACGCAGAAGATATAGGGGCGCGGGTGAGGAGAGAAGGCCGATGGTTGACACGTGGCAGACATCCGCGGAGCGAAGCGGGCGCGGATGAGTGACGCGTGGCGCAAGTCGGGTCAGCTGGTGGGCTTCGGCCCACTTAGCCTTTTGGGTTTTTTTAGGCTTTTCTATTTTCAGAAATTCCCATAAATTCATTTGATCTCTATAAAATAGCAAATATCTCTAGAAAAATTCAAAAAAATTCTAGAAAATCAATTCGCCCAACGGTTGGCGGATTGCTTGCGTGTCACGCGGACGTCGGACGATAGGTTCTAGTCGCTCGACGGCTTGGCGACTGGAGCTTATTTTTTTAAAAAAAAATTCACACGGGTATATTCCTGTTATTTCGAATAAAAAATAGATTATTTATAAAAAAAAATCGCAATGGGTCAAGGTACCCACATTTTACCCAAGATCAATTTGCATGGTTAACATGAGAAAGCAGAATATGTTCGCTGGCTAGCCTTTCCGTCCTAAAGAATAAAAAAGGACTGGTTCAAGGAAATGCAGCTTCAAATCGATAGGGGTAGGACACGTACGTACACGCATGGCAGCTTACTTAGTGAGTAATTGGTGGATTCAAAATTAACGGTGCACCTCATTATTTAACCAGTGAAGCTCAAGTTTTCCCCATTTAAGCCCCAATCATAATAAGCATGATAGTAATTCAACCGGTTGATTGTCCAACTGGTATAAAAGAAATGTGATATTATTTGAGGAGTTCTAGGTTGGGTTCAAATGGTTTCACTAGAAAACGGACGGTGCCCTTTGATAAAAAAAAAATTACGTAGTAATTCATTCACAGTGGCGGAGACAGGGGGCGAGCAGGGTCTGGTTCTTTCCAATATTCCTGGTTCTCTTAATTAGCTATTAAATATTTTAGTAATTGTCTTATAAAGTATTCAAGTTCGTTTTTGATTAAATTATTGATATCTATGATCTTCTTGGTAGGCAGAGAGCCAAATTTAAATTAATAGAAATGTAACTTTCTTTTGTATTGTTATCTTATATTTTTATGTGATTGCTATTTTCTTAGCAAAAAAAATTATCATCTGCTGAGTCCCTGTTTCGAATCCTGGCTCCGCCCCTGTTCATTCATGACACTGTAAGTTCCAACTCAGCTAGTGAATACAACAATTCTACAACTATATTATCTGCTTAAACAACTTGTACTACTCCGGACTTATATTGAGGCCGGTGCACAATTTCACGGTGAAAAAAAGATTTAAATCTACATCCATATTTATCTTTACAAACTGATTTTCAATCAGATGCATATAGTTTCTTCTAGAAATCCACTTTTCAGAAAAGAAAAGCCATCAGCACCAGTATCGAGAAAGCCAAAAAAAATGTTATCTTTGCCAACTGATTTCCAATCATATTTTTATATCTTCCTCTTCAAATTAATAACACAAACTTTTTCAGTTTTTTGCTCGAGATGCACGATGCTGCTTTCGGAGTGTACGAGTGGGCAGGCCACAGATAACGAACCTGTCAAGATGCCATGCGCACCACGCATGGTTTTGACGTACGCGTAGCCTTCCACTAACGATCAGCCTCTCACCTTCAGCTCTTAAGAAAAAAAAATAAAGCACTAATAATCCGGCCTGTCTCTCCTGTAGCGTGTCTTAATTATAGGAAGAAATCATTTCTCTGTTGAACAAGTTATTATACATGCTTCCGCTCCATCGTCGCCTAATATTAGGTATAGCAAATTAATGTCGACTATGGGTAGATTCTTTTGAACTGTGAATTATAGTTTATAGTTTAAATTTTTGAATTTTAGCTGTCCGCGAGAGACAATACGCAAAAACAAATAGTCGTATGTGATTTTGGTCGGTACAGATGAATTCAAAATATACTTTTTACTACAATCTTTCTGTTAGCCATGTCCTGAAAAAACATACTATTTAAAATTTAATTACTGTAATATAAGTCATCAGCAACAAGTCATAAGTGAAAAAGAATTAAGCCTATATATAAGAACCCATTACATATGGGGGCGCTGCTGGGCGCCCACGTCGCCCATGCAGCGCGCCGCGGCACAACAGCGGCGTGTGTCGCGTTTTAAATGCGGTCGGGTAGGTGATTACCCTGTTTTCCGAAATGCGTCTGGTCCCCGATTCTCGCGAAGAGGTCCCTGGAATTTTTTTTATCCCCTCCGTTTTGCAGGATGGCCCCCCGTGTTTTCGGAAATTGCACACGGGTCTCCTTTTTTACGTGCAGGTCCCTCCTGCGGTTTTTTATTTACGTACATGTCCTCGTTTTTTTTTTGCAAAAAACCCTTTGCCTTCTACGAAAATCGCATATCCCTTGGATTTTTATTTATTTCGCACAAATCCCCATGGTTTTTTTTTTACGCAGGTCCTCGTTTTCACAAAATCTGATCCCCATGGTTTTTTATTTACGTCTGGTCCTCGTTTTCCCAAAAACCCTTTACCTTTTACAAATATGCGCATATGCCCTTTGATTTTTTAGAAATAATTCCTCGCGATTACGATGCCTGGCGCGTCGTGGCGCCGCGCCATGGTTTTTTTATTTACGTACAGGTCCTCGTTTTTTTTCAAAAAAACCCTTTACCTTTTATAAATATGCGCATATGCCCTTGGATTTTTTTATTTAGAAATAATTCCTCGCGATTACGATGCCTGGCGCGGCGTGGCGCCGCGCCATGGTTTTTTTATTTACGTACAGGTCCTCGTTTTTTTCAAAAAAAACCCTTTACCTTTTACAAATATGCGCATATGTCCTTGGATTTTCTAGAAATAATCCCTCGTGATTACGATGCCTGGCGCGGTGTGACGCCGCGCCTACGAGGCTAGTATCCTATATATATGAACCAGTCACGCCCCAATTCTTCCCTTACTGTATCAAGATAGTTCGATTGATTGGAAGCTCGCACAAGTCAAAACTCAAGAGGTCCGAAAAGCAGGAACCGATTCTGAAAATTCCTGATGCGTGAGGAGCCAGCTAGTTATAATCCATCCGGGGCGTGACAATGCGAGATTGTGTCGCTCCGGCAAATCTTTGCAAATGGGCGAGTGGAGCATATATCCAGGCGTTTGTCTCACGAATTTTAATGTTGTCCAGCACAGAAAGGGCCGGCCGCAGTGTATGGATGAAATTAGAACGAAAATGATCGGAATTGACCACTTTATCATATATAATAATATATATAATTTTTAAATAATATTATGCTAAATAGTAATATGTTCGGTAATTTTTAGTATCAATACTTCAATATAACAAACAACAGCGTATGATGATAAAGAAATAGTGATCGAAATGCTTATCAAAATGAAAAAACCCAATAATAACATTGATTAGTTGCATCAAACTAAAGAAACTAAGAGCGAAATCACAGATAAAAGTTAATCGGCATTGGTAAAATATATAATTCAATCTCAATGGGATGTTAAAAGACAACAAAATTACTAAGTTTTCAAGTAAAAAATAGTAGAATGATCAAATGTAAGTTAATGTATTATCTTTTAATATTTACGTTCTTTCATGTTCATAAAGCAACAAACCATAACATCATTAGTAATTTTCGTCAATTCTTATTTCTCCACATAACAAATAAGTATATCATTCATGAAATTACCACCAATTAATTAAAAAGTCACTTGATATTTGTATGTTCAATAGTTTAAAAATAATATAATAGAAAAATATATCCAATGACTTACTTACTTGACAATGCAGTTAAATACTACAATTTTGCCTCCGATTTCCAACGAGCTAGGCTGGTGCGAGGTGACATGCTTTGGGATCATCAAATAGACGTCGTGGCCTGTTGTGATCCTCCATCTTATGCTGGCTCGGCTTGCTCTAGTTGTCTTATGGACTGAGGGGAGTGAAGGCTTCTTATGGACTGCAGCTAACTACTGAGAATTTGGGCTGCTAAAGTTCCCTTCATTAGATTTTAAGGTAATAACGGATACGCTAAGTTTAGCTTAGGAAGTTCACACATAGACTAAAAACATTAATTCCTACTAAATTTTTTTAAATCCGATATCCTATAACACCGGGATTCACTGCATGGTTCCGTCCGTGCCTGCATGCAACTGGCCACGGCCTACCGTCATCGTACGGCCGGTGTCGCTGATCGGTTTCGTTTCTGCTCGACGCCGATCGCGACCGAGATATGATCGATCGATGGAGAATGACAGTACATGGTACGCACAATACATATATCTCATATTCTCATGGCACCTTTTTCCCTTTTAGTTTCATTTACGTCGAATCCAATTATCCAAATATGCGACGACGTATACGCTCACATCACCCGGTCGATGCATCTCCATCTTTTGTTATGTGTTTGATTTTTTTTACAGTACACCACTTTCTATGAGAGCCGTTGTTTTAGTTTGATCTGACAACTCTACTCCGCTCGTTTCGACTTCAGCTTCTGATTTCTGGTTTGTTTTTCACTATTCATAAATTTCGACTTTTTCTGAAATTTTGATTTCTTTTTGAGTTTTTTTGCCGGTTTTTTCGTATTCGTTTGCGTTATCCGTGATAAGCTAGCATATTTTTTTATTTTTAAATTTTTTAAATTTAATTATGCTAAATAAATCATCTTCATCTACAGTGAAATTTCAGCCGCTACAGTGCAATTTCAACTATAAGCCACAGCTTTTCAGTTCAACCGAGTGGGGTGGCTAGCATGTTGAATTGGTGCCTTCAGTTTCATGCCTAGTAAAAAGTGATGCATAGAGGTAACCTAGTATTTCGCTGATTTTTATTTGGCTAGGCAAGACTGAGAATATAGCGTTTGCTTGGAAGAATGTGATTGAGATTGATAGATGAAAGTAGAGAGGTAGATCAAAGATAGGAAAGTGGATCGAGTCGTTTGGGAGGCCAGCCCGCCAGGAGCCCGTTTTTGGTCGTCTGGGCCAGGGACCGAGCTAGGTCGGCAACCAAGCGACGTCCCAGAAGAATCAAAGTCATTTTTAGCATTATTTCATATCGTATTTATAAAAATAGTATTATATAGAACGTATTGATAAAAATATCATTTTTTCTGTCCGCGGACCGAACGGCAGCGTCGACGAGGCGACGCGTGGCGCTGCCACTGACAGCAGGCACCTGTCACCCCCTCACTTGACGGTAGGCTCGCCTGCCGCCCAGGGAGGAGGAGGTAGGTAATTAGGCTGGCAAATTAGCCAGCTTAATTACTATCTTAATTTTTTTCGTTTAGTGTTTGTTTAAATTTTTAAATATATCAAATGAACTTCAAAAATTACAAAAATTTATGTACAGCCTTCTGACACAACGTACCTCGCAGTATAATTTTTGGGTAATTTTATCCATTGCGAATATTGCTAAAAAATTTATACAATTTTGATTATTTTTCTAGTTTTTAGATATAGCAAAAGAGCTCCAAAAATTACGAATTTTTATGTGAAGCCTTCCGATACAGTAGTAGTTATTGCGTAAGTTTTTGAAAATTTTATGTGCTCGGAATTTACCACGTTTATTCATGATTAACTTAATCATGAATTTAATGATCCACACGCATGTTTTGAAGTGTCATGTGTCGGCCAATCGTGGTATATATTATTTGCTGCTATTTGGTTTGCACAATTGTCATGTTCTCTGTGTGTGCCCCTCTTGTGCGCTCTCTCGTTACTAATGTCATTCGGACAGTGTTGGCTTGACAAAACAGCCCCCTCGCCCGCTCTCTCATCAGCACAAATGTTAGTGTAGCCATGTTGCCCCGTCTCGTCCGCTCCGTCGTGCGCACATATATCACTTTTACCGTGGTATCTGCTATCGCCCGTGGTGGTGCACGTCGACAACGCGTCCGTAATTTTTGGTGGGAACGCACCGGATTCTCTTTTCGCTCGCTTCAAATACAGAGCTTTCGCAATCGCTCATCGCTCATGTAAACTTCATTTCGCTTCTTGTAGGAAGAAGAACCTTCTACGTCATACAATAACATAGCATGGCAAACACCGAGGGGCCAGTTGGAGCGGAGTCGCCAAAGGAAGACCTTCTCCTGGAAATGAGGGAGGACTTCAGCCGTAACTACCGCTTGAGGCCAAACAGGGGGCTCAACCGTTATAGCCGAAATGCAGACACAGGGAGGACGCAGTCGTGCATGTCCTCGATGGCTATTTCGATGACAGGCGATGTTTTTTCCGATGCCCACACTCTGGGGTACAATTAACCAATAGTTTATTTTGTCTTACTGGTAATAGCGCTTTAATGTTAACCCTCCTTTCGTGCAGATGACGAAATGCGACTTTGTCCGCTAGATCGATCCTCCCCATAAACACTATATTGCGAGGTACGTCAATAAGGAGAACGGTGACCGCCGACAACAGATGCAACGCGAAAGGGGCAACGAGGAGGTTGTCAATATAGGAAGTCCATATGATCCCACATGCTATTGCGCGAACCCTAGCTGCATATGTGCGTGTCACCACAACGATGACCAGTCACGTCCGAGGCGCCCCCCACAGCAACACTCCATGTAGGTACCACGACGCACCTTCTACCAGTAGGCACGCACCAGAGAAGGTTATAGCATGTAACTCATGGTTATGTTCAATGTTGTAAGGCATATAACTGAATGGTGTACGTGTCATTGTAGTTGCTGTTTTTTGAGTGGACTATTGAAATGTTGTGTCATGTGCATTAAGTTAGAGGGATCGATATGCATTGAACAATCATTATGTGATACATCTCAAATGGGTACAAATATGAATTAATACGATACAGTAAAAGATACATGAGATTATGACACTGAGTGGCGACCAGATAGGCTCGGTCTGTTGGAGCAATCCTTCAATGAGTGCCCGAAGGTCTTACATATTCGGTATTTCACTGTACGAAAAATGCTGGTACGTTGGCTCACATCCATGTCATTCTGAAAGCGACGTGTCTGCTGCGTCCCTTCTTAGTTATCTTCAACTCCTTGTTAGGGGCCCATTGCAGCATGTCTTGCCAAAGATCTCTGTAGTTCATGTCCAAGCCATACGAGTGAAACTCTGCACTCCATGTACTGAAAAGGTGTTGTATGTCATAGCACTCTAAGGTATACGGCTTGGACATCTGTCTCATTTGTGCACATGCCTTGTACACATGTGAGCAACGCTTGTGCAGGAGCGTCGGCTTGTTGTAGGTGCATGTTTCCACATCACCCAGGATGTATGCTTGTTTAATTTCACCCCTAGCATGACTGTTCACATATTTTTGCCGAAGCCTTATCTCGTACTTCCTCTAGAGGCCATCGATTACTCGGATGTCATGCGTTTGGGCTTTCTCCATCTTCAGTTCCATATGTCTCTGTATGTTCTCAGGCCATTTGTTGCCTTCGCTATTTGACGCCTAGCTGTGGCGGCTCTATTAACGAAATAACTAACAGTGCGAGTCCATGTCTCCTCAACGATCGTGGTGATAGGGAGGCACCGCACGCCTTTCAGGATGTTGTAGTACACCTCGGACATGTTGGTCGTTATAATCACATACCTCGCACCATCCATGTCATAGAGAATAGATCATTTTTGTAATTTTGGAGCGTACCGACGAATCCACTCGTAGAAAGTTATGGCACCACAGAGTTGTTCTCCCTCCGTAGTTCGCCTTTCTAACTCTGTTCAGATAAATTCGAACTTCCGCCTCTGGTTTTGCAGACACAATACCTTGAACATCTTCATAACTTCCTGGCCGCGGAAGCGTGCGAACAAGTTAGATGCAAGATGTCTTATGCACCATCGGGTTCGCACATCGTTCCACTGGTGAGGAGATTCGGTAGATACTCGTGGCAGTCAATTCGAGCTGAACACGACATGCCGACACCCTCATTCCTCACGAAATCAAGGACGGTTGTACCCTCCGATACAACATATTGAGTAGTATCATCCTGAAGCTCCACTTGTGGTTCTTCGAGTGTCAAGGGGTCGGGCTCATCAACGTTTTCAGACTCCCAGTGCGTGAAACTTACGTACACCATCGGCCTCCCGTAAATGGTTGTCTCAGGCTGGGAGGCAATTTGCATGTACTACCTTCATACTGTAGTGTCATTCACCTTTACGAGCTCCCACACACCATTGGTGCAGGTGATCCCCTCGATGGTAAGTTTCATCGCCATTGCCTCCATGACGAACTCTCTTCAGATGCAGTTTCGTAAGTCATGAATATTCATGATGCCGAGTCTCTCAGTCTGGAGCACTTTATATTGGTATGTTGATAGGTCCAGCCCTATAAAACCATCGTCGTAGAACATTATCAAGTGTTCCATATATGCGACTACCTGAAGCCACAACAACCAGATCCGCAGTAAGCATTACAACAAACATAATTACATACGTGTAACTACATACGAATAGTTCATTAATTACTGTCGGCCTGCGGACAGCAAAAATGATATTTTTGTCAACACATCTCACATACTGGTATTTTTATAAATACGGTACGAAATAATGTTAAAATTGGCTTTGATTCCGAACCAAACACGTCCATAACAGCTAGCTTTCAGATGACCGATTTTTTTTAAAAAATCCGAGTGATCCACTTTCCATGGTGGGGAAGATTTCCCCTTGGAAATGATTGTGGAGATGAAAAATTTGGTGACGGCTAAGTTTGATCAATATTTCTGCACTAGACGTGAGAAAATTGCAGGCTAGGTTTCCAAGCTAGGATATGTCCTATGTGCCCTATATATGAACCTACTAGCTAGGTCTACGCTTGGCTTCACTAGGATAACAAGCTCGAAATCGCAAGCGTATCCGAGCAGTAAAAGTGGGTTTTTTTTACACTGATGATTTATAATTTATCATTTAAATATTTAAATTCTGACTGTTTGTGAGAGATATCACGTAGAGGAAAATAGTCGTATACGATTTTTGCCGTTATAATTGAACTCAGTACACTTTTTACTATAATTTTTCTATTAACATCGTCTAAAAAACACATCATTTAAAAGATAGTTACTGTAAATAATATAAGCATAATCCAAATTTAACTCTAAAGGAATCTAGCCACTTGGTCTATTTTTTAGGCTAGAAATCACTACCCGGACAACACGATAAGCACAAAATAAGCAGGTGTCACACGGGCAGCTAGGAGTGATGACCAGAAAAAGAATTTACGATGGAACCGAAAATGGGTTAGAGAGACTTAATAGTAGTATGATGAGTTCCTGAACCATCTAGCTAGAGCCAAAAGCATTTTATCTTCATTTTTTTCCACAAGCTTTTTCCATCCAGAAAGGGCAGATTTTCTATAACATTTCACTTTCAGTTTTGTTGCAGCCTTTATGACTGTTCTAGGATTTTTTTTATGACCATATCTGTGAACACAATGAACTCGATACACTTCCAGAGCCAAACCGTTTTTCTCTTTTCTTTATTTATTTCTTTCGATAACACCGATCGCTCTCTTGTCTTTCGATCACACCGATCGCCTTGGCCTCTCTTGCCCTTCTCACCCCTCTTTTTCGCTGTACTCTCTCGGTTACATAGCTCCACCTTTTATATCATGCTCTAAGACTCCGACTCGGATACGACCACGACTACTACTCGTACTTGGTTACGACTTTGAAGCGACTCGAACCCGACTACGACACAGACTCGTGTACGACTATGACCCAAACTCATATACGACCACGACCACGACATGAACTTATATACGACCACGGCCAAACTCGTACTCGACTCCGACCACTTGTACATGATCAGGACTACGACCACGAATGGAAAAACAAGATTACAACTCTAACAAGTTTCTTTTCCCTTTTCCTAAAGTTTTACTATGAAAATTAAAAGCCATTGGCCAGCTAGTTCTCAAGATATGCGTCTCTGACTGGCCTGGACAAACTTGTTCCACAAGTTGCAAGCACATGAATGGATTCCCAACTAGCATGCCATACACTCCAAAATTAGGACGATATGATCAGTAGCTAATGTGTATCTACTTATCTAGTTGGCAGAGCAGATCGATCGTTTTCCTATGTTTCGGCCGCCAGCCAAACTTACAAGGGCACATATTTTAGCTTGATAACTACGACGACACACATTTGGATCAGCTTGACCGGCCACTGGAACCCCATATGATCTTGAATAATTCTGGAGTCTGGACAGGTCATTTTCTTCAGAAAGGCCAAGTTGGTAGCTGCAGGCTCGAAGATAAACAATGCCAATCTTTTCAGTAAAACAAAAGATCGAGGGGGCCGTACGTTATTCTGCACAATTTACTGTATGTTGGATTGGCCTCCACATAAAAATCCACAAACCACACGTTTTTTTTTTATTGTTCAGATCAACCGTACATCATGCCGACAGAAGGAACTGATTCACAAAGTTTGCAAATCCACAAAGGTAGTACGACGTTACTAGTATAAAGCGAGACGGAGAGTTACGTCGGCAAAACAACCGAGAGAATCTGCGCGCGCTGAAGTGTACGTAGGCGGCCGGGATCGATGTTTATCTGCTTATCCCCGTGGGCGTGGGCTTTGGCTGCAGCCGCCGGCGGCGGCGGCGGTGGCGGCCGGTCGAGCCAACCGCGCGGCTCGGTTTTGCGCCTCCGACGTGCGTGCATTACGCGCGTACGTGCAGATGCGCTGCGCGCGTGCACGCGTGCCATTGGCCTCGTGCGCGCGTGCTTTCTTTCGCTTTTGTCTATGGATCAATGGGGAGGATCGGAGCAGATCAACGACATGCATGCAGTTGCACTTGTTAATTCAGTCATTCAGTGCACCACCGTACAAGGGCGCCCCTGATTCGTCATAGTGCGTTGGTGACATTTTCTCTCCTTTGTGTATCCTTAATTTTTTTTTTGTACGGGTGTCTGCCATATTGCCGGCTGGCCTGGCAGGCTTTGAGCGTCAGTTCGTGTTCATTTTCCTCCAAAATTCCCACACGATCCATGTCCATTTTATTTTCGTTCTCACGTACTCCCCCTGCTCGGAAATTTGATCCAGAGCTACTCTTTTCGTTCCCTTTGAAACGAAACAGCCACGTACGGCCTAGCTAGAGATCGGTGATCGACTGATCGTTGTTCGTTACACTAGCACGCGAATCGTGTATCGGCTCTAGACGTTGCACGCATTGTTAATTTCACGAGCAAAGAGCTCACATGACATGGCAGCGGCCGAAGATTCGTCCGGTCCCCGGAATACGGAGCGGCCCAAAGCAAGCAGCCCGGCGGACGCGATCGAGCGACGTTTCGTGTCGGACGGACGGACGGTGGCCCACGCACGGGCTTTGCACGGCCGCCCGCGCGCGTGATTTCCGCAGGCCGACCTACCCCGCGCGTTACCGTCCGGGCTTTGCCCGCCGCGCGGCCCACGGGAGAGAAGGGAGAGTACGGTTGAACTTCCGGCCGGCGAGGCTGAGGCGGAGTACGCGGGGGTGTTGGCGGTGCGCTAGGGCCAGGCCGGGTATTTTTTTCTTCTTAAAGTTTTATGTTTGTACTATTTATCCATCTGCTATAAATAATATATTGATGGATCTTTACCGGATTTACTTTTACTTCCGCTGTGTTTTGTGAGTTTGTGAGATCTTAAAACCTCAGTTGTAATAAAGAGATCTTTTGATCTGTACTCTTTATTATTGTAATAAGCGTTGTTGGTTATGTAATCATTACTGTTTGACTGTGTGCACTAGCTTTGATCTGGGACTAGTGTTATAATACACAGAGGGTTCGGATTCAGAAATCCGAGGTCCCGACACTTATCTTAAAAAGATGCACCATTTAAAAGCTAATTACTATAGCAAAACTAAAAGCATCAAGTTCAAAAGAACCTAGCCACAAATTTCGCTTCTAGATGTGTTCTTTTAAGTCCTTTTTATTAAGAGAGTACAAGGAGACATACACTGCACGTATATATGTGCATCCACTACACAGCCTAGGAGGTTTTTTAGACTGCACAGCCTCACAGAACACCAGCACCGCAACACACTTTCCTATTGAATACACGCGTGCGTACTCTAACTGAATAGGACACACCATATGGATCTTAGGGATAAGGTGGTGATCATTTTGGCTTATTTTTGATGGTTTATGGCTGAAAAGCACCAGAATGATCGAAAAAACATTGTGGTGACAGGCTTATTTAACATAATTAAATTTAAAAAATTAAAATATAAAAATATGTTAGCCCATCACAAACAACGCAAACGAATACGGCAAAAAAAAGAACCGGCAAAAAAACTCAAAAAAAACCAAAAGTTCAGAAAAAAACGAAATTATAAATAGTAAAAAATAAGTCAAAAACTAGAAGCTAAAACCGAAACGAGCGGAAACCAAACCTTAGATGGTTCGGAACAAAGATGTCACTCCCACCATGAGGCCCGTCTTTTTAAAAAATACACCTTTTTCCTGGCGAATCCCTAGAGTGCTGCAAATAACCATTTTTTATCAGTTGCAAATAGACATTGACACGAGGATTTTGGTAAGTTAACTGTACCCGTCGGTATCCTGGGCCTACAAGAACACAGATGCATAGGTATCTCAGGATCAGTTTCGGTTGCCTTGAGCGCCCTCTATGTGGCGTTGCTACAATGCAAAATTTTATCAGAAACAATAACAACTGTTGAACTTAAGGCCTAACGATACTGACCAGTTGGGCGACAAATTTATTCTCCCTGGGCCCATTAGTCCTATCTTATGGCCTAATGTTCAGGCCCATCCCGTACATCTCAAGGCCCACCAGACTCCAAACCAAGTAAAAGAGTATTTGGATTTTTTTTTTTTTTTTGCTCGGTTTCATCACAATTTTCAGCATGTCCAAACTTCTAGTACAAGAGTCAAGAAGCATGTTCCTTTAAGCAAACCTATGCTTTCGAATTTATCAGACGGTTCTTTAGTTCATTTGAGTTTAATCAAATGATATTTCTATCACAGTTCAAAAATAAAGATACACTGCAAACATCTACACATGTCCTTTTCCTTTTTCTAAGACTGTACAGTACCAACCAACCATTGACCATTCCCTGTAAGCTCACACAAGAACAAAGCAGCATCGCAAGAAAGTTCTGGCCAAGATCCCAAGTAACCTTACAAAAAAGCTTGTATGCTTTACTGGATCTCAAGTCTCTTGCCCACTAAGCTGAGCATTGCAACCTCGGATTAAAATGTAAATCATCAATCAGAAAAGCTAATCAAGGCAGCAAGATCACACCATCTGCTTCCTTTTGCATGATCCTTTACAACATCTTCTACCACTTTTCCAGGCATAATTGGCACCAACTTTGACAAATACAGCTCCTCCCAACATCTAACCTTGCGTTATCTTTCTCAAGCACATGTCATCACACAATGAGAAAGATTCTTTTTAGCCATATCAGTTCTGATGACCTGGTTTCTTCTAGCTAGTCCTACTAAGTTTCTTTCGATCGATTTATCACATTGGGAAAAAAGATCTTTTTTTCTCTTTTTCTTCGCGACAAGAAGCCTAGTGACGTCCCGCATCTTTGACAATGCTTGTAAAGAGATGACCAGCCATTGCTGTCTGCCAACTTCTTACTTTCAAGGTTTGCTTTACATTTCTGAAGCCTTTCAGTTCTATACGCCGAGGGAAGTAGAAGATGCATATGTGCACTTCTCCTGATCTTTTTCAGTTCTACGGTAATTGCGTGCATAATAGTATGAGAATGCTATAAAACATTCGATTATTTTTTAAGGCAAAAACAGTCAGATGATCTGGGGGCGTGGATCTCTATCCAACGGATCCACTTATATAAGTACCCCCTCAAAAAAATCGAATATAAGCACATCTCCAAAAAAAAAATCTGGAGCGTTAGATCAACATCCAACGTCCTAAAATCTGACTATTTTTACTTCTAAAAACAGTCGAATGTTGTATAGACCCTTCCTAATAGTATTTCATGGTGAAGTAAATCGTGGTACTTTTTTGAGAGTAAGTAATCATGATCTTGATTGTGCTTACGAACGTTACATAAGACGACCTAAACTAAATGGCTTATTCCTGCTGTGGCGTGATACGACAAGGATCTAATTTTCATAAAAAAGGTGAGATCAGAACACTGTTGATCCTTGTTTCTGCACACCATAGTTTAATGTTATCTTGTTGTTTTATGACAGGCTAGCATGCAGTGCAGGTGGGGTGCTGTACTGAACTACTGATGTCTCTTCCAGGTTTTGGCCATAGCATCTCTGAATGGCTATCTTGCACTGTTTGCTTCTCCTCTTTTCGATACGACCTTCTTGCTCTTGGCATTTTCCTTCTTGTTCAGACATGAACAGGGCTCCCAAGATAACATTGTTTTCTCAGTGATATTATGTTATGTGTGCCTAACTTTTTTTCTTAAAAAAAATAATGCATGCCGTTTTGTACATATTTTGCATGCTTAGTTGTAGAGATTCGATTAGTGTTATTTTTTGTGTCCGCAAAATTAGGATGCAAGAAACACATTTAGTTTTCTTTGATTTTGTCATATTTCAAGTTAAGTTACTTCCTTGCAGATGTTTCAACTATTCAATTTTACACTCTGAATACCTTTTTGTGAATACAGAGCAAAGCTGCAAAGGGGCAGCTAGAAACTACCAGACTGTCTAAGTTACATCGCAGGCCAAGTGGATTAGTTTTCTTTTACCCCGAAGTCTGAACTTTTGAGTGCAATAATTAGCATATGCAAATTGCAAGTTAATGTCATTTTGTACTGTGAAAATGATCTGTACCAAGATAATGCTCTTAAACCACTTGCTTTGAGATTGAAAAGGCGTGGGCATGCCAACCTGATGTGCTGGTTGCAGATCTAATTCAGACTCTTTTTTTTTTGTTGCCCTCACGCACATGCCAAATCCTGTCTTAATGTAAGAGGCTGTGCTAGCACTGAAAATTGAAAATGCCATTTTTATTCTGAGATTTCAGTGGCATGCATCAACTTGATATACGTATGTACTGGGCACAAATCTTGTAAATTCAGTGTTTTTTTCAATGCCCGGACAAGCATGCAAAATCATTCCTGATAAGCTGGTGTTGCGCGCACACATAAGGTTGGCCAAAAGAATTCCATAACCAAGATATCATATCATGAACTCAACGAAAATGACAAATGACAGAGTAATCTGCGTTATAATCCAGGAACATTGTTTGAGCGCTAATAACAAAGGGAAGTGCTTTTACGCTTTTCTCAACAGTGATTGCATAATTTTTAAAGCATGATGAATGATTAATAAATGTTACTTACCTCTTTGTTTGCTTTGATATTAGTGTTATTTGTGTCAGAGAGAAAAGTTTGCTTTAATATTAGTGTTACTCTTATCAAAGAGAAAAGCATTGAAGCACTACTTAACCCCAGTTGGTGACCCTGACATCCACAGCAGGGGCCGAGGTGACCCCGAGCAGTAAAGGTCTGGCCATAGATGATCCTGACAACCCAGGCAACCTGGCCGATCCTTGCTTCAAAATAACCCAGTGGGTAACCCTAAAACCTAGGGCAAAAGTTAACATCAACAGCTGAGCACCACCCACGATTCCAGCAACAGTGGCCACGCAAATTTGCTTGAGCTCCATGCTTAACTATCAAACCATAAATGGTTCAGGTTCAGTGCATGGTTGCATTTGGTTCCCTGCAGCGCATGAAACATGCAACGGCAGCCTGTGATGAGGATTGCAGATAGGGAGGGCTGGGGGAGAGAGACCTGGGGTAGATTGCAAGGCCTTTTTTTTGCTGCGGTTTATGATTTTTGACTGCGGTTTGTGTTTTTTAGGCTGTTTGTACGAAAGATTAAAGAATAACAAAACTCACGTGCGATTTTTGCCAATATAAATAAAGTCAGTAAAGTATGTAATACAATTAACTAGTAGACTCTATCTTAAAAAAATACTTTATTTAAAAGCTAATTATTATAGAAAAGTTAAAAATCAGCTTTTAGGAGCTGAAAAGAACAGGGCAGTGTTGTGTGTCCCTCTCATGTAAAGGCTTTCATGGGGAGGTGTTGATTTGTGAGTGTGGCTGTGGCCTGTGGATGAGAAGGATCTGGATTCACATTAATTCTGATTACGAATCAGGGGGGTCTGAGAAGGAGATGATGTGGTCCCAGCTTGGCTGCCTGATGTGTGCAGAGTTAAACATGATAAACTGTCAGCTATGCTGTCAGAAGATGATGCTCCCCCAGGTGACTTTAAAGGCCGAGCTGTAAAGTTGTAGGGCAACTCGGCAATTGTCCTTGGAATTCTGAAAGAGAAAAAAAATAGGTGGATTTTTTTTGAACTGTAGCTTTTGGTTTAAAATTTTGAATTCTGATTGTTTATAAGAAAGAGTATGAAAAGAGAGACACTCACGTATGATTTTGATCAATATAAATGAATTCGATATAGTGTCTACTACAATCAACTTGTAAACCCCACCATAAAAGACACACCGTTTAAAAGCTAGTTACTGTAGCATAAGTCAAAAGCCCAAAAGAACGCAACCTATGTCTAGGCATCAGGTACCTGTTTTCCTTATAAAATCAAGTATAGTTTAGACCGTCGGATCGCTTTTAGATTTGTGCAACCCTAATATACCTACCTTTCTTCTCCCTCCTCTCTCTCCAGACAACCGCCGTCACCCCACCCCGCACACCACCTCCCGTTGCCTTGTCGGCGCTATTGAAGTATAAGTGAATTACATATCTTTTTTATTAGTTTAAGTTTTTGGATAAAGTGGCTGATGCATGCAACTCAATATGGTATCAGAGCCAAGAGATCTTTAGTTCAAGACTCGGTTGACGCGATTAAAAAATAATTGTAACCCACTTCTATTCCACATCTTAAGCCTGAGGGGGGCGTCTTAGGCCTAAGAGAGCCTACACATGACAGGAAATGTTAGTGTAAGTAAATTGCACACATTTTCTCATTAGTTTAAACTTTTGGGTGAACTGGCTGGTGCATGTAACTTAATAAGAGCGACCCTTCAAGCTACCACAAACGCTTCTGCCTCCCATAGCAGCTGCCGATCCCCTCCACCATCACCGCACCCCTTGCCGCCTCCTCCACTACTGCCTCTACCCTTCTTCCCCATCCCGGCGGTTCGTCTGAAAGATCAAGCTCCATTTAAATTAATTTTTGTGATAATGACAAATACTATTATGAGATTTTGGTAATAATGACAAATGCATTTGTAAGACTAATCTTATTTATTGTTTATGATATTATTTAGTCTCATATGGATGAAAAAGGTGAAATCATTAAGGTATGCATTCGATATCTTTCTTATAATCTTGTTGCATTCCTCACATCCAAACATATGATTAAATGACAAATATATATGTGAGACTAATATGTTTGTTTCAATATATTATTGCTTAGTCTTATTTGGATGAAAAGGGAAGATCAAAGAGGTATGCATTCGAAATCGCATTCTTATATATTAGTGCATTACTTGGATCCAAAATATAGATTGAACTCTACGAATAGTCCAAAATAAATATGTGTGTATGTCTTCATTACACACACTTGTATACACACATTTAGAAGGAATTCACTCTATGTTTTGAGGTTTTATAAGTATTGATCCATATTTCCTTTAATACACATATTTATGATTTTTTACTTTGAAACACATCATTTGAGTATATATATAACTTGTGTAGTTTATATATACTCATTTGCAATCGGATTGTCATCTAACTTCTCCATTATGTGTTAATAGTTGGATGATTAATGACAACCGGATAAGTAAGCTTTTCTTAAAGCTTATCTTATAGTATACAAGTGTTGTGTACATGTTGTACACTCGCAAATATAATTTGTATCTCATTATGTGTTGAGATTGTCGTGAATTACCAAAAAAGAAAAGATTGTAGAATCTAGTCCCTCTATTATGTGTTAATGGTGATGAAGTTGGTAATTGATGACAATTGATTTGTGAACTAACATTTTTCATGAGTTGGATGAATATATTAGGTTCCACAAAAGAGGATGATTTCATGTGTCGAAAATCATCAAGTCCAGATAGAAGATGACTTCATGTGTTGAAAGCCATCAAGAAGAAGATGTGTCATGAGTTGATGCATGTATAAGATGAGATGATCATGTGTTGATCATCAAGTCAAGTGAAGACCCATCATGTGCTGATAGAGTTCAAGAAGTAGATGCATCATGTGTTGATGCATGTCAAGACGATGATCCGGACTTGA
This sequence comes from Bonia amplexicaulis, assembly GCA_036346245.1. Taxonomy (NCBI): domain Eukaryota; kingdom Viridiplantae; phylum Streptophyta; class Magnoliopsida; order Poales; family Poaceae; genus Bonia; species Bonia amplexicaulis. The sequence goes on from CM070757.1 coordinate 5,596,388, forward strand.
AGTGATGATGTATCATCAAGCTTCAAGAGGATGCTCAAGCCGCAGTTTTCGCAGCGCCATTTTCGAGATGTCGATCACATATTGGATGAACAGAGCCAATTAATTACTGTTCACCTTGAAACTTTGCAACTTCAAATCAAGCAAGCAGTAGATGGCAGCTGCTGCGGTAGAAATAAATAAATAGCCAATGCATGGCTGCTTGTTGCGTTGATCCACTGCTCAAAAGGCACATCATTCATCAACCTCGACAATAAAAAGGAGCAGAAAATGAAGACGGGGTCAGCTACAGGGATCTGGGAATCAATTGCAGCAGCTAGCAGTCGTACGTGATCTTCTCTTTCACTGTACTGCACCCATTTATATACGATAAGTTATCCAGCACGGCGTTTGGCTTCTGGATTCTAATTTTTAAAAAGCCATAAGCTATTTAAAATAGTGTCTTGTTAACTAGTTTTTTCTTTGCATTATTATCCGTGTAGTGTAAAGATTTTCCTTTTATTCTTTAATTAAATATCTCAAGCAAAAACTAATAGCTCCCACCAAGGGCGAAACCACGTTGTGGGTCCTAGTTTCACAGGACACCGGATCTAAAAAATTTTTAACAGGCATGAGCACTTTTATCTCATTTGTGAACCCCCTAGACTAAACTCAGTGTATCCGGTTTTTTCCTTGAAACTCAAAGAAGGAAACATTAGCAACCCAAATTCTCAGTAGCTAGTAGCAGTCTACGAGAAGCCTCTGTTTTCTGTCAGTCCATGAGACAACTGTAGCAGACTAAGCCAGCCCTTGAGCCAGCGTAAGAGGGAGGACCGCAGTAGGCCACGGTGTCTATTTGATGATCTCAAGCATGTCACCTCACAGTAACCCTCGACGCTTGTTCGCCTTACATGGTCGGTCAGGAGATGTGCAGCACGTCCGCCGCACACCTGCCTAGCTAAGCGGAGAAATTAGTGCCACCGCCTCCCTCGCCTACCATCTCACTATGGCGTCGCCTGGTCCCTATTGCCTCATGCCCTCACTGACAGAAAGAATTTTAGGTCCATCCGATCAATATGTTCTTTGCTATAAATTTCTTTCAATTATTCCAATTTGTGAGTTAGGGTTTCAATATGATGATTCTTGATTGATTTTATCGAATTGTAGGGTTAAGACTTATTGTTTTAATTTTGATTTTTGAAATACATCAGCCTAGCTCGTTGCAAATCAAGGGTAATTGGGTAATTATTATAGTACTTGACAGCAATATCAAGTAAGTAAACCATGATACATATTTTCTATTATATTATTTTTGAACTATTGAACATATAAATACCTAACTGATTTTCAATTAATTGACAATAATGTCATGAAAGATATACTTATTTGCTATATAGAAAATAAGAATTAGCGAAAATTACTAATAATATTATGATTCGTTGCTTTATGAACTTAAAATAACGTAAATACTAAAAGATGGCACACTAACTTATATTTAATTATTCTACTATTTTTTACTTGAAAACTTTAAGTAATTTTGTTCTCTTTTACGAGGCTATTGAGGTTGAATAATGTATTTTATCAATGCCAATCAACTTTTATTTATGATTTCGCTCTTGGTTCCTTCAGTTTGCTGCAACTAATCAATATTATTAATGGGTTTTTGGTAAGTATTTTGATCACTATTTTATTATTATCATACATTGCCATCGGTTATATTAAAGTATTAATGCTAAAAATTATCGAAAATATTACTATTTAGCACAGTATTATTTGAAAACTATATATATTATTATATATATGATAAAATGATGAACTCTCATCATTTTTGTTACAGTTTTGCTCTTGGCTTCTACTGTATCATTTGAACCGAAAGCCAAAAGGCATCGTGCGCAGCCAAATTTGAATGCCTACGCATATTTGAATGCATGCGTAGCCAAATTTCCACCCATATTTTTTCTCCGGATTCGGTACCAATCGGATTCGGTGCCGGATCGGTCAGGATTTACCCGAGCCGTTTGCACACCTACTTATTTGTAAGGAATACATACAGTACAACAAATGGAGTATGAGGACGTACTGTCAAGAACTTGATGTTACTACTTAATAACTGATGTGGAAGATTTTATTTTACCATTACAAAAGAAAATGAAACGTCAAATAGTAGCACTAACCTGAAATCAAACTTGAAGACGTATCGGATTCGGACGGATATTGTTGTTAACATATTCTAACCCATATTTTTTCTCCGAATTCGGTACCAATCAAATTTAATACCGAATCGATCGAAATTAACTCGATCCATTTACACACCTACACATCATATCGATCGTGAGCTAGCTAAGCTAAGCTACAGCTACTTATATCGACGCCGATCGATCTAGCGACGAATCACTTGGCTGTGGCTACGGCGTACGATGGATCGGTCGATCGATCGAATCTCCACTACCGGCAGCAAATGTACATCGACCAGCTGAATAAGCCAGGCCGACAGTGTCAGCTTGGCATGCATGAATGCATGCGCTGCAATAAATCGTTAATGTACCAATGGGGGCAGTCACTCACACTCACAACTACGGCCTGTTCTTTTTAATTTCTAAAAACTGTTTTTCAAATTTTTACAGTAACTAGCTTTTAAATAGAGTATTTTTTTAATATAGAGTCTACTAATTAATTGTAGTACATATTATACCGACTTCATTTATATCGGCAAAAATCACACGTAAGTTTCTATTACTATGTAATCTCCCACACAAACAACCCAAAAATCACAAACCACAGCTAAAACCCATAAGTCACAGCAAAAAAGAACATACCTTACATACAGTAGATCTTTTATGCGGCACAGTAAATTCTCTCCGCTGGAAGTGGACGGAAGAAGGGAGGAGAAAGAGATTAGCTCGAGTGAGATTGCGGCGATTTTTCATGATCCATACGGAAATAAACCATTTTCTGCGGAATTCTTGTAGTTTAAATAGGACCTAAGTCAGCGAGGTGAACGGAGAGGATAGCTACGGTTTGCAATTCGAGTAAAGTACCGCAAAGATCACATAAGTTGGAAAATAATATGGATATGTCCCAGGTAAGTGAGCCCACACTGTCCATTTGTTAGCCTCATATATACCGTTGGAAATGTATATAGTATTTTAATTTTAAATTTTACCAAGAGACAAATACAATAAAAGATTAATAACGCAATAAACAAAACTAACAGTAGGGGACTTATTATACTTCAAAAAATACATAAGAAAAATATTATAATAGAGTCGATCGATCGCACAAACGATTTAGAGTGGGGTTGATGGAGAAAAGAGAAGCGATGCAGAAACCAGCAGTCATGAAAGTAGTCAGACATTGAGGAAGAAGCCAAGTGCTCATGCAGGTCGTGCTGCCTAAAAACCTTATTGTTGTCTCATGCAGATTCTCTCTGCGGCAATAGTTCGAAAATCCCGCTCTCTTCTTTCACGGTGCACACAAAAAAGGCGGCATAGTTAAGCAGCTCGATACTACAACACAGCTATCTAAAGAGGAGGTGGAAGAATGGAGGAGAAATTATGTATCTTCTCTTAGACATCTTCGTGTCCTTTTAAAGGACATTGCATTAACTCACTAGTAATTATCACGATTAAGCGGAATTTAAAAACTGGTAATTGTCTCACCAAACTACTTAATGAAATTTATGCAGTATTTATCCCTAGACATTTCAAAAAGGAGAGAGAAATTCATAGTTCACAAAATAAAAGGTGAACTTGGTTCGTGAACCAAGAATATAATTTTTTTATAGTAAATATATTTTCTACAATATCTAACTTTTAAAGAAATTATCTTTTTAAAACAGAGTTTACTAGTCGATTATAGTATAAAGTATAATAATTTTATTTATATTAATTAAAATTAAAACTTAAAGCTAAAATCAAAAATCAATATGAAAGGACATTGTGGCCAGTACCTCTAACTACCACCAGCTCTACGAAAGGACTGTCGCGACCAGTGAAGGTTAGTACCGGTACAGTTATGCAAGGGCTGTCATGATGATTAATGCTAACTAAATGTTGATCTTTTTAGACTAACTAATATAAATGTTTGATTTTAACATAAAAACTAAATGCTGAATTCAGCAGGAGCGTATATTTATGCATGGAGTGCTTTTAATTATTCTTGAGCATATTGTATTGAATTTTGAGAAAACTCATAGGTGATTGAAGGTTTCTTACCAGACGATGGATGCACATTTCTCTTGGTACTGAAAGATTTATTTCGTAAATTTATTTAAATATATGAAACCGACATATTTAATCAATAAAATTTATTTAAATTACCGTGAATTTCTCAGATGGTATAAATTACCCCCTCTTTTAAGACAGATTTCTCCCTTCAACCCACGCAAGAGTATCTAGATAATCTATCTATCAATAGCCACAGAATTAAGATTGATATGGTCTTCTATCTTTCCGACCATGACACACCGCAACCACTTTCGGCTTTCTAAATAATCTAGCGGGTTTCAAATTCTCTATAGTTTAATATACACTTTGATATGTTTTAAATTGTCACATGGACACGTGGGCACACCAAATTATGGGTCCCATACGAATGCATTGGTATACAAGTATGTGTCCCTAAATTTTTGAATTAAAGCCACTTTTAGCACTGTTTCGCATCGTATTTACAAAAATAGCCGTATACGCACCGTATTGATAAAAATATCACTTATGCCGTTTGGTGGACGGGCGGCAACGCCCGCGAGGAGACACGCGGCGCTGCCGCTGGCGGCAGACGCCTGCCACCCCCTCACCAAACGGCAGGCAACCTGCCGCCCGGTGAGGGGACGGCAGGTAATTAACTTATTTTTTCTTTGTTTAGTGTTTGTTTGAATTTTTGAATATATCAAATGAGTTCAAAAAATTACAAAAAAATTTTGTACAACCTTTCAACACAACGTACCTAGCAATGTAATTTTGGATAATTTTATCTATTGTGAATGTTTTAAAAATTACCCGCCCCCTCATCGGATGGCGAGCAAGCTGCATCCCCACCGCTGCTACCCGTCGATGAGAGGCGGCGGTGCCTCTGCCGGCGGCAACGCCGCCTGTCACCTCGCAGGCGCTGCCGCCCGCCCATCGAACGACAGAAATGACATTTTTATCAATATGGTGTGTATACGGCTATTTTTGTAAATACGATGCAAAACAATGTCAAAAGCGGCTTTAACACTACATTTTTCAATAGTATTTATACCAACTACTCATACTTAGGCCTCTTTCTTTTGGTCCTTTTGTCTTTTAGCTTCTTCGAAAATTAAAGTAAATTGTACGTTTCTTAAAGTGGATTATCTACATGGTTTTTCGAATTCAAAACCATGTGGTCATCTACGACTCTGTTGTCCGTTACCATCTCAAAAAAGCAAATAAAACCATTAACCAAAACCAAAAGCTATAAGTTATAATCCAAAAGAACATGACCTTATTCAATTTGCTCCTAACACGTATATAGCGCCTTTTAAACGTGTCTATCACTCTCATTTAAGGAGTTAGTCTAGGTGAAGTCACCACCACTTTTCAGTGTCTTTAGGGCACTTCCAACGCAAGCTATGTCTATGTCTTTCACATCATCACGACATAGTTGTAGACACAACCACTTCAGTACATAGTTGGCATCTATGGGACAAAACAATAAATTTCACCCAACTCTCCCTCCTCTCACCAATATAACTTTTTGTTCTCTTGATGGTTGGATTTTATGTCCAAATAATATCTTACATGAGAGGCTGTTCCCCTATCTCTTTTTTAATTTCTCTTCCACCTCACCTTCAATTCTATGGCTTATTTTGGCTTAAGCTTATTGGCGGCTTTTTTCCTAATTTTGACTTTTTTGCGCTTTTTGTCTTTTCTTTTTTCTCGTATTCGTTTGCTTGTTTGTGATGGGCTAACATATTTTTATATTTTTAATTTTTTAGATTTAATTATGTCAAATAAGCTGATCACCACCTCTATCTGCGCTGATATCACTGCATTGAAAGTACACTTTGAAAACACCACATAAAGTAGCCACATGTATCAAATAAATAATGGTTATTTAATAATAAGTTATCATATTGATCCCTATGTTGTTTTCACCAATTTTGATTTGATTGAATCAATATATAGCAGATCCACAGGAATATATGGGTAAGGTAGAAAGGAAAGGAACATCGTTGATCTCTTAGGAAATTTTCTTGTCCCCAGCTTGCGATGTACTTGAATTCCTAGGACCATCCTGCCAAATCAATAAAAGTAAATCTGCAAGTTGTTTCATGATCAATATTTGAAGACGTGTTTGAAACAGTCAAATATATGCATGTTCTAAAAATTTTACCACTCGTTAGTTTGAGCATAGTATGATAAAATTTTAAAATCCGTAGCAATAAGCATTTAGCTAGTACAAGATTAAGCACTAGATAAAAAATACAGCATGTACTCTACAATGCAGTCTAGATGAAATCCACCTTGACCACTAAATCATGGAAAGAAAGATATTTTGATAGGAACGTGGGAAGATTCTATTGGTTTTTGGGTACATGTCGTGATGTCTTTTGTGAGAAGGGGTGGGAGAGGCCGGACCAACCACCAACTTCTTCTTTTATAATAGTAAAAATATGTTAATAAAAATCATTAAAATATGATGATATAAAAATATTTTTGACAATAAATCTAGTGATATTATTTTCACATGATAAATCTAAATACTTTTATGTATATTAGCGATGAAAATTTAAAAAGTTTGACTGAAAAGCCTTCCTCCATCCGCAATTAAATACCAATAATTACCATTTTTCCCTTAAAAAGTCTCCCTCCACCCGCAATTAGAAAGTATTGTCTCAAAAACAGATAAGAGGATATGCACCAATAAATACCGTCCCATTTTTTTGTCTGAAAAAGCCTTCCTCCATCCGCAACTAAAATACCACACCCCCCACTCCCCTCCGCCATTGCCGAAAGCTCTCGTCTCTCTCTCTCGCCTCCTCCGAACCCCCAACGCTTCTCCGTCCATGCCCTCCTCTCCCTCCGACGTGAAGCCGCGCGCCAACGCCCCGGCCGCGGCCGCCCCGACGCGCGCATAGCGCAGCCGCACGACGGCCGGCCGGCGACCTGACCTATGCCCCCCGACCAGTCGGGCATTGGCTGACCCCCAAATGCCTCGTACTAACTAGCCACCGCTTGTACATAGACACTGCCACTAAAAGTTGAAGAGAAGAAGAATTCCCTTCACGTTTTACGAATCGGGCCTCCACCGCCTTCGCCGCCGCCGCCGCCGCATGGCCGGAGAGGAATTTTAACCTCGGCGGGCGCGAAGGAGCGCACTTTTTTTATTTCTGTTTTTAGTTTTTTGTGTGATTATTGGAGTGGATTCCAGTGTGGTGGCGATGGGAGTGGTTGACTTCTCGGTGCTGGGGGCGGTGCAGAAGGTCAGATCCCTCATCGCCGGCCCCACGCCCGCCGCCGACGAGGACGCCCGCCCGCCGCCGTCTCCCGGGACGCCGAGATCGCGCAGCGGGGCGCGTCCCCGCGGACTCGCCGCCGCCCGCCGCGAGATCCGCGGGCAGGCGCCCCATCGGCCTGCGCCGCCAGATCTCATCACCGCAGCTGCTCCGCTGCCTTGCTGTCAGGTAGGTGCTACGGCTCCATTTCCATCGCCTCGTAGGGTACTACTTACATTACAAGCTTTCATTTTTGTGACTTGCCATGGACGAAAAGGGAAAAGTGAGGTTGAGCTTGCTTGGTGTTAGGATTTTAGTAAGTAAATTATCTCAACGTCTTAACAACTTAACTGGTAGTACCGTAGTAGTAGCAGCAGGGTTAGAAGAAGGGAAAATAAATCTATGACTAGTTTGTATGTTTATGTTTGTTAACCTGGTGTTTTATGATTGATCAAATTATAGTGCTAAACCACTGTGGAACTGGTTTTCCTGGATGTAGGCGAGCAGATGGCGAGGATGATGACGAGCCCGGGGTTCAGTTTTTCACCCCAGGGAATGACTACTTACATGACTTTTCGGACACAGATTCTGTTAGTGTTAGTACCCCTAACGAGATCAACCGGTCCATGACCCCCAGCTCCTTGGAGAGCCCGACTTGGATGGTGAGGCAGAACAACAGCACTCCGACATCTGGGAGGAACGGCCGTTTCAGCCTGGATTCTCTTGGTTATGGTACAAAGCTAAATGGTATTGTTGATAGGAGTGGAGAATGCGACAAGACTCAATATCCTGGTGATTTTGGTGCCAAGATTTGGTGCCCTCCACCGCCAGAAGATGAGAGTGACGACGTTGAATCGAGATTATTTGGATTTGACGATGAGGATGATGAGGTTGGGAACTCGAGCAAGCTTCTTGCTCTTGGTAGCTTTAGCACTAACAAAATAGTTGGTGTTGACATGGTCACAGACATAGTTCATAAAGAGGGTCTGAGGAATGCTGTTCTTGGCCATTTCCGAGCTCTTGTGGCTCAATTACTGAAGGGAGAAGGTATCAATCTGGGAGATGACAATGGATCCAAAAGTTGGCTTGAGAGAGTGTCGTCCTTAGCCTGGCAAGCTGCTAGCTATGTGAGACCAGATACCAAGAAAGGTGGCAGCATGGATCCTACTGATTATGTGAAAGTCAAATGTATAGCGTCAGGGGATCCAAGTGATAGGTATGTTACTTTTGTCATTTGACTGCTATTTACACGATTGTACTCGCCATCATGTGAAGCTGATGGGTAATTCCTTCTATACAGCAATCTTGTTAGAGGAGTCGTTTGCTCTAAGAACGTAAAACACAAACGCATGGTCTCTGAGCATAGGAGTGCGAAATTGCTCATTTTAGGGGGGGCACTTGAGTACCAGAAGGTTACTAATAAACTAGCATCCATCGATACTATACTTGAACAGGTTTGGACCTATTCATATTCCTGTTTTTTTTTGGTTTATTCTTTTGCTGACGAAATGGCCTTAATGCAGGAGAAGGAGCACCTGAGAATGATTGTTGGAAAGATCGAGTCTCGGCGACCAAATGTGCTGCTAGTTGAGAAAAGTGTCTCATCTTATGCTCAGGAGCTCTTGGCAAAAGATATTTCATTAGTTCTGAATGTTAAGAGGCCGCTTTTGGACAGGATATCAAGATGCACAGGAGCACAAATTGCCTCATCAGTTGACAATATTGCGTCAGCAAGGCTAGGTCAGTGTGAAATGTTCAAGGTGCAGAAGGTTCTGGAATTCTCATCAGGAAAACAGACAAACAGGCGGTCAACAAAGACACTGATGTTCTTTGATGGCTGCCCAAGGCGTTTGGGCTGCACGGTAATTATCTCTTTGCTGTTCCAAGAACATTTGATTGGAATCATGTCACTAACATAAAATACTTGGTTCAATCCATTATACAGAGTACTAGCACTAAGCCTTTAATTAGTTTTGAAAATGAATTTCTAACTTTTCTTTTTTACACCTTTTATTACATTTCTAATAAATGTGCCTCAATTTATGTAGGTTCTACTGAGAGGGTCCTGTCGGGAGGAAGTAAAGAAAATTAAGCGTGCAGTACAACTTGCAGTCTTTGCTGCTTATCACCTCTCTCTTGAAACATCATTCTTTGCTGATGTAGGTGCAACTCTTCCTAAAGTTCCTTCAAGGCCTATGATAGTTGTGCCAGAAATGCGAAGTGGTGCAAATAACTATTTTTCGGGATCTGCTGGTGTTGTTATTCCTCATAGACTTAAACCTGTGCAAGGCAAAGATTCACAGACTACTACAGTCAACGGGATATTTGAGGAAATTTCTGTATCACCTGGTTCATTGTCGTTGAATGAGGAACGCGAGGGGATCACCTTTGAGCATAGGGAATCTGAATCTCCTGTTGATCATATGAATTCTCATGATCATTACTTATCCCATGCAATTGATTCGTGCAATGGGTGCAAAATATCTCCATATTCGTTGGACCATGACTCGAGAGCTTCAGGTATTGTGATGCAATATCAGCATATGCATGACTCTTCACAGTTTCCCATTGCACATAATAACCATCAAGATGAGGTTTCAGGGAAGGATTATCAACAAGTAGACCATTGGAATCATAAACCATGTGCTGACTGTCGGACAGGAGACCTAGATGACCAGAATGAATTTTCTGGTGATTACTTTCCTGCTACTGACAACCATCAGAGCATCTTAGTTTCCCTGTCAAGCACTTGTATCCCCAAAAGCTTGGTGTGCGAGCGTTCCCAGCTCTTCCGCATCAAGTTTTATGGTAGCTTTGATAAGCCACTTGGGAGATACCTCCGGGAAGACTTATTTGATCAGGTGCATCTCATATTCATCTGTATGTGCAATATCATAGTGAAACTTCTCATCATAATTTTTTGAGAATAGTGTTTTGCCATATCCTTCGTCAGGCGTATTGCTGTCCATCATGTAAAGAGCCATCAGAATCACATGTAAGGTGCTATACTCATCAGCATGGGAGCTTAACAATTAGTGTTAGGCGGCTTCTGTTTCAGAAGCTGCCAGGTGAGCGTGATGGGAGAATATGGATGTGGCATAGATGCCTCAAGTGTGAGCCTAAGGATGGTGTACCACCTGCTACGCGGAGGGTAATTATGTCAGATGCTGCTTGGGGCTTGTCATTCGGGAAATTCCTGGAGCTAAGCTTTTCAAATCATGCTACTGCTAACCGAATTGCAAGCTGCGGGCATTCTCTCCAGAGGGACTGCCTTTGTTTCTATGGGTATGCCTCTGCTATATCTTTATCGATTAACATTGTTCGATCCTCCAATGAAATTTCAACTTACCTGCTAACCTATCCAGGTATGGAAACATGGTGGCTTTCTTCAGATATTCTCCTGTTGATATTCTATCAGTTAACCTTCCCCCTTCAATACTGGATTTTAACTGTCGCAGTCCACAAGAATGGATGAAAACAGTGGCATTTGAGGTATATGACAATCATGTTCATTTTCTGCATCCTATGCATTTGTTGTGGCCTGAAGAATAATATTATGCCCATATACCTGTTTTTGAAGATATATGGCAAAATGGAATCATTACATTTGGAGGTATGTGATTTTCTTCATCATACTGGCAATAGTATTATAACTGAGGATGAATCGTTGAAGACAGGTGTTCAAAGGCAGATCATTGAGATGAAGGATTTGCTTAAAATGGAAAGAAATGAATATGAGGTGGTGCAATTGGATTTTCTTGTCATGTACTCGTATCTATCCAGTGTTACAATTATTTATGTTGATTTTATATTGCCCCTTTTTTCTTTTTGTAGATTTTGCTGTTGCCAGTTATTAGAGATAGTAATCACTCCATGCAGGCATCAATTGATATTCTGGAGCTCAACCGCTTGAGGCGTGGTCTTCTTCTTGATGCTTACATTTGGGATCGGAGGCTATGTTATGTAGATTCACTTCTTAATACAAATGGTCATGTTTCAAAGACCAATCCCGCTAATCCCAAAATCCTAGACATCAGACTGAAGGAGTGGAAAGCTGATCTGCTTCAGGGGGATATAAATATTGGAAAATCCACATGTTTGTCACACTCATCAGGAAGTCCGAGAAAAAATTTAGGAAGTCCAAGAAAATCTTTATTATCCAGAGAGGGCTGCTTGAATGATAATGAATACGGCATGGCCGACACACATTTGCGGATTGGTCTGGTGGATCATCCTGCGGATGATGCAGAAGATCTTGACAAAGTCGTCAGCAGATTCAATGGGGAGAAAGAACTGCCAGGTACTAAAGTTGCCATCGATACGGAGCCTGTTGAGAGGTTACCCTCACTTGCATCTATTTTTTCTGATAAGATCGATTTGGCATGGACTGGATCTAGTGAGTTACAGTATGATCTTACACAAGGTTTCACCAAAATTGATGAAAACGGATCCTTTAATTTGTTGGACAATCCAAGGTATGGGAATGCAGTAACCCCTGTTAGAACTCATTCAATTGATTCTACACTGGGATTGCATCAGCGAGAACGCACTGGATTAGCCCCTACTTCGTTGCATCTGTCGTCGTTCAGATCTGCTGAATACTTTGGGGATGTTACCAGCATCCTGAAAGATCCAATAACAAACATACGAAGGGCTTGTTCTCAAAGGTCTCCTGGGGCAATAGAGAAATTAAATGTTATTCTTACTCGTACACCACGTATATCTCATCCGCTTCACGTATGGTTGATGATGGGGTACGGCTGCTGTTGCCTCAGATTGGGTATGAAGATGTTGTTGTTGCAGTCTATGACGATGAGCCCACCAGTATTGTGTCATACGCCATGACTTCACAAGAATATGTGCAACAAGTCACACGCAGACTGAATTCAAGTTTGAGTTTTTCACACCTTCCAAATGCCACTGAGTTCAGCAGCCATGGACTTGAGGGGTCCTTGCCCTCGCAAGAAGACCATCTGGATTCTAAGGGAACTCATTTTAAGTTTTCTTTCGATGATGAATCACCGCTTTCTGCGGATAAAGCAAAGTTCTCTGTGAATTGTTATTTTGCAAAGCATTTTGCTGCACTTAGAATGAAATGCTGTCCAAAGGATATTGATTACATCCGTTCACTAAGTCGCTGCAAGAGATGGAGTGCACAAGGTGGAAAAAGCAATGTATACTTTGCAAAGACACTGGATGAGAGGTTCATAATCAAACAAGTCACCAGGACAGAGTTGGACTCTTTTGTGGAATTTGCTCCTCAGTACTTCAAGTATTTGATGGAATCCTTGACCTCTGGTAGCCCAACTTGCCTGGCCAAAATAATAGGATTATATCAGGTTTGTTTTTCTTCACTTGTTGTCACATGATTTATTTAACTACAAGTGTAAACGATCTGCCTAGATTTGATTTTTCTGGCTTTGCTTGAGTTCAGGTTAGTGTCAAGGGCGTAAAGATGGACCTGATGGTGATGGAGAATCTTTTCTTTGGAAGGAAGATACCTAGGGTGTATGATCTAAAGGGTTCATTACGCTCTCGCTATACATCCAGTGACAGTAAAGTCCTCTTAGATTCAAACCTTGTAGAGGCATTGCATACAAAGCCTATATTTTTAGGGAGCAAGGCAAAACGAATACTGGAAAGAGCTGTCTGGAATGATACTTCGTTTCTTGCGGTATGTAGTTATATTGGTTTGTGCATACTGTTTAACTAACATATTTGAATACCTATTGAATTTGCAAGTTGCCACATTATTAGCACCACAATCATACTCATGGCAATTTATACTGTATATTCTGTTACATGATTGTTTTGGGATTTACGAAGGTTTTAACTATACTTTTTGAGTCTCTCAATGAAAAAACACAGTTTCTGTGTTGTATGTGATATTTTTGTCTTCTGCGAGCTATATGCGTTGTTTTTAGTTTGCGAATCATGTTATGAGTACCATCATGAGATCATTTGTCGGCTTGTTGAAACAATATATCTTGTAGTACCTATTTTCTTTCTTGCTTATTCCCTTGTTTTATTGAAGTAGTTTGTCTCAAATGATCATGTTAATCCATCTCATTCCTCACCTCCATAGATATTTATTTCAGAAATGGTATTGCACTATATACTAATTTCACAGTAAATTGCACTATAAGCCATGTTAAGTCATAAGTGGCATTTTAGCACTTCGTGCATAGGTCGCCTTGTCCCTGTAAGCGACATTCATTACTGAAAATTTGACAGTTGTAATTCGATCTACCTTGCAGTTAGCGGATGTGATGGACTACTCTCTTCTTGTTGGAATTGACGAGGAGAAGAAAGAGCTTGTTATCGGCATCATCGACTACTTGCGTCAATACACCTGGGATAAACAGCTGGAGACCTGGGTGAAGGCCTCAGGCATCCTAGGCGGCCCCAAGAATGAATCCCCTACCGTCATATCTCCGATGCAGTACAAGAAGAGGTTCAGGAAAGCCATGTCCAAGTACTTCCTCACCGTCCCCGACCAGTGGTCCTCTTGACAACTAACTGATTGATTGTTCGCTGTAACCGGATGATCAGAAGCATCTTCAACATAGTAAATGTTGCGTGGAGACGTATAGTCCATTCTTTATGTGCCTATTGTGAGAGGATTAGCCGATTCAATTTGTACCCACATGTATCACGCTGTAGCCATAGATAGGATCATCCTCTCCCTGGATACCAGGCATGGTCGTTGCAGTGTCTAGCCACAGAAAAGAGGCTTGATCCATGTACATTATGACCAGCATAGTCAAAAGGAAAATTCATCGACAAAGTGCGAAAAAATTCTTTTGATGCCCTGGCCTGTATGCTTGTGAGCTTGTCCAACCTTGAAGAAGAGAAATGCTAGTAATCCAATCCTTCATTTGGCCGAGGTTCACTCAGAAGGAGATAGAGGACACGGTTAAGATGCTCTCCAAGATAAAGCTCTTGGACCAGACTAATTTAATGGTCTATTTATTCATAAGTGCTGGAACTGTCAGAAATCTGAGTTCTGAAGACAGAACGGTTATTAAGATTATAGATAGAAAAGAAGATAGCTTTCCTCTCCTCTTGTTATTCTGTCTCTGTGCAGTCCTGTTCACAGTCCAGAAATAGATGTCGTATCCGTCTCAAACAGCTGAGAGTCCAATCCGTTTCTCAATCAATGTTACCTCTTTTTGTAACCTCAAGTCATGTACTCTGTGTTATATAAACATGAAGGGATCAAAGAAGATCCTTGCGGCAAATATTAGGTTTTCTAACTTGGTATCAGAGCCACCATGACTTCTCTTCCAAACCTTATCGATGCCAATGCCAATGATATAGTTGCATCATCTCCTGCTCCGCCGCCACCGATCAACTTCAGCAATTTGATCACCGTTAAACTCAACAGAGGAAATTTTCTCCTCTGGAAGGCTCAGGTGGACTGTGTTCTCCATGGTCAGCAATTGTATGGCCATGTTGATGGAAGTGTTCCTGCGCCAACAGAGAAGATTATGCGAGGAACAGGCACAAGTGCTGTTGAAGTTGTGAATCCTGAGTATACTCGGTGGTTCATCCAGGACAAACTCGTCCTGAGCGGACTTCTTGCCAGTATGACGGAAGAAATCCTTGGTCAAGTAATACTTCTGACCACAGCAGCGCAGGTCTGGCAGGCACTGCATACTATGTTTGCATCCCAGAATCAAGCAAGGGTGACTCAGGTTCGAATTCAACTAGTCACCATGAAAAAGAAAGATCTCCCTGCAGCGACATATTTTCAGAAGATGAAGGCACTAGGGGATGTGATGGCTTCCATCGGACAGCCTCTCAGAGATGGCGAGATGGTTGCCTATATCCTGGCTAGACTTGGATCCGACTACAATCCACTCATCACTGCCCTTAATGTGCACTCCACACAGATAACTCTGACTGATCTATATTCACATCTTTTGAGCTATGAAGCACAGCTTGAAAAAGAAACAGATGAAGTTCAGAGTTACGGTTCATCAGCGAACAATACATACCGCATGAATCGTGGACGTGGTCGCGGTTTTGGACGAGGCCGCGGACGACGAGGAACACCTGATGGCAATCGAGGACCAACACGCGGTTATGGAGGTCGTAGCTCGAAGTAAGACAGTAATAGACCAATGTGTCAGATTTGTCACAAAGCTGGGCATGAAGCACTTCGATGCTGGTATCGGTATGATGAATCCTACACAGAACAAATCAATCATGGTGGATCATCAGGCACAACTGCAGGATATAATGTTGATACGAACTGGTATGCTGATTCCGGAGCCACAGATCACCTCACAAGCGACCTTGAGCGCATGACTGTGCAGGAGCGCTATGGTGGAAAAGATCAAGTCCAAATCGCCAATGGAACATGTTTGCAAATTTCGCATATTGGTCAATCTTTTATCTATGGCTCAAAACCACTAGCTCTTACAAATGTCTTGCATGTCCCAAAATTGAACAAACATCTTCTATCTATTCATAAGCTAACCAAAGACAACAATGCCTATGTTGAATTTTACCCGGATTCTTTCTATGTCAAGGATCGAACGTCGAAGAAGGTTCTTCTGGAAGGTAGAAGCAAAGGAGGCCTTTATCCTATTCCGTTTAACAATTCTTCTCTGCTGCGCCATGGCCTCTCGGTTGTGAAAGCGTCCATGGATCAATGGCATAGAAGATTAGGACATCCATCATCATCCATAGTGAAGTCTGTTCTAGAATCAAATAGAATAGATTTTCTTCAAAATAAAGAGTCTAGTATCTGTAATGCTTGTCAACAAGCAAAATCGCATAAACTTCCTTTTCATAATTCAGACCGGGTGTCAACTTCTCCTCTTGAGCTTGTGCATTCCGATGTGTGGGGGCCAGCTCTTTTATCTGTTGGGGGATATAAGTATTATGTCAGTTTTGTTGATGATTACACCAAGTTTTGTTGGGTCTATCTCCTCAAACACAAATCTGATGTTGAGCAAATGTTTTACAAGTTTCAAAACCTAGTTGAAAGGCAGCTAAACACCAAAATCCGCAATATGCAAACAGATTGGGGTGGTGAGTATCATAAACTCAACAGATATTTTCAAGACATAGGAGTTAATCATCGTGTGTCATGTCCACACACATCACAACAAAACGGTATAGCCGAGCGAAAACATCGTCATCTTGTAGAAACAGCTCTTGCCCTGCTAGCTCAAGGATTTTTGCCCTTGCGGTTTTGGGATGAGGCAATTCTTACAGCCTGTTATCTTATAAATAGAATGCCTAGTCGAACAATTGATAATCAGACTCCCTTGTTTCAGCTCTTGCATGTCAATCCAGATTACAAGTTTCTGAAAACTATGGGCTGTGCTTGTTGGCCTCATCTCCGAGCCTATAACTCTCATAAACTGGATTTTCGGTCCAAACAATGTGTCTTTCTTGGCTATAGCAGTATGCATAAGGGCTACAGGTGTTTAGATAGAGCAACCGGTCGCGTTTATATCTCGAGAGATGTTGTTTTTGATGAAACTGTCTTTCCGTTTGCTCATACTACTGACAGTACACCATCTCAACCTCCTTCCTATACCATTGCATCAGTTTTTCCTATATTTGAGCCACAGATGCAAGATGACCGTGTACGAAATATTGCTACTAATTCTGATGAGGCCGATGTAGTCTCCGGTCTGGATGCAGGGGGAGATACTACACCACTGTCTTCGTCGACATCAGGAACATCGCAGCCCTCAACAACAGCAGAAGATACTTCATCATTGCCACTATCATCACCTGCAGATTCAACGACTATTGCTGGTTCTCAGGAGTCAGAATCAAATCTAATAGTTCAAGTACCAGAATCAGTGGATCATCAAATTAAAACGCGACTACGAGCTGGGATTGTCAAGCCGATTGTTCGAATGCACTGCTGCTCTTATCCTTTGCCCGTAAAATGAGAAGTACTAGTTTGGCTGTTATTCCTCATGAACCATCCTCTTTACAAGAAGCTCTGTCAGATCCCGGGTGGCAGGCAGCCATGCAGATAGAGTATGATGCATTGTGCAGGAATAAAACCTGGAGTTTGGTTCCAAGACCTCAAGGACAAAATGTGGTTGGTTGTCGCTGGGTTTACAAAGTTAAACAGAGAGCTGATGGCACCGTTGATCGGCTTAAAGCACGTCTGGTAGCCAAAGGATATACACAGAGATATGGAATAGATTATTCAGACACCTTCAGTCCAGTTGTTAAACCAGCCACGGTGCGTCCATTGCAGTATCAAATGGTTGGAACTTACGGCAAGTTGATGTGCAGAATTCCTTCTTGCATGGAGATTTAGATGAAGAAGTATATATGGATCAGCCACCAGGCTATGAAGATAAGTCTCGGCCTCAACATGTGTGTAGATTGCAGAAGGCGTTATATGGACTCAAGCAAGCACCGAGGGCGTGGTACTCAAAACTGCGTGACAAATTGCAGCAACTAGGTTTTGAGGCATCAAAAGGTGACATTTCCTTATTCATTTTTCACAAACAGGGAATAACTATATATGTGCTTGTGTATGTGGATGACATAATCATTGCTGGCTCAAGCGGTAGAGTGGAAAAAGCACTACAGAATTAACGGTAGCTTTGTCAAAAGACCTTGGAGATCTCACTATTTTCTTGGATTGGAAGCTGCTCAAACTAGAGATGGGTTAACCTTAAGTCAATACAAGTATGCCTGTGATCTGCTAAGGCGCATGAACATGGCAGAATGCAAACCAGTGTCTACACCTATGGTGGCTGGTGAGAAGTTGTCTAAGGCACAAGGTCAGCTCCTGAAAGGAGATGAAGTGTTCAAGTATAGAAGCACTGTAGGAGCACTGCAATATCTTACACTTACCAGGCCAGATCTCTCTTTTTCAGTTAATCAAGTCAGTCGTTTCCTACAAGAACCTACGGATATACATCTTGAAGCAGTTAAAAGAATTCTGAGATACATCAAAGGAACTGTCAATACAAGTCTGCTGTTTCAGAAATCTGCAGGTGTCCCGCTTGAGCGTATTCACGAGATGCAGATTGGGAGGTGATTCGATGATCGGAGATCAACAGGAGGTTATGCAGTTTTCCTTGGCAATAATATAATCTCCTAGAGCTCTAGGAAGCAACCAACCTACACGTTCAAGCACAGAGGCGGAATATAAAGCTCTTGCGAATGGTACAGCTGAAGTATTTTGGTTACAGTCCATGTTGGAAGAGCTAAAGATACCTCTGAGTCAAAAGCCAATACTTTGGTGTGATAATTTGGGTGCAACATATTTAAGTGCTAATCCTGTATTTCATGCCCGAACAAAGCACATCGAAATAGATTTCCATTTCGAAGAGAAAAGGTTGCATCGGAGAATTGGAGGTTAGGTTTATTGCTTCCAAAGATCAAATTGCGATGGCTTCACAAAGGCTATACACAAGCATGCTTTGCAAAACTATATCACAATCTCAATCTTGTGGCGGTTGAGATTGAGGGGAGTGTCGAACTGAGTTCAAGACGTAGCGGTTATTAAGATTATAGATAGAAAAGAAGATAGCTTTCCTCTCTCTTGTTATTCTGTCTGCTATGAACAGCATGAGCAATATCGGGACGAGTGCTCACAAGATATACCGGACTCCCAACAAGATGGCGATACCGAGTAGGATCCTCAAGAAGATCACCATCGTAGCTCAAGTCGAAGGGAGAGCTCCATAGGAGTCTCAGAGGTCGGTATCGGTCGAACTGCATCCGATCAAGAAGATCCTGGACATACTTCCTGGGAGGTAGTAACCTTAGGCGTGAAAGAAACCTCAATCCCAAGGAAGTATGTAAGCAAACCAAGATCGATCATCAAGAATCTTTCGAGATGCTTCTTCACATATGTGATGAATGAAGAATCGTCACCAGAATGAGCATATCATCCACATATAGAAGAAGCAATGTCCTACCTCGAGTGAGACATGGATAAATAGAGCGGATCATGGGCACCGATGTGAAACCAAGCGTAGATCATCGAGGTAAAGCGCAAACCGAGCACGAGGGGCTGTTTGAGGCCATAAAGACACGACGAAGACGCGACATGACCATCCGGAGCAGAATACCCGGGTGGTGGGCATGTAAACCTCCTCATGCAAGGCGCCATTAAGGAAGGCATTCTTAACATCCGGAGAGATAGACCACCGTGACGAAGCAACCGCAACAAGTGTCGACGGTGGTCATATGAGCAACAGAGCAAACGTCTCGCGTAATCACGACCATACTCTGCTGAAAACCACGAGCCACAAGCGAGCCTTGTAGCGTCAATAGTACCATCGACTGGTCTTAATCTTGTACACCCACTTGCACGTGATAGGACGAGCATGCACGGTGTCGTACAATATCCCAAGTCTCCGTCGACGAAGCGCATCAAGCTCCTCGCCATAGCGAGTTGCCACTCGGTGAAGCGACCTCACGATAAGAACTAGGCTCGATGTATGAGAGCATGAGTCGTCGAAGCAAAGACAAGACGATCGGGAGGCGAATGGTTGCTCGGTCACGAAGGGCGAACGAGGAGCATCACCGGATGAATCGACATCGGTGTCGGCAGCTATATGGACTCAAGCAAGCACCGAGGGCGTGGTACTCAAAGCTGCGTGACAAATTGCGAGAACTAGGTTTTGAGGCATCAAAGGTGACATTTCCTTATTCATTTTTCACAAACAGGAATAACTATATATGTGCTTGTGTATGTGGATGACATAATCATTCTTGGCTCAAGCGGTATGAGTGTGGAAAAACTCTGAGAAATTAACGGTAGCTTTGTTTGTTAAAGACCTTGGAGATCTCAGCTATTTTCTTGGATTGGAAGCTGCTCAAACTAGAGATGGGTTAACCTTAAGTCAATACAAGTATGCCTGTGATCTGCTAAGGCGCATGAACATGGCAGAATGCAAACCAGTGTCTACACCTATGGTGGTCGGTGAGAAGTTGTCTAAGGCACAAGGTCGGCTCACGAAAGGAGATGAAGTGTTCAAGTATAGAAGCAACAGAGAGCACCGCAATATCTTACACTTACCGGCCGATCTCTTTTTCGCTTAATCAAGTCATCGTTTCCTACAAGAACCTACGGATATACATCTTGAAGCGCTTAAAGAATTCGAGATACATCAAAGGAACTGCCAATACAAGTCTGTTGTTTGAAATCTGCAGTGTCCCGCTTGAGCGTATTCACGATGCGATTGGGAGGTGATTCAGATGATCGGAGATCAACAGGAGGTTATGCGCTTTTCCTTGGCAATAATATAATCTCCTAGAGCTCTAGGAAGCAACCAACCTACGTTCAAGCACGGAGGCGGAATATAAAGCTCTTGCGAATGGTACAAATTAAGTATTTTGGTTCTGATCCATGTTGGAAGAGCTAAAGATACCTCCGAGTCAAAAGCCAATACTTTGGTGTGATAATTTGGGTGCAACATATTTAAGTGCTAATCCTGTATTTCATGCCCGAACAAAGCACATCGAAATAGATTTCCATTTCGTAAGAGAAAAGGTTGCATCAGGAGAATTGGAGGTTAGGTTTATTGCTTCCAAAGATCAAATTGCGATGGCTTCACAAAGGCTATACACAAGCATGCTTTGCAAAACTATATCACAATCTCAATCTTGTGGCGAGGTTGAGATTGAGGGGAGTGTCAATCGAGTTCAAGACGTAAGCGGTTATTAAGATTATAGATAGAAAAGAAGATAGCTTTCCTCTCCTCTTGTTATTCTCGTCTGCATGCGTCTGCTCACATCCGAAATAGATGTCGTATCCGTCTCAAACAATGAGAGTCCAATCTGTTTCTCAATCAATGTTACCTCTTCTTGTAACCTCAAGTCATGTACTCTGTGTTATATAAACATGAAGGGCTCAAAGAAGATCCTTGCGGCAAATATTAGGTTTTCTAACTGGAACATCATCAGACAAGATATCCATTCCTTTAGTTAGGATTTTTCAATCAGATGGTTAATATTCAAAGTATCAATGCCTCATATATAACCCTTGTCCCGAAAAAACTGAACCCGGAGACCCTGAATGATTTTAGATCAATCTCTTTGCTTAACTCAGTTCTAAAACTTCTTACAAGGATTCTAGCTAATAGACTTCAAAAGGAAATCATCAACCTGGTGCATACGAATCAGTATGGTTTAATCAAGACAAGAACGATTCAAAACTGCCTAACCTTGGCTTTCGAGTATATCTATCAATGCAAGCATAGCAAAAAAGTTATAGTTCTTAAATTAGCCTTGGGACCTCATGAGCAATTCCAGTTTCCCCTCTCAGAGGAAGCGTATCATGAATACTTACTATTGCTAGTCCTCACAAATTCTGTAGCAATTAACAATGATATGCCGGATCAATGGACTTACATCTGGGGCAGCTCTATGTATTCCTCGCAGAAATGCTACACTCAACAGTTCAATTCCTTAACAACTCCTCTGGTCTATCTGATGGTTTGGAAGAGTAGGTGTCTCATGAAGCAAATGGTCTTTGCATGGCTTCTTTTAATAGACAGGCTCAATATAAAAGATAGAATTTTTTGTACGGATAATCCATTTTTATTCAAAATTATATAAATATACCCGCGGCCAAATTATTTACAAAAATAGGCTCCAGTCACCCCATTGGTAGGTGGAGCCTTCATCAACCGGGAGGCGACGGATGGGAATCTGGAGACCGTTGAGCGATTATTTATGTCGCTGCGGCGTTGGGCGGATCGAATTGCGATCGCCCAACCGTCTGACTTTAATTCTAGTCGCCCAACGCTGCAGCGACAATTACCTTTTTGTACGGGTCGCCCTCCACTACTCCATTCTTTTATCACCTTTTCTTTTCTGCTCATTCTGCCCACGGGCAAAGAAATAAGAGAAGAGGAAGAAAAGAGAGTGAGACGAGGAAGGAGGAGGAAGAGAAGGAGGGGAAGGAAAGGAAGGGGAGAAGAGAGGAAGGAGCGGAAGAAAGGGAGGTGAGAAGAGAAGAAGAGGTGGACAGAGTTGGAGGAGGAGGTGAGGGAAGGATGAGGAGGTGAGGAAGGAGGAGTGAAAGCTATTCAGTTCATTAGGATCCAGGTATGTCTTCAGTATGTTGTATTCGTACTATTATTTGTATGAAATGTTGGTGTTAGTATAAATTTTATATGTATAAAATGCAGTACTATTTTAGTATGAAAATAGCAGTGTTCAAAAGTTGTAGTATACATTTTGTAGTATGGAACATTTTGTAGTGTGGAACATTTTATAGTATGGATCATTAGCACCTTTTTTTGTACAGAAATTGTAGTTTAGTGTTGTACGATGTTATTTAACGTGTCGTAAATTCGAATCGTACATGCGAGCCTACATCATCAATGGCCACTACATTGAGAGTTCATTACGGTCTTGGAATTATTCATGAAGGTCGTGATGGTGTGGATTTGAGCGATTTCCATAAGTCACTCTCGTACTTCGGATGACGAGAATGCTCGAATGACGATGTGCGGCATTGGGCGACCCGAGTTTTTGTTGGACCCCGAGGTGTGCGTCGTGGTGCAAGGGCTTTGGGCCGGTCTCCACGGACATCGATGAGAGTTGAAGACTTTGCGCGCTCGCCCGTGGAAGGGCTTTGTGCAAGGCTGCGGCGCCGTGGATACGAGTGTGTCCTGCTTGTGCAACCGTGCTCACTACAAGCAGTGCAAGCTCGTCGTCCTTTGTGCCGGGACGTGCTAGCAGGCGGGCCGCGTTGGCGGAGGTGATGAAGTTGCCCGTGATGAAGCCGATGCAAGATATGGAGGAGAGATACATCCTCAAGCCATACAAAGGGAACTAGTCAAGCCTATCCGTCAAGCCATAGAGAGGGAACTGGGCAAGCCGATGAAGGAGAGGTTATTGAGTACATTGTGCAGGAGATGGACTGTGATGACCAGAGGGCATGGGATGAAGAGGAAGCTGTAGAGGAGGACGAGGAGGACAATTCCGATGATGAAGAAGTTCCTATCCCCGCAGAATGGAACCGGTTAAATGCGGAGGGTGTTTCCGCACATGACGAGCGTGAATCACCATGGGAGTATCATGAGACAGAGGTTCGGTTGCATGCTATGTTTGCTGACAAGGAAGCGCTGCAGGATGCCATCAAGTTTTGGGCCCTTTCAATGCAGCGGACATTTCGTGTCGTGAAATCAAGCCGGAGCGATATCTTGTGAAGTGCGGCGGTGATTGTCCTTGGAGGGTGCACGACGTAGACCCAAGTATGAGACTCACTTGGTTGTGTCCAAGGCTGAGCCGCACTCCTGCATTCTAAACACTGTTTTAGCGAGGCATCGTAACCTGACCTCCGGATTTATAGCCAATTCGATGTATGCGGAGATAGTGGAGAAGAAAGACATGGCGGCCACGCATATTGTGGTAGCCATCGAGAACAAATTCAAGTTCAAGATTAGCTACGCGAAGGCATGGCGTGCCAAGCAAAAGGCGTTGGAAAAACGTTTTGGCACTTTCGAGGCGGCGTACAACAACCTTCCTCGTATGCTTAAGGTGTTGCAGCAAAGGAACCCGGGCACGTACATCGCCGTGCAGGACAAGCCGTCCATAATTCCACCTGGATTTGCAGTGCTGCGGAGAGTATTGTTTGCATTTGGTGCTAGCATTGAAGCATTCAGTCACATGCTGCCAGTGATCGCAATTGACGGCACCTTCCTGATAGGGAAATACAAGGGCTAGATCCTGACGGCCATAGGCGTTGACGGTAACAATCAAATATTGCCGCTGGCTATTGCATTTGTGGAGAGTGAGAATTATGAGAGCTGGCTTTAGTTTCTTAGACATGTGAAGGCTGGAGTTGTACGGGACCGTCCTGGGGTGTGCGTAATCCATGATCGGCACGCTAGTATTATAAAGGAAAAATTGCTCTCTTGCCCAAAGTTTAATAGCGTTTGCTCAAATGCCCCATGATGTCTCACCGACATGCGGGTCCGGGCCCACATGTCGTTGAGACATCATGGGCATTAAAGCAAACGCCATTAAACTTTGGGGCACATGAGCAAATCCCCCGTCCAATAAAGGCCGTAAGAAAACTCCAGGAAGACCCGGAGGAGGCATTTTCTTGGCCGGATATGAGGAACCGGTGGTGCAGTCGTCACTTAGGGGCAAACTTTTTCAAGCAATTCCCCAAACAATCTTTGATGAAGCTGTTTAAAAGGCTTGCTAGACAGAACCAGCAGAGGAAATTTGATACTTTGTGGGGGTTATTGGACCAGCACACAAGGAAGATCGTCGAAGAGAGAGTAAGGGGCGATCACTCTTGGTAAGCACAACCACAATGCTTGCCGACAATCGATGAGCCTAACACAAGTGGTTCAAGGAGGCGAGCTCACGAAACATCAAGTGCTTCTCGTAGTGGATCGAGGGGAGCATTGGAGAAGTGGTTCTTTGTTGCCGCGACACGGATGGCGCAAGGTATGGAATAATGACAACTAACCTTACGGAGGTCTACAATTGGGTTCTCAGAGGTCTCCGATCTCTGCCCCTTGTCGCCATCGTGGAAGGTGCTCTTCACAAGACAATCCGCTACTTGAGGAGAGGCACGCGAGTGCCGCGCTTCATGCAACCAATGCCGGAACCCTGTATTGTTCACAAATTACGACGTACATGGAGACGAAGGCACGGAAGGTCGATTGCACACGGTGCATGTCATGGGCAACAGGGAGCTTCGTTTGAGGTGATACTCAGTGATAGAGCGGATTTGGGATGTCTCGTTCACTTATTACTCACGACGTATGTCTTGGAGATCATGCAAGCGAACATAACTGCACATGCAACAAGCCTAAGTTGTTACACAAGCCATGCTCTCATGTACTCGCTGCATGCGGGACCGTGGGCATGGATCCTTCCAACTTTATGTCTGAGTACTTCTTTAAGGAGAGAATACTGCAAGCTTGGTGTGGGGAGCTCCGGGGGTTCAGGGTGGTTGGAAACTTCGCCACTTTGAACATTTTAGCGAGGTCCTGGGTTCCGGATATTAACATGTTGAAGGGTGGGAAGGGTCGTGACAGGCCGCGTATTAGAAATGACATGGACGAATCACGGTGGAACATCGGTACACGTTGTAGGCGATGCGGTCGGGAGGGCACACACTAGACGATGCAACGCATCGTCCTGATCAGTAGTTGTATGCTACATTTCATGTATTTACTGTTCGTGGAAAATGCGCGGACAAGATAAATGAACCTACTCGGATGGGTAGGGAGGAGTGCCGCAAGAAGGCAGAATGGGAGAAGACACGCAAGACAACAATGGAAGGAGCAGTTGGATGGATTAGTCGCATATCATGTTATATGTTATGCATGTAATAAAAATATACGCGGCATGTTACTCCCAACTGTATTATGAAGTTTATTTCTATTTCACATAAGGTTATTATCTCGTCTGCTCGCATCTAATGATTCGATAGTAAGTCATTTAACAATATTAACACACCGTTCTCTCCTACTCGAGTTCTCGGTAACATTAAATTATCACTTACCACTATATGTATCGAACGTTCTACAGTCAATCGTTCTTTAAAAAAAATTCAAAATTTTTTTATGCACCTACAACATCTAGTGAACATAAACTTTTATTACAATTACAGCAAAAAATTTTCCAGTTTAAAACTACAAAATTGACAAAACTCAAAAATCACGGGGAGGAGTGCGATGCGCCTCGTAGTGAGCAACTGCACTACATGTCGTCCATCCATTGGGCGACTGCATGCTAGTCGCCCAATTGAAAGACGATCGCATGTACTCGCCTCGGCGTGGGCGACTACAATATAATCGCCTCCGGTTGGGCGAAGGCTCCAGTACCAATGGGGGCCGGAGTCTATTTTGTAAATAATTTGGCAGCGGGTATATTTATGTAATTTCGAATAAAATATGGATTATCCATACAAAAAATTCAGATAGAGATGCTAAGAAGGAGAAACTTCAGCCTTGCTGGCGACGCCCATTGTGTGCTATGCACCTCTCAAAGTGTTGAAACCGCTAATCATCTCTTCTTTGACTACTACTCCACTCAATGTTGGAACGAAATTGGTATTCAGTGGCCTCTGCATACAGATATCCCTTCAAGGTTTTTCAATGCCAGGCAAGCCTTTTCGGGGCACCTCTTCATGGTGAAGTTTATCTTGACCACTTGGATTATTTGGAAGATCAGGAACTAGCTCATCTTCCAGTAGCAGTACAATTCCTTCAACAACTGGAAAGTCAGGCTTGGATTTGAAGCTTCCTTGTTGTTGAATAGGGTCAAACTGGTCATGAGTATTTTGCTGTCTTCTTGGCTTCACTCCATCCAATTTCTCTCTTTGTTCTCTTCTCCCCCCTCCCGTCCTTCCTCTTTCTCCCTTCTATATTTTATTTTTTCTTTTTATATTGATATAGCACAATATAAGCCTTTTCTACTGTTTTTCATAAAAAAATACTAGTAATACAAGTGTATGCTTCGGTAGAACACTAACATTCTCCATACGTAACTGTTGCATTGGTGTCTGCAATCTGAAGAACTGTTTGCCCTTCCCCTTTCAAGTAGGTGTTTTTAGGCTTAGTTTTTTTAGCTTATGAATTATGATTTACTCTGAACAAATAAACAAGATGGCTACTTCGCCGTCTTTTTGAAGTGATTTATCGGGACAGTCTTTTCAAAACGATTTATCGATATTTAGTTTGTTTGTATAAACGTTCGTGCTGAGATAAAAAATTATTAGTCGCAGATATAATCCATCCACCGCAAAAAAAAAAGAAAGAAAAACCCATCATTGACTCATCGTCGGAGCGAATTGGCCTTCCAAAAGATCTGCCAACGGCTCATTAACCAGGGAAAGGGCATGCGGCGTGCGCGCGGGCTGCCTGGTTGGCCTGTGCCGTGTGTGGTTGCTTACTTGCTTGACCCAACCGCTGGACTATACACTAAGCTGGTTGTTTTTTTTCATTTAGTTGCATTGACCATGCACTAACCATTCATCACTTGTGCTCTATGGTATGGCCTTAACTAGCATGCGTACCTTTTGATTTGTCCTGCTAATTGTCTTTCATTCCACATATTTGTCGCTTCTTTTTCTTTTCTTTCTTTTTATTTCCTTTTCTTCTTTTCGTTTTATTGCAGTTTTTTTACCGCATGTTGCAGTAGGTCTTCTTTTTTTCCTCATGTCATTTTTTTCACCATTGTTTTACTACTTTTATAATTTTGTTCAGCTAATTATCTTGATTTGTTTTCTACCTACAACTTTTGACATGTGATATTATTTACTAAGCTAAAATATATGCAAGTAGAGTCTTGTTTTGAAGATTTCGTTGTAAGAAATAAGAAATGGATCATGAACTAGACGCTCTGTTCAAGAGACCTGCTCCAAAGGGCTTCAACAAAAGAGAATTTTTGGCCTTTTGTGTAGAGTTTTGGCTGCAAATGTGTTGTAGCAGCTGGCGGCTTTTTCTAAGTCAAAAATGATAAAAATTGGGAAACACCACTGTATCTTTTGAGGCAATGCAAAGGAATAAAGGGGAAAAAGAAAAACCAAAAAAAAAAAAAGGGCTAAAACACCAAAAATGCCATCTTTTAAAGCCAAGAAGCTAAAACCGTTCGGAGCAGGCTCTTAATCATTTGAACTTTCGGATTAAAAAGTCCTCGAATTCTGTGCATAACTTGACTATCCGGTCTGATGGCCCGAGAGGTTAGTGGCACATAATTAGTTACCACTCGAGCGGCATATAGGTGCCGCTTCAACCAGCTATTGGCTACGGTTTCAGCTACGGCTTCTAACTATTGACTAAAATTACACTATAATGGCAGTTAATTTTTCTGAATCATCCAGTTAAAGAAAAATAAAGAAAAATGAGAAAAAAATAAAAACACCGTTATATCTCCATGAACAATGGAAAGAAAAAAGGAGAAAAAGCAAAAGAAAAAAGACATAAAAACAAAAATTAAAATTAAAAACTGACGAGCTCCAAGTGACTTTTAACTTAAAAAAGTCAAAACTCAGAAAAAAAAACAAAATCCGAAGCCGAGCCATAGTTACGCCCAAGATCAGCACAGTATGTCTTATTCATCGAGAGTATACGGGTAAATAGAGTGTAAGCGGGATGTGCATACTCTCTTGAAACAAGTATGGTAATCAAATTATTTCCTGTAAAATTCCTAATTGCAAACGGGGCCACCATATGGAACCGTCGTCTACACGCCCACGCACATTAATCTCCATCAACCGATGAAAGTTTGTACGTAGTTACTACTCAGTATGAAGAAGCTTGTGCACATATCGCTAGGATGTGTTACTGGTGCTGAGGACTTGCGATGGCCAGGTGTTCTCCATGGGTTCAAATGAAAATCTAATTTGGCATTGCCAAACAGAGAAATGCTAGCACCAAAGGTAAAAAGATTGCATACACAATTCTGAATTCAAGAGTACAGGCAGGAAAGCCATGACAACAGAAATGCAAGTTGGCCGATAAAAATGGTCCGAATGTGACGGCCATGCCCAACATCGAGTACCTGCAATCCAAAATACAGACTAGACAGATGTTTGAAAACTAGATATGAACTATTGTGCTAACCTAATGGTTCAATATCAGAGCCTCACAATTCTGAATTCCAAGCATACATCCCTTTGAGCTGTCAGCGAACCACTTGCTCAACTAGTGCCGATGACGAGGAAGAGGATGAACGACTCACGAATATCAGGCAAAGCATCACACTGTATGTGTAGAGGTTGTAGATACTAAAAGGTACCATTAATTCTCTCCTATCAGCAGCAGGGCCCTGAAACAAGCTAAGGTGTGACTTAATATCTTACTCTTTATAATTGTCAGCAAGGTAGCCATAGGAAGTGCATTATTACTCTTTACTCCTAATACAGCATCAAGAGCTGGGTTCAAGTGAACCTGCCATATGTAATGATCATTTATGTTATATATAATCAATAGGAAATTTTTGGTACGATAAAAGCTGTGCAAACTGAAACAATGCCACCCCCTTGGAGCATGGTATGCGGAGCTCCAGGGTGTAAATTCACCATGAAGGTGCTTTTGACTTCTCCACAAGAATGATCCTACCATTCCACTCAGTCTCATCGCAACCACGGATTGCAGCATCAGCATCCTCATCCCTCTCCAAGGATAAGAATCCAAAGCCTCGAGAATTCCCAGATCTATAAAGAATGTAGACTGGGATAAGAAAAACTTATCTTGCGAACTGATTTAACAGAGCACAAATGTAAAATGCGCTGTTCTTCGGAAGGTATTATTGCATGCTGGGAACTAAGTGGTTCTTTCAATGTAGGAGAAAGTACTCTTGAGCTATGTCAGATATCACATGTTGGGAATATTTCAATGGTGACTGGTGAGTACATACAGAAGCTCTTATAAAAGTAGAAATTATAATCTGTCAGTCTCACCAATGCAATGTTTAACCAGTAAAAGGGCAAAAACCCACTCAAATCCAATGATTGACTGCTTTTAGTTCAATCAAGTGACTGCTTTTAGTTCAATCATAGTAAACTTGGCAGGATAAAATTTACCAATTATGCTCTTGCATGCTGAAATACAAAGTTTAATAATAACCACCGAAGAGCGAGCTCGAGAAGACATGGGTCTCTTCTCTCATACCTGTAAGTTGTGATTTTTTCCAGTGTATTCCAATCACAGCTATACCACTTAAATACTATTCTCTCTGTTCTTTTTTAAGTGATGTTTTTTACTTTTCACAATCTACGAGATGTGGCTTTGACCGTTATTTTTGTAACTTTATCTTATTATATACTAATAAAATTATAATATTATGAAAGTATTTTTAACGATAAATCTAATGGTATAGTTTCCATGTAGCAAATCTAGATAGTTTTAGACATTTAGTGGTCAAACGTTAAAAAGTTTGACTGCACGGATTCTAGGGCATCACTTAAAAAAGACCAGACTATTCAATTACATATATCTAGATTTGCTCTACTGTATTACCCAGCTCAGATATTTTGCACCATTAGAACAAATATGAAATAAATTCAATCCCATCAAGCTTCAGGTTTAGATGTCAACAAGAGAGATATTAACCTTATCAGTCTAGAATCCTTTGAATAGAATCCTACAGGGAACCCAAACCAGAAGAATGCAAATTTTTAATTTGGCCACAGCTCCACAAAGCACACAGTACTCTTCCCATGTATTTGAATTATCCGCAGTTTAGTTAAACAAGGTGCACTTTGTCCATGATTGCAAAAGAAAAATAATCAAATAACATACAAACTTGATTGGTGATGGAAAAAGGAGTGTATCATCCAATGATGCCATGGCACTATGGAGCATAAAATGAGTGTTGATACAATTGCCAAAAAGAAGCAATAAGGTACTACAAATAACTGTGTATGGAAGTAATTACCGTTTATCTCGAACAACACGTGCACTTGTTACACGTCCAAACCTAGAGAATTTCTTTTCCAAATCTCGCTCGGTGGTGGCATAGCTAAAACCTGCAACAAACAGATTCCGTCCAGGCTTACCCAATCCAGTCTTCCTGTTGGCAGGTGGTGACCAAGGTCTTGTATGCGAATGATGACGATGACTTGATGGAGGTGATCTGCGCCCTGGTGAATGCCTTCTTCTACAACATCAAGACAAACAGAAGCATGAGCTAGCAGCAAAGACATAAAATGGCGAATGAAAAAATCAAAACAAATACTTCTATGATTGGACTGTCCATGGAAGGAAAATAAGCCTATTCAAAGTTGCACGAGCAGACAAATGTTTGGTTATAAATATCATCAGCTTGAAAGCATGCTCATTCAAAAGAATACAGACTTTTAGAAGCTTGCAATTTACTCATGGAAAAACAAAAAAATCACCTTGGAGATCGTCTACGGTGATCCCTTGAGTGGGGAGACCTTGACCGAGATTTACCATGTTCCCTTCTATGTCTAGAGATATCAGTTTTCCTTGAAGGTGACCTTGATCTTGACCTGTCCCTCCTTCGTGGGGAATCCCTCCTTCCTGGTGGGGAGTCCCTCCTTCGTGGGGAATCCCTCCTTCTTGGTGGGGAGTCCCTCCTTCGTGGGGAATCCCTCCTTCCTGGTGGGGAGTCCCTCCTTGGTGAGCTCCTCCTCTTGGGCGAGGCTCTTCTTCTAGGGGATGCAGATCTTCGTCGTGGTGACCCATCTCCATGTCGAGACTCCTTTCGTGCTTTCTTTTCTGGAGGAGAGTTCTGTCGTGCATGTGGCGTCAACTCACGTGAAGAACCTCTTCTGCGGTTGGTGTCAGGCTTTTCATGAGATCGGGACCGATGTCTTGCTGGTGGGCTTCGAGAACAAGCTAATTTACCAACCTCTTTTGCAGGAAGCTGTGAATCCAATTTCCCAGATGAATGAGCATGAGGGGACCTTTCAACTGGAAGTGATACTCTCCTGTCTGGCGATGGTGTGCCCTTTTCCAGTCTTGCAGACCTTTCATAAGGAGAATCCCATTGATTGCCTGGGGTTGATATGCCATTTTTGGTATTAAGATTTTCCTGCTCCATTCCTTCCAAATAGGAAGTTGCAATTGCAGAGTTGAAGTTCTCCTTGGCTCGTTCATCACGAGGACTAGAATTCCTACCATTAATTTGATCCTCCTCTATCCCATCCTTTTCATTGTGGGAAGTCTCATGTAACTTTCTGATGTCCTCATTTTCCATCTGAAGCGCAGAAGAGTTTGGAATTTCATCATCGTCAGCACCACTATTGTTAAGTTCGTAATTCCTACTGCTAGTTTCAGTTAACATAGAGTCACCAAGATAGGCATCAGAATGTGTAGTTTCTTGTTGAAAGTTTGATGTATCATTACCACTGCTTTCATGAAGCTCTGGAGGCAGCTCGGCATCAACCACTTCTGTTTTCTGATGTACATCATAACTCACAGGGGTGGTCTGTGCTTCAGAGTCACTATTGTGAACATTCTGTTCAGCTGCATCGTTTTGCATATCAGATTCTATACGCACGTGATGTTCTTGAGCTTGCTTCAGGGGAGATGCTGGACTAGCTGAAGCAGATTTCATTGCATTGCATGGGATTTGATCATTCCTGAAGGGTAAAGAATCTGCATCCAAATATGAGATTTGATTCGCTGGATCAACTAAAAGTCCTTCATTCAGTGCTGGAGATTCATGTTGCGGAATTCCTTCCCCATGATAATCCATGTGCTCCAACAAGCTACCATCTTGATCTACAAATAAAGGAACAGGATCTCCACAAGTCCCCTCCAGGCTTCTCTCAGGGGATATGTAATCCATCTGAACGTTGAGTAAAGAGCAAGAATGGAATAGCATAAGCGTGCCTCATAAGGCAGAGAGTTAATAACAGATAATAAAACCCAAAATTAGCCAGACAAGATAATAGACAGAAAAAGATAAGTGTAAGCAGCAAAATTATCAATTTCCTTGATGAGTTCTGTGCAGGATAGCCTCATACCCACTAAGCTAAACCAACTAAGGACTTCTTTGCGTTGCAATGTTTACCAAGTAACAACTATAACAATGACAGCATTAACAGAAATAATAAATGAGAGTAATCCAATCGCTGAACCATTAGAAGGCACTACTAAGGGACATCAACATCAACAGAGTGCTGGTTTGTTGTTGCTGTCAATTTAGGGCCTGTTTGTTTCAGCTTCTGGCAACTGCAGCTACTCCTAGAATCTGCAGCTCAAACAAACATCCAGATTTTCATCCAGATTCTAAGTAGCCGAAGCTACGAATCCGAAAATGAACTAGTAGCCGAAGTCGGGTTATCCAGCTTCTCCAGATTCTGACTAGCTGGATACTCACCAGCTGAAACAAACAGGCCCTTAGGCAGATATCTGCGAACATTTACTGCCTCTGGATGAAGCATCTTTTTTCTAGTTCCAGAGATTTGCTTGCAATGGATTTTAGCAAAAGAGCACGCCTTAAATGAAATCCCAGTGAGGACTATAAGGGTGCATCATGAAGCATAAAAGGAAACACTGCTACAACGAAGTAAAAATTATGGCGGAAGACAGCCAAAACATGCTCCTAAAGAAAATCAAATGAGTAAACTATATTTTCAGCAGATGTGGCAAACTCAGCAGCACAGCAACAACAATGACTCGTTCTTAGCAGTGTTTCTTAACGGATAAGGCAGGGTAATATTTTTGAACTAAAGCAGTTTCAATTTATCTATGTTCTGATCAGAACCAAACAAACCCAACCATGAAAAATGGCATTCAAACTGCTCTTCAGAGAAATCCCAATACATTTTCTACATGCCGAAAGGTTTAGTCGCACATTAAAAAAACAGTTCTCAACAATTTCCACCCCAGGCAGCTATCTTTCCATATTTAAGAGACAGCAGTGCCACTTCTAGTTCATCAAATTGTTCTTAATATACAAGCGAAATGACCTGCCATAAAAAACAACCATTTTGGACGCTTAAGAGCAACACCATACTACTCATTAATAGATATTTTGTCTGGCAACTCCAAATTTCTTTTTTTAAGAAAACTTAAAACATTGACTATAACAATTGCAACATCTTTATATCATTCTTGACTTCAAGATAACAATGCCACGCACCTAGCCCCCTAGTAGCTTCCCTAAAACACTAGCTGACGGGAGAAACTGGTAAGAACTGGATGATAAATCCATCACCAAATCGACAAGTTCCGACCTGATACCTCATCCAGATCTCCATTCCTCTTTCGCATCAATCAAGCACAAAAACGGATAGACGGGTGATAAAAAACTACTAACTGGTTGCAATGATGTAGAAGATATGAAATACTAACCATGAATAGAAAGTATTGCCACAAATAGCAAGTTTTTCACAAGATAGTAATAACTATGCACAGCAAGTATGAATGGCAACATGTCATTGATCAAATATAGTCATTGCTCCATCCAATGTAGTCATTGAGCATGTTGGACAAGAACTTCTACTAATTGTAAAGTATCTAACAAGAACTTCTACCAATTGAAAAGTATCTAACAAGAACATCTACTATAACTGAGAAGCATGTACTATAACATTCATTTGTGCTGAGATTCTTCTATGAAACATGTCAACAGGGGATCGTAGCACAAGAAAATTCCACCTTACAGGAATCGAAACATCCCAAGCACACCAAAATTCCACTCCCCAAGAGAAATGTAATCCCAGCATCGATTTTTCATGAATAGCAGTGTTCACATCTATCCCAGATCTAGTACCAATTTTTTCTGTCTCTAAAAAAGATACCAACTTTTCATGAATAGAAATGTTCAGATGTAACATGAGTAGCAATGGGGGAATAACCATGAATCAACCGGATCTAGCAACAGTTATCACAACCACAGATCGAGCCAATTTGAGTTCATACCTTCGGTTTTGGGGGAGGAAGTCCGCCGAAAATCGAGGGAGAGGAAGAAGGCCCGTGGATCCCAAAGCTGCCGCCGTCGGCTGGCCAGTCGTCGCCGCGGTCAGCAGTCCTCCTCGCCCTCTCCTCGTCGCCGCGGTCGCCTTCCCATAGCTGCCGCGCCCGCGGGCCTCCTCGCCGTCCGTACTCGCAGAGGTCGCGGTCCTCCATGCCGTCCCTCGTCGCCGCGGCCGCCAGTGGCGACGGCGAGACCTCTCTCGCTTGGGTAGAGGGAGAGGAGGGAGAGGTGGGAGGAGCGGCTTGGATAGGGCAGAGATGGGAATGGTGAGGAGGTGGCACGGTACGGTATACCTCAACGCGAGTCACGTGCGGTCACGTGAAGGGTGCGCTTCGCGTGGGGCTGCCAAATGGGCGGCCCGGCCTGTCACATTAATCAGGCAGTGCCATGCTGGCCCGTCGGCTCAGCCGCAAACCCAGGCACAGCACGCTAAGGTGACGGGCTGTGCTGGCAAGGCTAGGCACGATTAGCCTGACGAGCAAGTGTGGGCTGTTTAGCCCGTCTTGATTAGAAAATTTGAAAAAGATTCGAGAAAAATGTATGGAAGTCAAAAATTGTAAATAAAATTTGAAAAATGAATTCTATACCCTAAAAAAGACAAATATTGAGAATGTAATAATGAGATTTATTATGTTTAGATGACTGGCTTGTTAAAGCTTTGTCAAGTAAAGCCTCAACTTCAGAAAATCTTTGCGAGGGAAAAGGAGTACAACCCATAACTCTGCAGTACATTAAAAAAGTGAAAAATTACAATATTTGCAGTTATCGTGTGTAATGGGCTATGCCTACCATTATCTAAATGGGTTGCATCGGCCGTGTCATACTAGGCTTGATAATATATGTCAGGACCTAAACACAACATGATGTGTTAAGCTAAGACAGCCTACCCGTTTAGGTGATGGCCTGTGGCGTGTCTGGATCGGGCCAACAATATCATGTTTCGGACCGACCTGGTTGGTATGGCCAAGTTGGCAAGTGGCAACCTCGACTAGATCGTCTGGGAAAACTTGGAATAGTTAGTTATTTGGCATCACAAAAGAGTGGTATTTTCATAGAAGGGAGCGACCAACGCTCCTACAATAGCGTGCTTAGCAAAACATGCTTCCCCATCCTTGCATTTCTCTTGTCGACTACGATGTGCCCCTGCTCCCACCTCTTCCACCATTCTACGCGCTGACTCTCTCCCGTCTCCCCCTCGACTGCTGCCTATGCCCAAACAGCCCATCTCCCCTGCAACTTCCAGCGCCGCCCCTACGCCTTTACCACCACGCCGCACCACCACCATTGGCCCAGTCCACCCTAACTCATCGCCGTCTTCGCCCTCCTCCGATGTCGCGACCACTCGCCTGCCCCCACTGCCCTCCTCCGATCCTATGGCCAGTGGCGGCACCCATTGTTGGGCTACCGCCTCCTTTCCTCCCTCTATAGCGGAGGGGGCACAATGAACCACTCCATAACCTTAGTGAACACTTGTCTTAATCTTGTTGTTGTTTGCCTCCCGTCGCTAGCGAAGGAGAAGGTGGCACTTGTGGGAGAGGAGGTTGTGGGGATCGCGTGTGGCGGAGAAGATGGTGATGCATGACGTGGGGAAGAAGAAGGTGCCGGGGGTCACGCCTGGGGAAGGTGGTAGCGCGTTCGAAAAAATATGCTACCACCGGCGGTGCACAAGTGTTTTCCCCCAAAAAAACATGGTAAGATTGGTTTATCAATAACTCGGCACTTTGCCCCCATCAGTGCTAATTAATTAACCAATGTGCCATCTCCTTTTTACCCCTGCGCCACTCTCTCCTTCTCTTATCAAACATCCCCATTATCATTTGTTAATTATTTAGTTGTTATCACTGTGTCGTGATTAGAGATCGAATTAACCAGTGCGATCGAATTAACACATATCTGACAAGTGACAACACATAGTTCTCGCAAAAAAAAAAAAAGTGACAACACATAGGAGCGCAGGGATAAAACAAGCCAACAACTTGCGCACGACCATGCACTTTCAT
Source organism: Bonia amplexicaulis (assembly GCA_036346245.1). Classification (NCBI taxonomy): domain Eukaryota; kingdom Viridiplantae; phylum Streptophyta; class Magnoliopsida; order Poales; family Poaceae; genus Bonia; species Bonia amplexicaulis. Next base: position 5,633,201 of record CM070757.1, read on the forward strand.
CAATTTCACACAGTTTGCAATGCAATTCGAACGATATATCACTTCGCAGATTAGCCAACTAATGCAAGAAAGTCCTAAGAAAGGTTCAAGAATCGCATGATCTAGAAAAGAACCCGAGAAATTTGGCTTACTTCGCAGAATTCGTCACTTCAAAGGGATCTCATTTCAGTTCACATAATCGATTCACAGAACCAATTGCCAATGCAAGAATGTCCCAAAAAAAAAGTTTCAAAGAATCAGTTCAAATGGGAGAACCAACACAAGACTGTCGCAAGAATTCAAATTCAAGAATCGCGTGCATATTGTAGCCAAGAACCCAAGAAATTACCCACATCGCGTTGTGTACCGCGTGCTGGTCGGAAAGGCCGATGTCCCACCGTCGTCCTCGCCGACGAGGTACATGCGGCGGCGGACGTGGGGCCGCAGCCGCATGAGAAGTGCGCGCCCCTGGAACATCTCCATTGCCGATCGATCGAGTGAGCTCGAGATTCCAAGATCTTGGTCGGGTTCTTGGTTCCACGTTTGATAAGAGGAGAATGGCGCAGGGTAAAAGCACAGCGACGGCGGAGCCGTGGGCGCCGTCAGATGTGGCAGCGGAGCAGAAGGCATGGCGCAGGTAGAGCACGGGAGCAGATATACTAGAAGCCTGACTGGCATGACGCAAGTCGAGGATGGCAGCGACAGCTCGACGAGCTCTCCGGCCGTCATGGCAGGTTTTTCTAGGGTTCTTAAAGCAAAAGTTTTAGCTAAGGAGTAATTTGTAAAAATGAAATGGCGGATATGAAGAATGATGGACTGAAATGGGAATTTGGAATACACGGTATGATTTTATTTATCTGTAGCAAAGCACATTAACTTAGCTAGTGTTACTTAAAAGGAATCTATTGATGAGCGATGGTACGTCCCACAACACACCCGTCTTAAAAAGGAGGTTTTTGCAAAAACCCACATGCAAATAATGTAGTTTGTTAAAAACTCACATGCATATCAAAGTTTGTCAAAAGCTCACACGTAATTTCTACGTGATTATAAATTCCCTCAAGGGCCAATTTACTTGCTGAAGCTCCTATAAGTCAAGATTTGCTAACATGACTTTTTCTCGGTGAGGGGATTGCGTCCGAGTACATCTAGGCTGCAAGAATCCTCCCATGCGGCTGCAACGTCGATGATCGCCTTATTCATTGCCCTTTTGTTCTCTCGCTCGTGTTGCGCTTTATTCTCCTGCGCTCGCCTCGTGCGCTCCCTCCGTTGGCACATTTCCTACTCATAGTCCACAAGAGCGGTTCATTGTGATTACCACACAAGCACCATGTAGGGGCTTCAACGAGTAAGTTGGCCCTTGGGAGGGGAATTGGCAACCACATAGAATTTACGAGTGGATTTTTGGCAAACTTTGATATATAGGTGGGTTTTTAACAAACTCCTTTACTTGAAGATGGGGTTTTGCAAAATTCCCTAAAAATCTACACCAACATGTGGGCCCTACCACTAACCTTGCCCCTCTCGCCCTAGTGATATAAACAAAATCTAGAGAAAAATTGTTGAAAACAACTTTTTTTTACGTTGCATTCCTAACTGACTAGCAACAAACTCGCAACAAGCAATAGACTCCCAAGGCCTCCCTTCGTCTCATTGGTCCGTATAGAACAATCCTCAACTACTCATGTAACATCTCAAAATTTGGATGTTTAGAAATATGATTTTTTTTAAAAAAATTTAATGCATTTTTTTTGTTATTCGGATTTCCTAGAATTTAATTAGACTTTGTTGGAATTTATGTTATGCAAATTAATACAAGGAAAGAGACACAATAAATATCAATAATAATAAAAAAGAAAAGCAAAATTTACATCTAGGGCAAATTCTATGAATAATTGAAAGCAATATGGTAAATGAAATTTGAATTCAAATTCGAAACTCAAATTCAAATCCAAAACCGAAAACAAAATCAAAATAGAAAAATTTCAAAATCTCATTTGGGTCGTCCCACTTTTCCTGACCCAGTTGGCCTGACCCATTTTTTCTCTCCCCCTCTCTCTGCATGCTCGAACCGGCCCCTTCTCTCTCTCAGCTGCACGCTTGTGCCTATACTCACATCGTGAGTCATCCCTCCTTCCCCTCGTCTATTTAAGCCATCCAGCCTCCCTTGCTTGCCCCTCACCCTACCTCACTCCCTCCTCGCCTTGCCACTACTCTCGCTAACTCAGGAAGTCGCTTTTGCACGTCGGCTGAACTCCACCATGTCCACCTCGCTGTTCCGGTTGAATTTGGTGAGCTCCATCAAAACCGCATGCATCAAAATGTGTTCCACACTTCCGTATTCTTTTCCCCTCACCCAATTTTGGGATTTCTCCATAGGAGCTCATTGCGCCATCATCTTCCTCATTTTCGGTCAAAAGCTACTGCCGTCCCTTCTCCAGTGAGCCTCTCTCCAATTCCTCTCTTTGTGAGCACCTCCATATAACCTTATTCCTTCCCTGATCATCAATTTGTGCTCCTCTTCACCCCAGGTCGCTGGCACCGCGAAGCTCACCGCGCCACCCTAGGCCCTCATCGCTGGACCACCTCGCAGCTTCTCCACCTCCACCGTCCAGTCTGGTGAGTTCCCTCCACCCTATCTTGCTTGTGCTCCCCTCATTCCCCCTTCTCCTCCCCTGCTTCGGCCACCATGCACCATCGTTAGCTTGCCTTGTGAAAGATCAAGCCCCATTTTAGTTGGTTTTGGTGTTAGTGACAAATACCATTATGGAGTTTTACAAACACGATTATAATACTTTGATGTTAATGACAAATACTTTTATAATGTGTTGGTGATAATGACAAATGCATATATGAGACTAATATGTTTGTTTAAATTTATCTATGCTTAGTCTCATTTGGATGGAAAGTTGAATTTAAAGAGGTATGCATTTGAAATCACATTTTCTCATATACTAATGCATTTCTTAGATCTAAAATATAGATTGAACTCCTCTATTAGTCCAAAATGAATATGTGCATATATCTTCATTATATACACTTGTATGCACACATTTAGGGGAAGCTCTCTTTTATGTTTGGAGTTTTTAAGTATTGATCCATGTTTCTTTAATGTGCATATTTATGATCTTTATGTTGAAACACATCCGTTGAGTATATATATAGTTTGTGTAGTTCATATATACTCATGTGCAATCAGGTTGTCATCTAACTCCTCCATTATGTGTTAATAGTTGGACGATTAATGACAAACGGATAAGTAAACTTTTTTTAAAGCTTATCTTAGAGTATACAAGTGTCGTGTACAAGTTGAATTCTCGCAAATCAATTTTTATGTCTCATTATTTGTTGAGATTGTCATGAATTACCAAAAAGGGGAGATTGTTGAATCTAGTCCTCCATTATATGTTAATGGTAAAGTTTGGTAATTGATGACAATTATTTTGTGGACTAACATTTTTCATGAGTTGGATGAATAGGTTAGGTTACACAAATGAGGATGACTTGGGATGACTTCATGTGTTGAAGATCATCAAGTTAAGATTTGAGAAGAAGATGGCTTCATGTGTTGAAGGCCATCAAGAAGAAGATGCATCATGAGTTGATGCATGTTCAAGTGGAGATGATCATGTGTTGATCAAATCAAGTGAAGACTATCATGTGTTGATAGAGTTGATGAGAAGATGCATTATGAGTTGATGCATATCAAGATGATGATTCAAGGCAAAGGTATGACTAGCTAGGGCTAAGGATGTGTTCCTAGTCTTTTACCGATCTTGGTGTTTGGTTGGAAGATCGGATTGCTAGTATAGATTGACGTACTATTAAGAGGGGTCATGTCTAGTAGTTTGAGTCTTATCATGTGTTGATGGCTCATCCTCACCTCGTCTAGCTCATCTTGATATGAGACTTGCATTTGCGAATGTGTTTTGTAAATGGTTGAAGCTCATGTGTTGAACTCTTGTAACATGGGACTATGCTTTGCAAATGTGTTTTGCAAGTGCTTGAAGTCTATGTTTTCATTCTTTGTGATATAAGGCTTGTATTTGCAAATGTATTTTGCAAATTGTTGAAGCTCATATATAATACTTGTGGCATGTGACTTAGGTTTGCGAATGTGTTTTGCAAATATGAAGAAGTTCATGTACCAATTCCTTGTGTCATGATTTCAAAAGTGTGCGAATGTGTTTTGCAACTTGTTGAAAATCATGTTTGAGCGTTGTATGCATGATATCGTAGTTTACAAATATGTTTTACAAAATTTGTTGAGATATTTGCACTTCTCAGGAAAAATCAGAACTACCGCTGTGTGCGTAGCGATACTACCAGAAGTCAGAAGTACCGACTATGTGTGAGCGGTACTACCGAACATCGGAAGTACCGGCATGTGTTGTGCTGTACTATCGGATATGAGTAGTCTGAGCGGCTCTGCGTGAGCGGCTGGTCCGGCCGGCGGAAGTACCAGCATGTGTTGTGCGGTACTACCGGATGTCGGAAGCTCCGGACTCTCCTGCGGAACCATTTTTTCAGAGAGCGCCAACTTCTGGTCATTGCTCAAGTGGAAATACCAAGATCGACTTTGCGGAACTTCCAAGATCGAATCTGGGGTTTTGGCCGTCAGTAGTTCCGCACGACTATGTAACTAGTTCGAAGCTTTGACATAGCCATTATTGTGGGGTCGGACCGAGGTGGAAATCTGGCGTTTGGCTGTGGTACTCCGTCCGTCCCGATTTTTAGGAAGTTGGCTCCAACGACTAGTTTTCTTGTGTAGGGTATAAATACCCCCTTGTGTCCAGTTGGAGATATTGTTGCTTCACTCATTCCTGTGTTCTTGAGCTAGTGTGAGGTTCTCCACTCAATTGTGCATGTGTTGCACTTTGTGAGAAGGGAGAGAGGTTCTATGGGGGTGTTCTTTTAGCTCCGGCTTATGACTTTTGGCTGAAATTTTTGAATTGTGGCTGTTTACGGTACAGATTACAGAGAGATCGATACTCACTTGCGATTTTGGCTGGTATAGATGTTAAGTTTTTAACGTGTACTGCGTTTAACTTGTAGGCCCCACCTTGAGAAAATACTACGTTTAAAAGTTAGTTATTATAGCGACTGCCAAAAGCCGACCGGCTTCTTGCCTGCCGAACACCCCCTATATTGCATGTGTTGCATCTGGAGGTGGAATTTGTGTCCAATGTGAGCTAGTGCATTTGTTGCACGTGATGAGAGTCAAGTGAGGACTTGACTTGTTACTCTTAGAGTTTGTTGACTCTTAGGCGGCGTTGGAGGCATCGTGCGCGTGATCTTCTCCCCGTGACTTCGCGAAGCTTTCTCCGATCTGCTCCCGATACCATCGTCGACATCGCCTAGGACGCGATCTCCGGGGCGCAGACAAGGTTCGAGCAATGGAAGTGGCTGCGAAGGGTCCGATGTACCCGCTCTTGATGTAACCTCGACCCCCGCTGCTATGGAAGCCACTGACCGGGAGACTCGGCGCCTGACCGTGTCCGATTTTGTCCCTTGATCGAAGACGCCACGAGCTCTGGGGGCCCGCAGATTATGCCGACGCTGGTTTGGATCGGCGGCGCTATCATCGTCGCGCCCGGAGCTCTGGAAAGCGCTACCGAAGCCACGGAGATGAGGGTAAGCGCCCACTCGATTCGTTTGTGGTTATGGGACTTGACCGAGAGCGCCATGCGAGCCCTGCCTTGCTCGCGCCTTCAGCGGCGCTCGTGAACGATGCGGGCTGAGGAGCGACTCCGTCTTTGCAAGAGGCCAATGCTGCCAAGGATGAGCGCATCCACTTCCTCGAGACAGAGGGCACGAAGGCGATCGCTGACGCTCAAGCGCTCGCGAAGAGGATGCAGCGGCTGGCCTCCGAGGAGCGCTACGAGCTACTTCAGCAAATCTCCGTGCTGGAAGAGGAGAAGGCCCAGCTGACTGTGAATCTGTGATGCTCGGGGAGAGGGACCGGCACTAGCGACACCTTGGTGGTAGCACGGAACTCTATGGAAGCTACGGAGCGCCTCTCGACCTCTCTATCGTTGTGCCGGCTCGCTCCTTCGACCCTAAAGATCTGTCGAGCACCCTCCGGCGGATCGGAGAAGCCTCAGCCCTTGCGCTAAGCGCCGCATGCTCCTTCGGCAACCATTGCTCGATGGTGACGATGCGCATCATCCTCGTCCTCCTCCACCACCGGGTGCACACACGTTGGTGAACTGCCACCCCACTGGGCCGCCCGCCAGAGGCGGGGTTATGTCCGGCGCCGTACATGCCATTCGCCACTCCGCACGGGCCTTCCACCAGTGGATTTGGGACTACATCGGCGAAGCTACGGCAAAGGTGGCAATGCGGCGGCTCGCGGGGTGACATGGACTTCAGGGCCTAGCTTGACGAAGTCCCGCGACGCGATGAGGGCGGCGCCACCGGCTTGGAGCGCGGGGTCAATCCGAAGGTGTGATGCCAAAGTCCCACACTTGTACGCTGTGTGTCGCTATGTATCCGTAGTCGTGTCATGTAAACGCGCCACACGTCCCCGCCTTTTGGAATGAAATGGAAAATTGACAGGGGTTGTTTGCTAATTTTAGACCTTATGGTCCGGCAGCGCCTCCGACACTAGGGCTGGGCGGAGGATGCCCTGTGCTTCTAGGAAACGCATCGCATGATGGGGGAGACTTCGAGATGGGAATATATTAAAGTAGAAAAATCGGACTAGTGGTTTGATTACTTGAGTGAATGTACTTGTGGACGCTACCCCTCACACATTTAATAAAAGCAACAGCCAAAGCAAACATGTGCCCCCGCCTTCCTTTCGTGACTACGCTCATTTTGATATCACATGCGTGGCGGGTGCACGAGATTGACCGATAAGTTGGACTTGAGAAGTGAGTATCGTTGGCTTTGCTCTCAGCACATAGTATGCAATATGCGCGAAGTAGGGTAGTAGCGAAGGGTCAAGTCGGCCCTCCTCGCTCTGCATTAGTAGGTGCTCACTGTCCGTTCATAGCCCTTCGAAGTGGCAGCGGTGGAGCTGGCGGCTAGGCGAAATAGATACGCGAGCGCTCCATCCCTTACCCTTCGAAGTGGTGGCAGCGAAACTGGCGGCTAGGCGAAGTAGACGCCCAAGCGCTCCATTCCTTACCCTTCGAAGTGGCAACAGCGGAGTTGAAGGCTAGGTGAAGTAGATCTTGAGCACTCCATCCCTACCTTCGAGTGGCGGTGGCGGAGTTGGTGGCTAGGCAAAGTAGATGCATGAGTGCTCAGTCCCTTACCCTTGAGTGGCGGTGGCAGTGGCGGCTAGGCGGCGAGACGCGCGCGCGCCATACCTACCCTTCAAAGTGGCGGCAGCAGAGCTGACGGCTAGGCGAAGTAGACGCACGAGCGCTCGCCCTTACCCTTGAGTGGCGGCAGAGGCGGCTAGGCAAAGTAGACGCATGAGCGGTCCGTCCCTTACCCTTCGAAGTGGCGGCAGCGAAACTGGCGGCTAGGTGAAGTAGACGCGCGAGCGCTCCATCCCTTACCCTTTGAAGTGGCAGCAGTGGAGCTGGCGGCTAGGCGAAGTAGACGCGTGGATGCTCCGTCCTTACCCCGGCATGTCTTATCTGTAGCCCGAAGAGCCCGCGCGAAGACAGGGCCATCGTGCGCAGCTAAGCTCTCGCACTTTATACTTCGCAGAGTATGCCGAGGCCCGAGGCCATCACGTGATTTTTATACTCCGTAGAGTTGCCCGGGACGGCTAAATTCTAAGCGCTTTATACTCTGTAGAGTATGCCGAGGCCCAAGGCCATCACACGATTTTTTATACTCTGTAGAGTTGCCCGGGGCGGCTAAGTTCCTATTGCTTTATACTCTGCAGAGTATGATGAGGCCTAAGGCCATCGCACGATTTTTTATACTCCGTAGAGTTGCCCGGGACGGCTAAGTTCCTGACGCTTTATACTCCGTAGAGTATGTCGAGGCCCGAGGCCATCGCGTGATTTTTTTTATACTCCGTAGAGTTGCCCGGGACGGCTAAGTTCCCGGTGCTTTATACTCTGTAGAGTACGCCGAGGCCCGAGTCCATCGCATGATTTTTTATACTCCGTAGAGTTGTCGTGGGAGCTCGCCTCCGCGTGTCTTATCTATACTCCGAAGAGTGCACGCGGAGGCTCGCCTCCTCATGTCTTATGCATAATGAGACCACTTTCGCAAACGGTGCCCTTTACTGATTTCCCATTTGTGCGGGTGAGCTATTACAAAAGGTAGGGTGCCAACAGGGGGTCCGCGCTTCCAGGGCTCTATCCCTGGCGACACTTTGGTGAAGCATCGCAATGGTGGGGCATGTCTGCGTCAGATGGTCATCATAGCCACGCGCTTCGCACCATAGTCCTTGCTGTTGGCGGTCCGCTTCGCCACGCGTCCCATCGTCACGGCCTCGGCCTCGGCCTCGCCCGCGTCCGTGACCTCTGCGACCTCGTCCTCGGCCAGCTGGGGCGCTATCATCAGAGCCACCTTTGATGTCGAAGACGTAGCGGCCCTTCTGAGACTTGCGCTGCTTATGGTTGGACATGTCGTTCGACGAATCTTGTTTGTGCTTAGGGGTGTCCTTCAATGAGTCTTGCTTACGCTTGGAGGAGCCCTCTAGGGAGTCTTCCACTTGCTTTGCCTCGGAGGTGTCACCCCTACGCCGTTGAGCGTCCTCCTCTGCCCTCGCGTACTCCTCCATCTTGTCGAAGAGCTTGGCCACCGTCTTTATCGGCTTACGCACGTTGTACTCGGCTAGCGGTACCGGACGAAGGCCTTGGATCGCTGCGTTGATGATAGTGGTCTTATTGACGTCCTTGACTTGGCAGCGAACCTTGGCAAAACGCTTGAAGTACTCTCGGAGCTTTTCCGAGGGCTTTTGCTGATGGCGAAGGGTTGATCCGTCGATCGCTCGGCGTAGTTTCCACGGAAGTTGTTATCTGAGCGATCCGGATTTGTTTCCATGCGTAGATGGAGTTCACTCTATAGTAAAAACCAAGAGAGCGCAACTCCACGCAGCAAGCAACGATCCCTTCACCTTGGTGGAGTCGTCCCGCCGATGGCCTTGATGGCAGTTTTGTACACACGAACGAACTCTCTGGGTCCGTGTCGCCCTTGTATGGCTCAATGGTGGGGAACATAAAGTCCTCACAGCCACGCCGATTGTTGTAGGCCGGTGAGAGGGGACTCTAGGTTGACACGTCGAGCGCCTTTCTCGACCGGAGGTGGGGCGCCACGGTTGTCCGCTCGATGCGTGTAGCTTCATGCCACTACCGACGAGGTTTGTTGGCTCTGCACCTCCTGCGGCTCCGAGCCTCTTGCATTTCCCGCACGGCTCCTCGGAGATCCGTCTACCATGCCGCAACATCTTGAGGGTGCCGGTGAGGCATTTTCTACCGTCGACGTGGCTACACCAGCCTGGACGTTGGTACGAACCACCGGGTTGGTGGCGACTCTGGCCGGTGCACCGCCGGGGCCACTGTCGCTCCCGTGACCGGGCGTCAGGTCGCTAGCCATGCCAGCATGGGTATTGGCGTCACCGTTCCACCGACTCGGGCGCCGCTACCGAGGCCAACCGCCGCACCGGTGGCGGGACCACAAGGCCGACCAAGGCCACGACGCTTCGACTGCCGCCGTCAGGTCCGCTTCTTCCTTGTCGTCGATGAAGTTTTCTTTGGTGCCATCACTTCTCGAGTTTTATGACTTGCTCTCCGTCGTCCCCACAGACAACGCCAACTATTGTAGCTACTGATCAAACAATAAAGTAGGAGAATAGTGGAGTGGATGAGATGGATGGACAATGCTTGCCCTTTCCCTATGTCCGGGGCATGTATATATTTTCATGAAGCGTATTTTACAATCTTATCCTTACATTCATGTACCCTATATAGGGGCATCTATGTCATTACACAGGTTCTATCTTGGGCTTTACAATTCTGTAACAGGTCGGATGGGCTTAAGTAGATGCCACCCCTACAACAAAAAACAATAAAAAAGGAGCTCCTCATCTCTTTGTGTTTAATTCTTGTATTATTCTATGATTATTCTGTATTTAATCCATCTACTTTGATGTATAAGAAATTGATCAGATTAAACTCGTCAGCGACGATTCCTCAACATTAAACATTTGTAATGAGTATAAAGTTAGCCCTACCGAAAAGGTCAAATAAGGTAACACACCACATCTACGTATCTCCTTTTCTAATATTAATCCAACTGACCCAGCCACGTAATAAAGTGAGGCATTATCTTAGGCGTTTATTACTACTCAAGAAACTTGGTTAGTTATTTTGACATCGAATCAAGGAACGCTCATATTTAATTTTGCTAATAGTTTTTGGTTGAGTCTTATAGCTATTGGTTGGAAAAAATAGTAGTGATTAAAAAAATAGCTTTTAGAAAGAATGGTGGTGATAGAAAAAATGAGAAAAAGATATGTACGTATGATAGAAAAGCGAGAAACTATCTTATCACAAAAACGAGATGGTAACGAGGAGTAGAGAAATTGTTTTGAAAAACTAAGTATTTATATTAACTTTTAATTTTTTAAAAATAGAAACTAATACGAAACAAAAAGGTCTAAGCACTACGTGCTGCATGTTAGCACAACGTCAGGATTAAGCGGTAGCTACACGTAGGATTCATCGAAGAGACCAGGCGACGGGTTGGTTCCTGCATACGGCAACGTGCTGAGATCACGTGCGTGGGAGCTATCTAGCTGCACCCACAGGTCAAAACCGCAACGCTCCATCTAACCGGTTAGCTACTCCGGGCGCTCCAACAACTAAAAGTTTCCGCTTACGATTACAACTTTTGATTTAAAACTAAAATTATATTATAGTGCTTGTTAGATCTTCTTAAGTTATACAACTAAAAAAATTAAAAATTAAAAATATCGTTGTATCGTGGATAACGAAAAGAAAAAGGAAAAAAAATCAAAAGGCTAGAAAAACTAAAATTAAAAACTAACGTGTCCTCTCAAACGAAACCCAGGTCTGAAAAATAAACCAACGGCCTCGTCCTTCTTCACTGTGTTGTCGGTGCACGCCGGCCGTACGCATTCTGCCGTCTATAAAAACGCTCCATCCAACCGCTGCCCAACATATCCAGCTGTCAATATTTGCATGCTAGCTTGGTCGTCGTCATCAGTAGTCGAAACTCGTGATGTTCAACAGATCCAGGTAGACGGTCTCTCTGTACTACCAAGTGCATGCATCATGTTCACATCGATCGATCGATCGATCTTCAGTTGTTCAACATGATGATCGATCAGAGGTAGACGTAGCGTATTTACAGTATTGTGCGTACGTACCTGATCTGTTTTGTCTTTTTCGTGTTTCATGCAGGGTATATATATGTATCTGGGCGATGTGTTCCTTGCCGTGATCTTTGTCAGGTAAACAGTCCTCGGTGTTTCGGCCTCGCGTTCGTTGTCTGTTCGGCCTCGTACGTATATCCTACAGGACTTGATCTCGCTGAAAATTTTGAGCTACGGTGATTTGACTGAAATAGAAGGAAAATAGGGGCTTCTCTTCTTCTTCTTCTTTTTTTTTTAGTATTTCGTGTTTGGATCAAATTGGGAATTTGGTTACCCACGGAAAAAATCTTCTATGGGGACGTACGATTTCTCCATGGAAACTGCCCTCGAAGCCGTCTGATCGTGTAAAAGTATCCTCCATTACGTGTGGTCTCTAGCAATTCCAATACAGACTGGGTGGTACTGTAGCAACTGGTTTTGGGTATTTTACTACTTTTATGTTATAAAAATGTAGAAGAGATAACTTAAGATCTGATGAACACAGAATGTGGAAAAAAAGAAGAATAAATTGAGCTAACCGTAAAAGTTAAACGGCATTTAAGTTGCATGACATTTTCTTAAGTTTAAGTCAATTTCTGTGACCATCGGATCTGCATGATGATTGGTGTATATTTGTTGTCGATGTTGATTCAATAGATTAAAAAGTGTGACCTATGGTTAAGAAAAGATAAATTACCTTATATATAAACAGACAACCCAAAATTAAAACCATTTAAAGCTAGCAGCTGGATCCTAGCAGATATGAAGGTGTGTGAAGCAGAATATATATATGAGTATCGGAAAAACAAAAAGGCTCAAGTCGAAGTACGTACAAAGTCTTGTTGAATGGATTAACAAATTACCCCTCCGCTCATAAATATACGATGTTTAACAAATTTAAGTGGTGAAACATCCTTAATTTTGATAAAACTATTTGAGCGTTAATATATACAAAACTATTTATATTGATCATATGAAAATAGTTCATTAGATTTATTATGAGAAGTTCTTTCCAAATATAATATTCTATGCATTTAACTGTTGTAAATATTGCGGTATAAGCATATTTTCTATTTTAATTCCAATAATAATTATGATAATAGTAATCACCCAAACATGGCATAAGAATGATTTAAACGACATATTAACATATGCATCATTCAAAACATTGCACAATAAGTGAAAACTTAACATGAACTTCATATATGAATTCAACATTAGCATGGCATTCATATCATTAATGAATCTGCATGCTAATCTCATGAAAAACTTACTGTATATGATCAAGACATGAATATATACAGATTTATTGCATGCTGCCATCAAGTAAAACTTAGCAATAAAGACTAAGAATAGCATATTGCCAACAGATTTTAGTTGATTGAGTGCTCTCAGAACATGGTTGCTCAAGATGTTAAATCTTGGCCTTCTCATGCAAATGTTGAATATCATCACAAAGATCTGTTAATGATTAAATTTTGAGCTCTGAATTATGTTTTCACTGTCAAAAGCCACCTAACCAGCAGACAATAGAAGTATACTTTCAGAACAGACGTTCCCAGGAAATATGAAAGTAGCAATGACAGTACAGCAGTCTCAAGTAGACAAATATCACTAGAGCAATCACTTCTAAACAGAATTTGATCCAGACCATCTACTGTACATGAAACAATCTTTATTTCTAATAAACCAACCTGATCAGCAGAGTATACTCTATGGTTCAGACAGTGAAAGCAATCTCATAGAGCTCAAAACTAATCCAAATAACTAGATCAATCTCAATATTCAACTAATTCATCACGAGCATGTATAAAACATGAAATTCTTTGCAATTTTCCACTATTGATACTCACAGACAAGTGGAAAATATCACAAATTGCAAAGAGCCAATTAACTGATACTCACAGTGGAGGTGATACTCTAAACCACCTGAAGAAACCAAATGAAGATCACAGTTAATATGGCAAGGCACGAATGATTCGCTGACCCAGAAAACCTATCAGCCCACTGTGTCCAGCAGGGAGATGGTTCACGGAGATACAATGCCACTCTCCCTCTCTCAGCCGAAGCCAGGAGGGAAGACGAAGTTCAGGGATGCCGCACAAGACCGCTCGGTGATTCCGGCCAAGAACCACACTCAAATCTCAAATCAACACTTCAAATCCCTCAGGAAATGTCTCGGTCCAAGGTCAAATCAAGAACCCTAACTTGGGGTGAAGCCTCTCGGTACCTGCGAAGCAGACAGCAACTACCGACACCCAAAGACCGAGAATCGCTGTGGAGATTGAAGTAGGAAGGAAGAACTCACTCGATTTTTCGGCTCGACGAGGAGGAGAGGGGGTTTTATAATGAGCCGAGGGAGGCACAAAGTGGGCTGCGGTGTGGTGGTGGCCAAGCGCCCGAGCCGACTCAGCCTCCGTCGCCATTGCCCCAAGACCCGTGGCCGTCGCATCATGAGACCCGTGGCATAACGCCCGAGAGAATCGCCAGATCAATCGCTGATTCGCAACCGCAGACGCTCGGGAGGAGGCAGGCGTCTCCCTTATCTCCTCATGGTGCCACCGACAGGTGGGCCCCATCGCTATTTCCCTCAATTGGGAAATTCAAATGCCCCGAGGTCCAACAATCCCCACCAATTTACCAATTGATATTGAGCTCTTAATGTCTTGTTTAATATACAATTGTTCGACTATGGGTACCTTGCGGGTTTGAACCCAAAGTCTAGCGACAAGGACTACGACTACTGCATGCACAAAGGAGGACTTTGCCTTGATCCAATGCCTTGGTGTGAGAGCTTTCGCCCAAGTCACATTTTGTCTTGGGCGGCTTGCCCTTTCCTCTCGGGTTGGGACGTTCGGTCATGTCCCGTATCTAGCTCATGAGTACTTAAAGAAGTATACCCTTATCTTCCTTTGATTGCGACCTCACAATCATACTCACGTGGGTGAACTCTTCTAGGAGTCTGTGGGGCGACTCAAGTAAGTCATATATAGACCTCGAGTTCATTAAGAGCCACCGCTCAACCTTCCATACTGAAAAGCACTTTGCGACTAATGGGACCCGTTAGTTGTGCTCTCTAATTTCACACGTTTGTTGTCCTAGAGCCTAGTTCACGGGATCTCCGATCTCCTAGGATAGGTTACTACCGATGTGAACCTTCATACGGTATAAGCCCCATTCCACGAGATCTTGCAAGGATGACCTTTTGAGCCAATCCTTTAGTGAAAGGATCGCCAAGTTCCTTCGGTCGGATGTATTCTGAAATAACACCGTCTCTCGGCATGCCGCATCGACTTAAGTCGTCTCTTTATGTGTTTTGAGGACTTCATATTGTCCTTTCTACTCTTCGCCTTAACCGAGCGGTTTGGTTATCGCATGATCAATATAGTGGAATCGGTTTTTCCGGCCGCAGGCGGTCGAAAGGAGTTCTCGAATCCATTACGCCTCTACACCACCGAGTCTAGTGCAACTAGCTCGGCCTCCATTAATGGACCGTGTAAGGATAGTCTGCTTTGAAGACTTCCATGAAACGGCCCCACCGCTAGAGTGAATACATAGCCACTCGTAGCCTTCATGTCGTCAGAGTCAGCGATCCGGTTGGAATCACTGAATCCTTCCAAGGCTAGCCGGATGACTGAATAATGTATTCCCAATTTAGAGGTTCCTTTAAATATCAGTAGTCTCTCTAGTGCTATCCAATGATCATCTCCTGGATTGGACGATAACGACTCAATCGCAAGCGACATATGAGATGTGCGGCCTCGTTGCACTAGTTAAGTACATCGTGGATCCTATAATTTGAGAATATCTAAGTTGATCTTTTCCATGCCCGGTGTTCTTATGCGACTTTGCATTTGGATCATAGGGTGTGGATCTTGCTTCTGATCCATAAACCCAAATCGGTTGGGACTTTATCCACATAATGGGATTGTGAAAGAGTAATCCCATTCTCACCCTTTATAAGCTTGATGTTTAGAATAACATCGACTTCACCTGTGTCTTTCATATCAAAGTTACGGGAAAGGAAAGACTTTGTATTATTAATCACATCCATGTTGGTCCCAAAAGCAATATGTCATCTACATAAAGACATAGAATGACACCTTCTCCTCTCTCGAGCAGATAGTAGACACATTTATCGGCCGTTTACACAAAAGCCGACCGATGTCATCGTCTTATCAAATTTCTCATGCCACCGCTTAGGAGCTTGCTTTAGACCATACAGGATTTGATCAATCGACATACTTTCTTTTCTTGCCCTTCAACCACAAATCCTTGATTGTTGCATATAAATCTCCTCATCCAACTCTCCATTTAGGAAAGCGGTCTTTACATCCATTTGATGTACTAGGAGCTTGTATCGCAGCTATTGCTAAAAGCACTCGGATTGTGGGTAAGCGAGCCACGAGAGTATGTGTCGAAATAGTCTTCTCCTTCTTTTGCGTGAAACCTTTAGCCACTAAGCGGGCCTTGTACTTTTCGATAGTACCATCGGTCTCGCTTTCTTTTAAAGATCCATTTGCGACCTCTTGGCTTACAACCAAAGTGAGATCCGAAATTTCCCAAGTTCCGTTAGCTATGATGGAATTCATCTCGCTTCTGATTGCTTCCTTCGATAATCCACATCCGGAGATGTGTATGCCTCTGAAAGTGTTCGTGGTTCATCATCCACGACATAGGTGACAAAGTCTTCACCAAGTGACTTTTCGGTTCTCATCTTACTCCTCCTCAACTCCAAATCAAGTAGTGTTATCCACATTAGGAAGAATAGAGATCATCTAAACCGAATGGTCACTAACTTCCTTTGGTCTCATAGGAAACACTTGCTCAAAGAATGTCGCATCACGAGATTCCATCACTATATTTGTAGTGATGTCAACCACCTCGGTTGACCACTAAGAATCTATAAGCTGTGCTATGTAAAGCATATCCTAGAAAGACACAATCAACGGTCTTAGGACCAATCTTCCTTTTCTTCGGTAATGGTACATGAACCTTAGCAAGGCATCCCCAAGTCCGAAGAAATGATAAGTTGGGTTTTCTCCTCTTCCATCCTTCATAGGGTGTTTCCTCCTGATTGCGAGGTGGAACCCTATTCAGGATATAGTTAGCTGTGAGAACTGCCTCACCCCACCAATAGTCCGGCATACCTGAACTCTGAAGCATGGCGTTAACCAAGTCACATAGAGTTCGGTTCTTCCTTTCGGCTATTCCATTTGATTGGGGTGAGTATGGTGGAGTAACTTCATGAATTATTCCACTTTCTTCACGAATGGGAGAACTCATGTGAAACGTATTCACCTCCTCGGTCCGATCTTAACCGTTTGATTTTCTTTTCTAGTTGATTTTCAACTTGACTTTATAGATTTTAAAGTGTTCAAGTGCTTCATCTTTCGTTTTAAGTAGATAGATGTAACAATACTTAGTTGCATCATCTATGAGAGTTAAGAAGTATCGTTTGCCACCTTTAGTTAATATTCCATTCATCTCACAAATATCAGAATGGATTAGTTCAAGTGGAGAAGTGCTTAGCCCTTCTACGCTATGAAAAGGTTTTCGGGTCGCTTAGCTTGCACACACTTCACATTTGAACCCTTCTCATAATTATAGCTAGAATTAAACTCATTTTACTTAACCGCATAATGGCTTCAAAATTTACATGACACAACCTTGAATGCCAAATATCATGAACTTTATTGCAATGGGAAACATTAAAGATGTTTACATTATTCAAATCAAGAGTTGATAAGCGGAACATGCCTCCGCTTATCATAGCCTTTGCCCACAAAATTACCAAACTTGGTCAAAATGACCTTATTGGACTCAAATACAAGCTTTATTCCTTGCCTACATAACATTGACCGCTAAGTAGGTTGCGAGTCATCGCAGCACATCTGACCGCTCTCGGGATGAGTGTCTTGCCCGAGGTGAGCTTGAGCAAACTGTCCAATCCCACGTCTTGTTCTGCGGCTCGGTGCCCATTAGACGGATCCACCACCTTCACCCCGAAATGAAGAGAAACAAGATCGATCGGCACATATATGTCTAGTAGCACTGTATCAATCCACCAATCAATAGATGGACTTGCCATAAAGGCACGAGTGCGTACTCTTCAAGTCGGAGCTTGCCGGCCACGACATTTGCTTCTACTTATGGCCTTTGTGTCGACCAGAGTCGGACCCTTGCCCTTTCGATTGCGGCGATGATTGGCCTTATGGCCGACCTCTCCAAACAAAGCAGATAATGTCTTCCTTTTCTTCTTCATTTTCTTTGGTTGGAGCTTGTATTGGGTGACTCTTGAATTTGGGTTTCCAGGGCCTCAGTTCTTTTGACTTCCACTTGATGAGCTTGGACTTGAGCCTTTCCCATGCCGTCACCGATCCGCACGCTCTTCGACATTGATAGCGGTGACGACTCATTAGCGTCAAGCGCTCCTTTATATGTCTCACGGTCACAAAGTCACGCCACGAGGCGGTAACCGCCAGGATGACGTTTACTTGGAACTTCTCTGGTAGGGCAGTCGTACTGACTTAAGTCACGTACATGGAGTTGAAGCTCGTGGGCCGCTCCATCACCGACCGCCCTTCCACCATTTTATAGTTCAAGTAATTTGCCGTTACAAAGGACTCGTTCCCATTATCTCCTTCGGAGTACTTCTCATCAAGCTCGTCCCACAATTGCTTGGCATTCGTGAAGTTGGCGTGAGCGTCAAACAAGCGGTTGAGCAGATGGCTAGCAAGCGGGCTAAGATCGCATTATTGGCCTCTTCCCAACGCATCGTTTCGGTATCTCTAGCGGAAGCGGGAGGACTTGAAATGACCGAAAGAGCCTAAGGTCGGTCGACCAAAGCTTAGCCCTCGCCAACGTTTGAAGTTGACACCGTCAAAGACTTCGGGCTTTACGACGTCAGATGAGGAAGCCATTCTTTCAAGGATAGGTTTTCTGGATTGTGGTAAATATTGCGGTATAAGCATATTTTCTATTTTAATTCCAATAATAATTATGATAATAGTAATCACCCAAACATGGCATAAGAATGATTTAAACGACATATTAACATATGCATCATTCAAAACATTGCACAATAAGTGAAAACTTAACATGAACTTCATATATGAATTCAACATTAGCATGGCATTCATATCATTAATGAATCGCATGCTAATCTCATGAAAAACTTATCGATATGATCAAGACATGAATATATCTGATTTATTGCATCTTGCCATCAAGTAAAACTTAGCAATAAAGACTAAGAATAGCATATTGCCAACAGATTTTAGTTGATTGAGTGCTCTCAGAACATGGTTGCTCAAGATGTTAAATCTTGGCCTTCTCATGCAAATGTTGAATATCATCACAAAGATCATTAATGATTAAATTTTGAGCTCGAATTATGTTTTCACCGTCAAAAGCCACCTAACCGGTGAGACAATAGAAGTATACTTTCGAGCAGGCGTTCTCGTGAAATATGAAAGTAGCAATGACATGACAAAGAGCCTCAAGTAGACAAATATCACTAGAGCAATCACTTCTAAGCAATTTGATCCGCACCATCTACCGTACATGAAACAATCTTTATTTCTAATAAACCAACTTTGATCGAGAGTATACTCTATGGTTCAGACAGTGAAAGCAATCTCATAGAGCTCAAAACTAATCCAAATAACTAGATCAATCTCAATATTCAACTAATTCATCACGAGCATGTATAAAACATGAAATTCTTTGCAATTTTCCGACTATTGATACTCACGAGACAAGTGGAAAAGATCACAAATTGCAAAGAGCCAATTAACGATACTCACAGTGGAGGTGATACTCTAAACCACCTGAAGAAACCAAATGAAGATCACGGTTAATATGGCAAGGCACGAATGATTGACGACCCGAAAAACCTATCGACCACACCGTGTCCAAGCAGGAGATGGTTCACGGAGATACAATGCCACTCTCCCTCTCGGTAAAGGCCGGAGGAAGGCGAGTTCGGGGATGCCGCCAAGACCGCTCGGTGATTCCGCCAAGAACCACACTCAAATCTCAAATCAACACTTCAAATCCCTCAGCAAATGTCTCGGTCCAAGGTCAAATCAAGAACCCTAACCCGGGGTGAAGCCTCTCTATTGCTGCGAAGCACGAGCAACAACGACGACCCAAAGACCGAGAATCGCCTGTGGAGATTGAAGTAGGAAGGGGAAGAACTCACTCGATTTTTCGGCTCTCGACGAGGAGGAGAGGGGGTTTTATAATGGAGCCGGGGAGGCACAAAGTGCGCAGCTGTGGTGTGGTGGCCCAAAGCGCGAGCCGACTCCGCCTCCGTCGCCATTGCCCCAAGACCCGTGCCCGCCGCCCATGAGACCCGTGGCCCACGCCAACGCCCGAGAATCGCCCGATCCAATCGCTACTGCTCGCAATCAAGACGCTCGGGGAGGAGACGGCGTCTCCCTTATCTCCTCATGGTGCCACCGACGGGTGGGCCCCATCGCTATTTCCCTCAATTGGGAAATTCCGAAAATGCCCCTCAATTCTGATCAGAACCAAACAAACCCAACCATGAAAAATGGCATTCAAACTGCTCTTCAGAGAAATCCCAATACATTTTCTACATGCCGAAAGGTTTAGTCGCACATTAAAAAAACAGTTCTCAACAATTTCCACCCCAGGCAGCTATCTTTCCATATTTAAGAGACAGCAGTGCCACTTCTAGTTCATCAAATTGTTCTTAATATACAAGCGAAATGACCTGCCATAAAAACAACCATTTTGGACGCTTAAGAGCAACACCATACTACTCATTAATAGATATTTTGTCTGGCAACTCCAAATTTCTTTTTAAGAAAACTTAAAACATTGACTATAACAATTGCAACATCTTTATATCATTCTTGACTTCAAGATAACAATGCCACGCACCTAGCCCCTAGTAGCTTCCTAAAACACTAGCTGACGGGAGAAACTGGTAAGAACTGGATGATAAATCCATCACCAAATCGACAAGTTCCGACCTGATACCTCATCCAGATCTCCATTCCTCTTCGCATCAATCAAGCACAAAACGGATAGACGGGTGATAAAAACTACTAACTGGTTGCAATGATGTAGAAGATATGAAATACTAACCATGAATAGAAAGTATTGCCACAAATAGCAAGTTTTCACAAGATAGTAATAACTATGCACAGCAAGTATGAATGGCAACATGTCATTGATCAAATATAGTCATTGCTCCATCCAATGTAGTCATTGAGCATGTTGGACAAGAACTTCTACTAATTGTAAAGTATCTAACAAGAACTTCTACCAATTGAAAAGTATCTAACAAGAACATCTACTATAACTGAGAAGCATGTACTATAACATTCATTTGTGCTGAGATTCTTCTATGAAACATGTCAACAGGGATCGTAGCACAAGAAAATTCCACCTTACAGGAATCGAAACATCCCAAGCACACCAAAATTCCACTCCCAAGAGAAATGTAATCCCAGCATCGATTTTTCATGAATAGCAGTGTTCACATCTATCCCAGATCTAGTACCAATTTTTTCTGTCTCTAAAAAAGATACCAACTTTTCATGAATAGAAATGTTCAGATGTAACATGAGTAGCAATGGGGGAATAACCATGAATCAACCGGATCTAGCAACAGTTATCACAACCACAGATCGAGCCAATTTGAGTTCATACCTTCGGTTTTGGGGGAGGAAGTCCGCCGAAAATCGAGGGAGAGGAAGAAGGCCCGTGGATCCCGAAGCTGCCGCCGTCGGCTGGCCAGTCGTCGCCGCGGTCAGCAGTCCTCCTCGCCCTCTCCTCGTCGCCGCGGTCGCCTTCCCCTAGCTGCCGCGCCCGCGGGCCTCCTCGCCGTCCGTACTCGCAGAGGTCGCGGTCCTCCATGCCGTCCCTCGTCGCCGCGGCCGCCAGTGGCGACGGCGAGACCTCTCGCTTGGGTAGAGGAGAGGAGGAGAGGTGGGAGGAGCGGCTTGGATAGGGCAGAGATGGGAATGGTGAGGAGGTGGCACGGTACGGTATACCTCAACGCGAGTCACGTGCGGTCACGTGAAGGGTGCGCTTCGCGTGGGGCTGCCAAATGGGCGGCCCGGCCCGTCACATTAATCAGGCAGTGCCATGCTGGCCCGTCGGCTCAGCCGCAAACCCAGGCACAGCACGCTAAGGTGACGGGCTGTGCTGGCAAGGCTAGGCACGATTAGCCTGACGAGCAAGTGTGGGCTGTTTAGCCCGTCTTGATTCGAAAATTTGAAAAATTGTATTGATTCGAGAAAAATGTATGGAAGTCAAAAATTGTAAATAAAATTTGAAAAATGAATTCTATACCCTAAAAAAGACAAATATTGAGAATGTAATAATGAGATTTATTATGTTTAGATGACTGGCTTGTTAAAGCTTTGTCAAGTAAAGCCTCAACTTCAGAAAATCTTTGCGAGGGAAAAGGAGTACAACCCATAACTCAAAGACATTAAAAAGTGAAAAATTACAATATTTGCGGTTATCGTGTGTAATGGGCTATGCCTACCATTATCTAAATGGGTTGCATCGGCCGTGTCATACTAGGCTTGATAATATATGTCAGGACCTAAACACAACATGATGTGTTAAGCTAAGACAGCCTACCCGTTTAGGTGATGGCCTGTGGCGTGTCTGGATCGGGCCAACAATATCATGTTTCGGACCGACCTGGTTGGTATGGCCAAGTTGGCAAGTGGCAACCTCGACTAGATCGTCTGGGAAAACTTGGAATAGTTAGTTATTTGGCATCACAAAAGAGTGGTATTTTCATAGAAGGGAGCGACCAACGCTCCTACAATAGCGTGCTTAGCAAAACATGCTTCCCCATCCTTGCATTTCTCTTGTCGACTACGATGTGCCCCTGCTCCCACCTCTTCCACCATTCTACGCGCTGACTCTCTCCCGTCTCCCCCTCGACTGCTGCCTATGCCCAAATGCCCCATCTCCCTCGCAACTTCCG
Organism: Bonia amplexicaulis; assembly: GCA_036346245.1. NCBI lineage: Eukaryota > Viridiplantae > Streptophyta > Magnoliopsida > Poales > Poaceae > Bonia > Bonia amplexicaulis. Next base: position 5,655,454 of record CM070757.1, read on the forward strand.
GTAGCCCCCACGCCTTTACCACCACGCCGCACCACCACCATTGGCCCACCCACCCTAACTCATCGCCGTCTTCGCCTCCTCCGATGTCGCGACCACTCGCTGCCCACCGCCTCCTCCGATCCTATGGCGAGTGGCGGCACCCATTGTTGGGCTACCGCCTCCTTTCCTCCCTCTATAGCGGAGGGCACAATGAACCACCCATAACCTTAGTGAACACTTGTCTTAATCTTGTTGTTGTTTGCCTCCCGTCGCTAGCGAAGGAGAAGGTGGCACTTGTGGGAGAGGAGGTTGTGGGGATCGCGTGTGGCGGAGAAGATGGTGATGCATGACGGGGGAAGAAGAAGGTGCCGGGGTCACGCTGGGGAAGGTGGTAGCGCGTTCGAAAAAATATGCTACCACCGGCGGTGCACAAGTGTTTTCCCCCAAAAAAACATGGTAAGATTGGTTTATCAATAACTCGGCACTTTGCCCCCATCAGTGCTAATTAATTAACCAATGTGCCATCTCCTTTTTACCCCTGCGCCACTCTCTCCTTCTCTTATCAAACATCCCCATTATCATTTGTTAATTATTTAGTTGTTATCACTGTGTCGTGATTAGAGATCGAATTAACCAGTGCGATCGAATTAACACATATCTGACAAGTGACAACACATAGGAGCGCAAAAAAAAAGTGACAACACATAGGAGCGCAGGGATAAAGCAAGCCAACAACTTGCGCACGACCATGCACTTTCATCAATTTCACACAGTTTGCAATGCAATTCGAACGATTTATCACTTCGCAGATTAGCCAACTAATGCAAGAAAGTCCTAAGAAAGGTTCAAGAATCGCATGATCTAGTAAAGAACCCGAGAAATTTGGTTTACTTCGCAGAATTCGTCACTTCAAAGGGACCTCATTTCAATTCACATAATCGATTCACAGAACCAATTGCCAATGCAAGAATGTCCCAAAAAAAAGTTTCAAAGAATCAGTTCAAATGGGAGAACCAACACAAGACTGTCGCAAGAATTCAAATTCAAGAATCGCGTGCATATTGTAGCCAAGAACCCAAGAAATTACCCACATCGCGTTGTGTACCGCGTGCTGGTCGGAAAGGCCGATGTCCCACCCGTCGTCCTCGCCGACGAGGTACATGCGGCGGCGGACGTGGGGCCGCAGCCGCATGAGAAGTGCGCGCCCCTGGAACATCTCCATTGCCGATCGATCGAGTGAGCTCGAGATTCCAAGATCTTGGTCGGGTTCTTGGTTCCACGTTTGATAAGAGGAGAATGGCGCAGGGGTAAAAAGCACAGCGACGGCGGAGCCGTGGGCGCCGTCAGATGTGGTAGCGGAGCAGAAGGCATGGCGCAGGTAGAGCACGGGAGCAGATATACTAGAAGCCTGACTGGCATGACGCAAGTCGAGGATGGCAGCGACAGCTCGACGAGCTCTCCGGCCGTCATGGCAGGTTTTTCTAGGGTTCTTAAAGCAAAAGTTTTAGCTAAGGAGTAATTTGTAAAAATGAAATGGCGGATATGAAGAATGATGGACTGAAATGGGAATTTGGAATACACGGTATGATTTTATTTATCTGTAGCAAAGCACATTAACTTAGCTAGTGTTACTTAAAAGGAATCTATTGATGAGCGATGGTACGTCCCACAACACACCCCGTCTTAAAAAAAGGAGGTTTTTGCAAAAACCCACATGCAAATAATGTAGTTTGTTAAAAACTCACATGCATATCAAAGTTTGTCAAAAGCTCACACGTAATTTCTACGTGGTTATAAATTCCTCAAGGGCCAATTTACTTGTCAAGCTCCTATAAGTCAAGATTTGCTAACATGACTTTTCTCGGTGAGGGATTGCGTCCGAGTACATCTAGGTCGCAAGAATCCTCCCATGCGGCAACGTCGATGATCGCCTTATTCATTGCCCTTTTGTTCTCTCGCCGTGTTGCGCTTTATTCTCCTCGCCGCCTCGTGCGCTCCCTCCGCTGGCACATTTCCTACTCATAGTCCACAAGAGCTGTTCATTGTGATTACCACACAAGCACCATGTAGGGGCTTCAACGAGTAAGTTGGCCCTTGGGAGGGGAATTGGCAACCACATAGAATTTACGAGTGGATTTTTGGCAAACTTTGATATATAGGTGGGTTTTAACAAACTCCTTTACTTGAAGATGGGGTTTGCAAAATTCCTAAAATCTACACCAACATGTGGGCCCTACCACTAACCTTGCCCTCTCGCCCTAGTGATATAAACAAAATCTAAAAAAATTGTTGAAAACAACTTTTTTACGTTGCATTCCTAATCGACTAGCAACAAACTCGCAACAAGCAATAGACTCCCAAGGCCTCCTTCGTCTCATTGGTCCGTATAGAACAATCCTCAACTACTCATGTAACATCTCAAAATTTGGATGTTTAGAAATATGATTTTTTTAAAAAAAATTTAATGCATTTTTTTGTTATTCGGATTTCCTAGAATTTAATTAGACTTTGTTGGAATTTATGTTATGCAAATTAATACAAGGAAAGAGACACAATAAATATCAATAATAATAAAAAGAAAAGCAAAATTTACATCTAGGGCAAATTCTATGAATAATTGAAAGCAATATGGTAATGAAATTTGAATTCAAATTCAAACTCAAATTCAAATCCAAAACCGAAAACAAAATCAAAATAGAAAATTTCAAAATCTCATTTGGGTCGTCCCACTTTTCCCGACCCGTTGGCTCGACCCATTTTTTCTCCCCTCTCTCTCATGCATGCTCGAACCCTTCTCTCTCTCAGCGGCACGCTTGTGCCTATACTCACATCGTGAGTCATCCCTCCTTCCCCTCGTCTATTTAAGCCATCCAGCCTCCCTTGCTTGCCCCTCACCCTACCTCACTCCCTCCTCGCCTTGCCACTACTCTCGCTAACTCAGGAAGTCGCTTTTGCACGTCGGCTGAACTCCACCATGTCCACCTCGCTGTTCCGGTTGAATCTGGTGAGCTCCATCAAAACCGCATGCATCAAAATGTGTTCCACACTTCCGTATTCTTTTCCCCTCACCCAATTTTGGGATTTCTCCATAGGAGCTCATTGCGCCATCATCTTCCTCATTTTCGGTCAAAAGCTCTGTAGTCCCTTCTCCAAAGGAGCCTCTCTCCAATTCCTCTCTTTGTGAGCACCTCCATATAACCTTATTCCTTCCCTGATCATCAATTTGTGCTCCTCTTCACCCCAGGTCGCTGGCACCGCGAAGCTCACCGCCACCCTAGGCCCTCATCATTGGACCACCTCGCAGCTTCTCCACCTCCACCGCCCGGCCCGTGAGTTCCTCCACCCTATCTTGCTTGTGCTCCCCTCATTCCCCCTTCTCCTCCCCTGCTTCGGCCACCATGCACCATCGTTAGCTTGCCTTGTGAAAGATCAAGCCCCATTTTAGTTGGTTTTGGTGTTAGTGACAAATACCATTATGGAGTTTTACAAACACGATTATAATACTTTGATGTTAATGACAAATACTTTTATAATGTGTTGGTGATAATGACAAATGCATATATGAGACTAATATGTTTGTTTAAATTTATCTATGCTTAGTCTCATTTGGATGGAAAGTTGAATTTAAAGAGGTATGCATTTGAAATCACATTTTCTCATATACTAATGCATTTCTTAGATCTAAAATATAGATTGAACTCCTCTATTAGTCCAAAATGAATATGTGCATATGTCTTCATTATATACACTTGTATGCACACATTTAGGGGAAGCTCTCTTTTATGTTTGGAGTTTTATAAGTATTGATCCATGTTTCTTTAATGTGCATATTTAGGATCTTTATGTTGAAACACATCCGTTGAGTATATATATAGTTTGTGTAGTTCATATATACTCATGTGCAATCAGGTTGTCATCTAACTCCTCCATTATGTGTTAATAGTTGGACGATTAATGACAAACGGATAAGTAAACTTTTTTTAAAGCTTATCTTAGAGTATACAAGTGTCGTGTACAAGTTGAATTCTCGCAAATCAATTTTATGTCTCATTATTTGTTGAGATTGTCATGAATTACCAAAAAGGGGAGATTGTTGAATCTAGTCCCTCCATTATATGTTAATGGTAAAGTTTGGTAATTGATGACAATTATTTTGTGGACTAACATTTTTCATGAGTTGGATGAATAGGTTAGGTTACACAAATGAGGATGACTTGGGATGACTTCATGTGTTGAAGATCATCAAGTTAAGATTTGAGAAGAAGATGGCTTCATGTGTTGAAGGCCATCAAGAAGAAGATGCATCATGAGTTGATGCATGTTCAAGTGGAGATGATCATGTGTTGATCAAATCAAGTGAAGACTATCATGTGTTGATAGAGTTGATGAGAAGATGCATTATGAGTTGATGCATATCAAGATGATGATTCAAGGCAAAGGTATGACTAGCTAGGGCTAAGGATGTGTTCCTAGTCTTTTACCGATCTTGGTGTTTGGTTGGAAGATCGGATTGCTAGTATAGATTGACGACTATTAAGAGGGTCATGTCTAGTAGTTTGAGTCTTATCATGTGTTGATGGCTCATCCTCACCTCGCCTAGCTCATCTTGATATGAGACTTGCATTTGCGAATGTGTTTTGTAAATGGTTGAAGCTCATGTGTTGAACTCTTGTAACATGGGACTATGCTTTGCAAATGTGTTTTGCAAGTGCTTGAAGTCTATGTTTTCATTCTTTGTGATATAAGGCTTGTATTTGCAAATGTATTTTGCAAATTGTTGAAGCTCATATATAATACTTGTGGCATGTGACTTAGGTTTGCGAATGTGTTTTGCAAATATGAAGAAGTTCATGTACCAATTCCTTGTGTCATGATTTCAAAAGTGTGCGAATGTGTTTTGCAACTTGTTGAAAATCATGTTTGAGCGTTGTATGCATGATATCGCAGTTTACAAATATGTTTTACAAAATCTGTTGAGATATTTGCACTTCTCAGGAAAAATCAGAACTACCGCTGTGTGCGTAGCGATACTACCAGAAGTCAGAAGTACCGACTATGTGTGAGCGGTACTACCGAACATCGGAAGTACCGGCATGTGTTGTGCTGTACTATCGGATATGAGTAGTCTGAGCGGCTCTGCGTGAGCTACTGGTCCTACGGCTGAAGTACCAAGATGTGTTGTGCGGTACTACCGGATGTCGGAAGCTCCGGACTCTCCTGCGGAACCATTTTTTCAGAGAGCGCCAACTTCTGGTCATTGCTCAAGTGGAAATACCGCACCGACTTTGCGGAACTTCCGAAGATCGGAAGTACCGGGTTTTGGCCGTCGGTAGTTCCGCGCCGACTATGTAACGGCTAGTTCAGAAGCTTTGACATAGCCATTATTGTGGGGTCAGACCAGGAGTGGAAGTACCGGCGTTTGGCCTGTGGTACTTCCGTCCGTCCTGATTTTTTAGGAAGTTGGCTCCAACAGCTAGTTTTCTTGTGTAGGGTATAAATACCCCCTTGTGTCCAGTTGGAGATATTGTTGCTTCACTCATTCCTGTGTTCTTGAGCTAGTGTGAGGTTCTCCACTCAATTGTGCATGTGTTGCACTTTGTGAGAAGGGAGAGAGGTTCTATGGGGGTGTTCTTTTTAGCTGCGGCTTATGACTTTTGGCTGAAATTTTGAATTGTGGTCATTTACAGTGCAGTTACGAGATCGATACTCACTTGCGATTTTGGTCGGTATAGATGTTAAGTTTTTAACGTGTACTGCGTTTAACTTGTAGGCCCCACCTTGAGAAAATACTACGTTTAAAAGTTAGTTATTATAGCGACTGCCAAAAGCCGACCGGCTTCTTGCCTGCCGAACACCCCCTATATTGCATGTGTTGCATCTGGAGGTGGAATTTGTGTCCAATGTGAGCTAGTGCATTTGTTGCACGTGATGAGAGTCAAGTGAGGGACTTGACTTGTTACTCTTAGAGTTTGTTGACTCTTAGACGGCGTTGGAGGCATCGTACGCGGTGATCTTCTCTCCCCGTGACTTCGCGAAGCTTTCTCCGATCTGCTCCCTGATACCATCGTCGACATCAGCTAGGACGCGATCTCTGGGGCGCAGACAAGGTTCGAGCAATGGAAGTGGCCGCGAAGGGTCCGATGTACCCGCTCTTGATGTAACCTCGACCCCCGCTGCTGTGGAAGCCACCGACCGGGAGACTCGGCGCCTGACCGTGTCTGATTTTGTCCCTTGACCGAAGACGCTGCGAGCTCTACAGGGGCCCGCAGATTATGCCGACGCTGGTTTGGATCGGCGGGCGCTATCATCGTGCGGCCCGGAGCTCCTGGAAAGCGCGCTGGAAGCCACGGAGATGAGGGTAAGCGCGCCCACTCGATTACGTTTGTGGTTATGGGACTTCGCTGAGAGCTGCGCCATGCAGGCCCTTGCCCTTGCTCGCGCCCTTCAGGCGGCCAGCGCTCGTGAACGATGCGGGCTGGAGGAGCGACTCCGTGCTGCCGAAGAGGCCAATGCTGCCAAGGATGAGCGCATCCACTTCCTCGAGACAGAGGGCACGGCGATCGGCGACGCCAGCGCCGCGAAGAGGATGCAGCGGCTGGCCTCCGAGGAGCGCTACGAGCTACTTCAGCAAATCTCCGTGCTGGAAGAGGAGAAGGCCCAGCTGACTGTGAATCTGTGATGCTCGGGGAGAGGGACCAGGCACTAGCGACACCTTGGTGGTAGCCTGGAACTCTATGGAAGCTCTGGAGAGCGCCCTCTCTGACCTCTCTATCGTTGTGCCGGCTCGCTCCTTCGACCCTAAAGATCTGTCGAGCACCCTCCGGCGGATCGGAGAAGCCTCAGCCCTTGCGCTAAGCGCCGCATGCTCCTTCGGCAACCATTGCTCGATGGTGACGATGCGCATCATCCTCGTCCTCCTCCACCACCGGGGGTGCCTGCACGTTGGTGAACTGCCACCCCACTGAGCCGCCCGCCAGAGGCGGGTTATGTCCGCACAGACATGCCATTCGCCACTCCGCACGGGCCTTCCACCAGTGGATTTGGGACTACATCGGCGAAGCTACGGCAAAGGTGGCAATGCGGCGAAGCCTGCGGGGTGACATGGACTTCAGGGCCTAGCTTGACGAAGTCCCGCGACGCGATGAGGGCGGCGCCACCGGCTTGGAGCGCGGGGTCAATCCGAAGGTGTGATGCCAAAGTCCCACACTTGTACGCGTGTGTCGCTATGTATCCCGTAGCTGTGTCATGTAAAACGGCGCCACACGTCCCTGCCTTTTTGGAATGAAATGGAAAATTGACAGGGGTTGTTTGCTAATTTTAGACCTTATGGTCCGGCAGCGCCTCCGACACTAGGGTCATGAGGATGCCCGTGCTTCAGGAAACGATCGCATGATGGGGGAGACTTCGAGATGGGAATATATTAAAGTAGAAAAATCGGACTAGTGGTTTGATTACTTGAGTGAATGTACTTGTGGACGCTACCCCTCACACATTTAATAAAAGCAACAGCCAAAGCAAACATGTGCCCCCGCCTTCCTTTCGTGACTACGCTCATTTTGATATCACATGCGTGGCGGGTGCACAGGAGATTGACTGATAAGTTGGACTTCAGGAAGTGAGTATCGTTGGCTTTGCTCTCAGCACATAGTATGCAATATGCGCGAAGTAGGGTAGTAGCGAAGGGTCAAGTCGGCCCTCCTCGCTCTGCATTAGTAGGTGCTCACTGTCCGTTCATAGCCCTTCGAAGTGGCAGCGGTGGAGCTGGCGGCTAGGCGAAATAGATACGCGAGCGCTCCATCCCTTACCCTTCGAAGTGGTGGCAGCGAAACTGGCGGCTAGGCGAAGTAGACGCCCAAGCGCTCCATTCCTTACCCTTCGAAGTGGCAACAGCGGAGTTGAAGGCTAGGTGAAGTAGATGCGCGAGCACTCCATCCCTACCTTTCGAAGTGGCGGTAGCGGAGTTGGTGGCTAGGCAAAGTAGATGCATGAGTGCTCCGTCCCTTACCCTTCGAAGTGGCGGTAGCAGAGCTGGTGGCTAGGCGAAGTAGACGCGCGAGCGCTCCATACCTACCCTTCAAAGTGGCGGCAGCAGAGCTGACGGCTAGGCGAAGTAGACGCACGAGCGCTCCGTCCCTTACCCTTCGAAGTGGCGGCAGCAGAGCTGGCGGCTAGGCAAAGTAGACGCATGAGCGGTCCGTCCCTTACCCTTCGAAGTGGCGGCAATAAACGGGCTAGGTGAAGTGACGCGCGAGCGCCCATCCCTACCCTTCAAGTGGCGGCGGGTGGCGGCTAGGCGAAGTAGGCGTGGATGCTCCGCCCTTACCCCAAGCATGTCTTATCTCAGAGTTCAAGAGCCCGCTGAAGACAGGCCATCGTGCGCAGCTAAGCTCTCGCACTTTATACTGCAGTATGCCGAGGCCCGAGGCCATCACGTGATTTTTATACTCCGTAGAGTTGCCCGGGACGGCTAAATTCTAAGCGCTTTATACTCTGTAGAGTATGCCGAGGCCCAAGGCCATCACACGATTTTTTATACTCTGTAGAGTTGCCCGGGGCGGCTAAGTTCCTGTTGCTTTATACTCTGCAGAGTATGCTGAGGCCTAAGGCCATCGCACGATTTTTTATACTCCGTAGAGTTGCCCGGGACGGCTAAGTTCCTGACGCTTTATACTCAGTAGAGTATGTCGAGGCCCGAGGCCATCGCGTGATTTTTTATACTCGTAGAGTTGCCCGGACGCTAAGTTCCGGTGCTTTATACTCAGAGTACGCCGAGGCCCGAGTCCATCGCATGATTTTTATACTCCGTAGAGTTGCCGTGGGAGCTCGCCTCCGCGTGTCTTATCTATACTCCGAAGAGTGCACGCGGAGGCTCGCCTCCTCATGTCTTATGCATAATGAGACCACTTTCGCAAACGGTGCCCTTTACTGATTTCCCATTTGTGCGGGTGAGCTATTACAAAAGGTAGGGTGCCAACAGGGGGTCCGCGCTTGTGGCTCTATCCTCGCGACACTTTGGTGAAGCATCGCAATGGTGGGGCATGTCTGCGTCGAGATGGTCATCATAGCCACGCCGCACCATAGTCCTTGCTGTTGGCGGTCCGCCGCCACGCGCCCCATCGTCACGCCTCGGCCTCGCCTCGCCCGTCCGTGACCTCTGCGACCTCGTCCTCGGCCAGCTGGGGCGCTATCATCAGAGCCACCTTTGATGTCGAAGACGTAGCGGCCCTTCTGAGACTTGCGCTGCTTATGGTTGGACATGTCGTTCGACGAATCTTGTTTGTGCTTAGGGGTGTCCTTCAATGAGTCTTGCTTACGCTTGGAGGAGCCCTCTAGGGAGTCTTCCACTTGCTTTGCCTCGGAGGTGTCACCCCTACGCCGTTGAGCGTCCTCCTCTCGCCTCGCGCATCCTCCATCTTGTCAAGAGCTTGGCCACCGTCTTTATCGGCCACGCACGTTGTACTCGGCTAGCGGTACCGGACGAAGGCCTTGGATCGCTGCGTTGATGATAGTGGTCTTATTGACGTCCTTGACTTGGCAGCGAACCTTGGCAAAACGCTTGAAGTACTCTCGGAGCTTTTCCGAGGGCTTTTGCTTGATGGCGAAGGGTTGATCCGCGTCGATGCGCTCGACGTAGTTTCCCTGGAAGTTGTTATACAGGCGATCCCGGATTTGTTTCCATGCGTAGATGGAGTTCAGCTCTATAGTAAAAAAACCAAGAGAGCGCAACTCCCTGCAACGCAAGCAACAGTCCCTTCACCTTGGTGGAGTCGTCCCCGCCAGTGGCCTTGATGGCAGTTTTGTACACACGAACGAACTCTCTGGGTCCGTGTCGCCCTTGTATGGCTCAATGGTGGGGAACATAAAGTCCTCTGGCCACGCCGACTGTTGTAGGCCAGCGGAGAGGGGGACTCTAGGTTGACACGTCGAAGCGCAACTCGACCGGAGGTGGGAGCGCCGCGGTTGTCCGCTCGGTCTGGTGTAGCTTCTGTTGCCACTACCGACGAGGTTTGTTGGCTCTGCACCTCCTGCTGGCTCCGAGCCTCTTGCATTTCCCGCACGGCTCCTCGGAGATCCGTCAGCTCGCGCTGCAACATACTGAGGGCTGCCAGCAGGGCATTTTCTACCGTCGACGTGGCTACACCAGCCTGGACGTTGGTACGAACCACCGGGTTGGTGGCGACTACGAAGCTGGTGCAGCCGCCGGGGCCACCTGTCGCTCCCGCACTGGGCGTCAGGTCGCTAGCCATGCCAGCATGGGTATTGGCGTCACCGTTCCCACCGACTCGGGCGCCGCTACCGAGGCCAACCGCCGCACCAATGGCGGACCACCGCGCCGACCAAGGCCACAGACGCTTCGAAGCGCCGTCGTGTTCGCTTCTTCCTTGTCGTCGATGAAGTTTTCTTTGGTGCCATCACTTCTCGAGTTTTATGACTTGCTCTCCGTCGTCCCCACAGACAACGCCAACTATTGTAGTTACTGACCAAACAATAAAGTAGGAGAATAGTGGAGTGGATGAGATGGATGGACAATGCTTGCCCTTTCCTATGTCCCGGCATGTATATATTTTCATGAAGCGTATTTTACAATCTTATCCTTACATTCATGTACCCTATATAGGGCATCTATGTCATTACACGTGTTCTATCTTGGGCTTTACAATTACATAACAGTCGGATGGGCTTAAGTAGATGCCACCCTACAACAAAAAACAATAAAAAAGGAGCTCCTCATCTCTCTGTGTTCAATTCTTGTATTATTCTATGATTATTCTGTATTTAATCCATCTACTTTGATGTATAAGAAATTGATCGGATTAAACTCGTCAGCGACGATTCCTCAACATTAAACATTTGTAATGAGTATAAAGTTAGCCCTACCGAAAAGGTCAAATAAGGTAACACACCACATCTACGTATCTCCTTTTCTAATATTAATCCAACTGACCCAGCCACGTAATAAAGTGAGGCATTATCTTAGGCGTTTATTACTACTCAAGAAACTTGGTTAGTTATTTTGACATCGAATCAAGGAACGCTCATATTTAATTTTGCTAATAGTTTTTGGTTGAGTCTTATAGCTATTGGTTGGAAAAAATAGTAGTGATTAAAAAAATAGCTTTTAGAAAGAATGGTGGTGATAGAAAAAATGAGAAAAAGATATGTACGTATGATAGAAAAGCGAGAAACTATCTTATCACAAAACGAGAGGTAATGTAGGAGAGGAGAGAAATTGTTTTGAAAAACTAAGTATTTATATTAACTTTAATTTTTAAAAATAGAAACTAATACGAAACAAAGGTCTAAGCACTACGTGCTGCATGTTAGCACAACGTCAGGATTAAGCGGTAGCTACACGTAGGATTCATCGAAGAGACCAGGCGACGGGTTGGTTCCTGCATACGGCAACGTGCTGAGATCACGTGCGTGGGAGCTATCTAGCTGCACCCACAGGTCAAAACCGCAACGCTCCATCTAACCGGTTAGCTACTCCGGGCGCTCCAACAACTAAAAGTTTCCGCTTACGATTACAACTTTTGATTTAAAACTAAAATTATATTATAGTGCTTGTTAGATCTTCTTAAGTTATACAACTAAAAAAATTAAAAATTAAAAATATCGTTGTATCGTGGATAGTGAAAAGAAAAAGGGGGAAAATCAAAAGGCTAGAAAAACTAAAATTAAAAATCAACGTGTCCTCTCAAACGAAACCCAGGTCTGAAAAATAAACCAACGGCCTCGTCCTTCTTCACTGTGTTGTCGGTGCACGCCGGCCGTACGCATTCTGCCGTCTATAAAACGCTCCATCCAACCGCTGCCCAACATATCCAGCTGTCAATATTTGCATGCTAGCTTGGTCGTCGTCATCAGTAGTCGAAACTCGTGATGTTCAACAGATCCAGGTAGACGGTCTCTGTACTACCAAGTGCATGCATCATGTTCACATCGATCATCGATCGATCTTCAGTTGTTCAACATGATGATCGATCAGAGGTAGACGTAGCGTATTTACAGTCTTGTGCGTACGTACCTGATCTGTTTTGTCTTTTTCGTGTTTCATGCAGGGTATATATATGTATCTGGGCGATGTGTTCCTTGCCGTGATCTTTGTCAGGTAAACAGTCCTCGGTGTTTCGGCCTCGCGTTCGTTGTCTGTTCGGCCTCGTACGTATATCCTACAGGACTTGATCTCGCTGAAAATTTTGAGCTACGGTGATTTGACTGAAATAGAAGGAAAATAGGGGCTTCTCTTCTTCTTCTTCTTCTTTTTTTAGTATTTCGTGTTTGGATCAAATTGGGAATTTGGTTACCCACGGAAAAAATCTTCTATGGGGACGTACGATTTCTCCATGGAAACTGCCCTCGAAGCCGTCTGATCGTGTAAAAGTATCCTCCATTACGTGTGGTCTCTAGCAATTCCAATACAGACTGGGTGGTACTGTAGCAACTGGTTTTTGGGTATTTTTACTACTTTTATGTTATAAAAAATGTAGAAGAGATAACTTAAGATCTGATGAACACAGAATGTGGAAAAAAAGAAGAATAAATTGAGCTAACCGTAAAAGTTAAACGGCATTTAAGTTGCATGACATTTTCTTAAGTTTAAGTCAATTTCTGTGACCATCGGATCTGCACGATGATTGGTATACATATGTTGTCGATGTTGATTCAATAGATAAAAAATGTGACCTATGGTTAAGAAAAGATAAATTACCTTATATATAAACAGACAACCCAAAATTAAAACCATTTAAAGCTAGCAGCTGGATCCTAGCAGATATGAAGGTGTGTGAAGCAGAATATATATATGAGTATCGGAAAAACAAAAAGGCTCAAGTCGAAGTACGTACAAAGTCTTGTTGAATGGATTAACAAATTACCCCTCCGCTCATAAATATACGATGTTTAACAAATTTAAGTGGTGAAACATCCTTAATTTTGATAAAACTATTTGAGCGTTAATATGTACAAAACTATTTATATTGATCATATGAAAATAGTTCATTAGATTTATTATGAGAAGTTCTTTCCAAATGTAGTATTTTATGCATTTAACTGTTGTAAATATTGCGGTATAAGCATATTTTCTATTTTAATTCCAATAATAATTATGATAATAGTAATCACCCAAACATGGCATAAGAATGATTTAAACGACATATTAACATATGCATCATTCAAAACATTGCACAATAAGTGAAAACTTAACATGAACTTCATATATGAATTCAACATTAGCATGGCATTCATATCATTAATGAATCGCATGCTAATCTCATGAAAAACTTACTGTATATGATCAAGACATGAATATATACAGATTTATTGCATGCTGCCATCAAGTAAAACTTAGCAATAAAGACTAAGAATAGCATATTGCCAATGATTTTAGTTGATTGAGTGCTCTCGAACATGGTTGCTCAAGATGTTAAATCTTGGCCTTCTCATGCAAATGTTGAATATCATCACAAAGATCTGTTAATGATTAAATTTTGAGCTCTGAATTATGTTTTCACTGTCAAAAGCCACCTAACCAGCAGACAATAGAAGTATACTTTCAGAACAGACGTTCTCAGGAAATATGAAAGTAGCAATGACAAGACAAATAGCCTCAAGTAGACAAATATCACTAGAGCAATCACTTCTAAATGTAATTTGATCCAGACCATCTACTGTACATGAAACAATCTTTATTTCTAATAAACCAACCTGATCAGCAGAGTATACTCTATGGTTCAGACAGTGAAAGCAATCTCATAGAGCTCAAAACTAATCCAAATAACTAGATCAATCTCAATATTCAACTAATTCATCACAGAGCATGTATAAAACATGAAATTCTTTGCAATTTTCCAGCTATTGATACTCACAGACAAGTGGAAAAGATCACAAATTGCAAAGAGCCAATTAACTGATACTCACAGTGGAGGTGATACTCTAAACCACCTGAAGAAACCAAATGAAGATCACAGTTAATATGGCAAGGCACGAATGATTCGCTGACCCAGAAAACCTATCAGCCCACTGTGTCCAGCAGGGAGATGGTTCACGGAGATACAATGCCACTCTCCCTCTCTCAGCCGAAGCCAGGAGGGAAGACGAAGTTCAGGGATGCCGCACAAGACCGCTCGGTGATTCCGGCCAAGAACCACACTCAAATCTCAAATCAACACTTCAAATCCCTCAGCAAATGTCTCGGTCCAAGGTCAAATCAAGAACCCTAACCCGGGGTGAAGCCTCTCGGTCGCTCAAGCACGCAGAGCAACTACGATGACCCAAAGACCGAGAATCGCTGTGGAGATTGAAGTAGGAAGGAAGAACTCACTGATTTTTCGGCTCGACGAGGAGGAGAGGCGGGGTTTTATAGCGGAGCCGAGGGAGCACAAAGGGTCATGGTGGTGGCGCCAAGCGCCCGAGCCGACTCCGCCTCCGCCGCCATTGCCCCAAGACCCGGCCGCCGCCGCCGTCTCCATGAGACCGGCCGCGCCAACGCCCGCGAGAGAATCGCCAGATCCAATCGCGCCGTGTCAGAATCAAGACGCCGGGGAGGAGACGGCGTCCCCTTATCTCCTCATGGTGCCACCGACAGTGGGCCCCATCGCTATTTCCCTCAATTGGGAAATTCAAAATGCCCCCGAGGTCCAACAATCCCACCAATTTACCAATTGATATTGAGCTCTTAATGTCTTGTTTAATATACAAATTGTTCGACTATGGGTACCTTGCGGGTTTGAACCCAAAGTCTAGCGACAAGGACTACGACTCTGCACAGACAAAGGAGGACTTTGCCTTGATCCAATGCCTTGGTGTGAGAGCTTTCGCCCAAGTCACATTTTGTACTGGGCGGCTTGCCCTTTCCCTCTCGGGTTGGGACGTTCCGGTCATGTCCCCGTATCTAGCTCATGAGTACTTAAAGAAGTATACCCTTATCTTCCTTTGATTGCGACCTCACAATCATACTCACGTAGGTGAACTCTTCTAGGAGTCCTGTAGGACGACTCCGTAAGTCATATATAGACCTCGAGTTCATTAAGAGCCACCGCTCAACCTTCCATACGTAAAGAGCACCGCAGCTAATGGGACCCGTTAGTTGTGCTCTCTAATTTCACACGCTTGTTGTCCTAGAGCCTAGTTCACGGGATCTCCGATCTCCTAGGATAGGTTACTACCGATGTGAACCTTCATACGGGTATAAGCCCCATTCCCTGAGATGCTGCAAGGATGACCTTTTGAGCCAATCCTTTAGTGAAAGGATCTGCCAAGTTCCTTTCAGACTGGATGTATTCTACAGAAATAACACCCGTCTCTCTGGCATGCCGTACCGACTTAAGTCGTCTCTTTATGTGTTTTGAGGACTTCATATTGTCCTTTCTACTCTTCGCCTTAACCAGAACGGTTTGGTTATCGCAGTAGATCAATATAGCCGAATCGGTTTTTCCAAAGACAGCAGGCGGTCGAAGGAGTTCTCGAATCCATTCTCGCTTACACCGCGAGTCTAGTGCAACTAGCTCACCTCCATTGTGGACCGTGTAAGGATAGTCTGCTTTGAAGACTTCCATGAAACGCCCCACCGCTAGAGTGAATACATAGCCACTCGTAGCCTTCATGTCGTCAAGTCATCGATCCAGCTTGGAATCACCAATCCTTCCAAGACTCCGGATGACTGAATAATGTATTCCCAATTTAGAGGTTCCTTTAAATATCTCGAGTACTCTCTAGTGCTATCCAATGATCATCTCCTGGATTGGACGATAACGACTCAATCGCAAACAAAGATATGAGATGTCCGCCTCGTTGCACTAGTTAAGTACATCGTGATCCTATAATTTGAGAATATCTAAGTTGATCTTTTCCATGCCCAAGTGTTCTTATGCGCTTTTGCATTTGGATCATAGGGTGTGGATATCGCTTACATCCATAAACCCAAATCGGTTAGACTTTATCCACATAATGGGATTGTGAAAGAGTAATCCCATTCTCACCCTTTATAAGCTTGATGTTTAGAATAACATCGCCTTCACCTGTGTCTTTCATATCAAAGTTCGGGAAAGGAAAGACTTTGTATTATTAATCACATCCATGTTGGTCCCAAAAGCAATATGTCATCTACATAAAGACATAGAATGACACCTTCTCCTCATCGAACCGATAGTAGACACATTTATCGCCGTTTACACAAAAGCCGACCGATGTCATCGCATTATCAAATTTCTCATGCCACCGCTTAGGAGCTTGCTTTAGACCATACAGGATTTGATCAATCGACATACTTTCTTTTCTTGCCCTTCAACCACAAATCCTTCAGTCGTTGCATATAAATCTCCTCATCCAACTCTCCATTTAGGAAAGCGGTCTTTACATCCATTTGATGTACTAGGAGCTTGTATGCAGCAGCCTATTGCTAAAAGCACTTTGATTGTGGGTAAACGAGCCACGGAGAGTATGTGTCGAAATAGTCTTCTCTTCTTTTGCGTGAAACCTTTAGCCACTAAACGGCCTTGTACTTTTCGATAGTACCATCGGTCTCACGCTTTTAAAGATCCATTTGCGCCTCATCGGCTTACAACCAAAGTGAGATCCGAAATTTCCCAAGTTCCGTTAGCTATGATGGAATTCATCTCGCTTCTGGATCGCTTCCTTCCAAGAATCCACATCCGGAGATGTGTATGCCTCTCAAAGTGTTCGTGGTTCATCATCCACGACATAGGTGACAAAGTCTTCACCAAGTGACTTTTCTGTTCTCGCCTCTTACTCCTCCTCAACTCCAAATCAAGTAGTGTTATCCACATTAGGAAGAATAGAGATCATCTAAACCGTAATGGTCACTAACTTCCTTTGGTCTCATAGGAAACACTTGCTCAAAGAATGTCGCATCACGAGATTCCATCACTATATTTGTAGTGATGTCAACCACCTGGTTTGACCACTAAGAATCTATAAGTCGTGCTATGTAAAGCATATCCTAGAAAGACACAATCAACGGTCTTAGGACCAATCTTCCTTTTCTTGATAATGGTACATGAACCTTAGCAAGGCATCCCCAAGTCCAAGAAATGATAAGTTGGGTTTTCTCCTCTTCCATCCTTCATAGGGTGTTTCCTCCCGATTGCAGGTGGAACCCTATTCGTGATATAGTTAGTCAGGAGAACCGCCTCACCCCACCAATAGTCCCAAGATACCGAACTCAAGCATGGCGCTAACCAAGTCACATAGAGTTCGGTTCTTCCTTTCGCTATTCCATTTGATTGGGGTGAGTATGGTGGAGTAACTTCATGAATTATTCCACTTTCTTCACGTAATTGGGAGAACTCATGTGAAACGATTCACCTCCTCGGTCCGATCTTAACCGCTTGATTTTCTTTTCTAGTTGATTTTCAACTTCACTTTATAGATTTTAAAGTGTTCAAGTGCTTCATCTTTCGCTTTAAGTAGATAGATGTAACAATACTTAGTTGCATCATCTATGAGAGTTAAGAAGTATCGCTTGCCACCTTTAGTTAATATTCCATTCATCTCACAAATATCGAATGGATTAGTTCAAGTGGAGAAGTGCTCGCCTTCTACGCTATGAAAAGGTTTTCGGGTGCTTAGCTTGCACACACACTTCACATTTTGAACCCTTCTCATAATTATAGCTAGAATTAAACTCATTTTACTTAACCGCATAATGGCTTCAAAATTTACATGACACAACCTTGAATGCCAAATATCATGAACTTTATTGCAATGGGAAACATTAAAGATGTTTACATTATTCAAATCAAGAGTTGATAAGCGGAACATGCCTCCGCTTATCATAGCCTTTGCCCACAAAATTACCAAACTTGGTCAAAATGACCTTATTGGACTCAAATACAAGCTTTATTCCTTGCCTACATAACATTGACCCGCTAAGTAGGTTGCGAGTCATCGCAGCACATCTGAGACGCTCTCGTGATGAGTGTCTTGCCCGAGGTGAGCTTCTGTGCAAACTGTCCAATCCCATCGATCGTTATGGCGGCTCCGTTGCCCATTAGGACGGATCCACCACCTTCACCCCGAAATGAAGAGAAACAAGATCGATCAACATATATGTCTAGTAGCACCAGTATCAATCCACCAATCAATAGATGGACTTGCCATAAAGGCACGAGGTACGTACTCTTCCAAGTCGGAGCTTGCCGGACGACATTTGCTTCTACTTTATGGCCTTTGTGTCGACCAGAGTCGGACCTTGCCCTTCGATTGCGGCAATGATTGGCCTTATGGCCACCTCTCCAAAACAAAATGACAATGTCTTCCTTTTTCTTCTTCATTTTCTTTGGTTGGAGCTTGTATTGGGGCCGACTCTTGAATTTGGGTTTCCTGGGCCTCCAGCTTTTGACTTCCACTTGATGAGCTTGGACTTGAGCCTTTCCCATGCCGTCACCGATCCGCACGCCTTCGACATTGATAGCGGTGACGACTCATTAAGCGTCAAGCGCCCTTTATATGTCTGACGAGCGGTCACAAAGTCACGCCACGAGGGCTGTAACCGCCAGATGACGCTTACTTGAACTTCTCGGTAGGACGCAATGATCGACTTAAGTCACGTACATGGAGTTGAAGCTCGTGGAGTCGCTCCATCACCGACCGCCCTTCCACCATTTTATAGTTCAAGTAATTTGCCGTTACAAGGACTCGTTCCATTATCTCCTTCTGAGTACTTCTCATCAAGCTCGTCCCACAATTGCTTGGCATTCGTGAAGTTGACGAGACGCCAAACAAACGGTTGACAGATGGCTAGCAAGCGGGCTAAGATCGCATTATTGGCCTCTTCCCAACGCATCGCTTCGTGTATCTCTAGCGGAACGGAGGACTTGAAATGACCCAGAAGAGCCTAAGGTCAGTCAGCCAAAGCTTAGCCCTCGCCTGCCAACGTTTGAAGTTGACACCGTCAAAGACTTCGGGCTTTACGACGTCAGATGAGGAAGCCATTCTTTCAAGTATAGGTTTTCTGGATTGTTGTAAATATTGCGGTATAAGCATATTTTCTATTTTAATTCCAATAATAATTATGATAATAGTAATCACCCAAACATGGCATAAGAATGATTTAAACGACATATTAACATATGCATCATTCAAAACATTGCACAATAAGTGAAAACTTAACATGAACTTCATATATGAATTCAACATTAGCATGGCATTCATATCATTAATGAATCGCATGCTAATCTCATGAAAAACTTATCGATATGATCAAGACATGAATATATACAGATTTATTGATGTCGCCATCAAGTAAAACTTAGCAATAAAGACTAAGAATAGCATATTGCCAACAGATTTTAGTTGATTGAGTGCTCTCAGAACATGGTTGCTCAAGATGTTAAATCTTGGCCTTCTCATGCAAATGTTGAATATCATCACAAAGATCTGTTAATGATTAAATTTTGAGCTCTGAATTATGTTTTCACTGTCAAAAGCCACCTAACCAGCAGACAATAGAAGTATACTTTGAGCAGACGTTCTCGTGAAATATGAAAGTAGCAATGACAAGACAATGAGCCTCAAGTAGACAAATATCACTAGAGCAATCACTTCTAAACAGAATTTGATCCAGACCATCTACTGTACATGAAACAATCTTTATTTCTAATAAACCAACCTGATCAGCAGAGTATACTCTATGGTTCAGACAGTGAAAGCAATCTCATAGAGCTCAAAACTAATCCAAATAACTAGATCAATCTCAATATTCAACTAATTCATCACAGAGCATGTATAAAACATGAAATTCTTTGCAATTTTCCAGCTATTGATACTCACAGACAAGTGGAAAAGATCACAAATTGCAAAGAGCCAATTAACTGACACTCACAAAGGAGGTGATACTCTAAACCACCAAGAAACCAAATGAAGATCACAGCTAATATGGCAAGGCACGAATGATTCACGACCCGGAAAACCTATCACCCACCGTGTCCAAAGGGGAGATGGTTCACGGAGATACAATGCCACTCTCCTCTCTCACCGGCCGGAGGAAGACGGTTCGTGGATGCCGCACAAGACCGCTCGGTGATTCCGCCAAGAACCACACTCAAATCTCAAATCAACACTTCAAATCCTCAAAGAAATGTCTCGGTCCAAGGTCAAATCAAGAACCCTAACCCGGTGAAGCCTCTCTACCGCTCAAGGCACTGAGCAACGGCCGACCCCCAAAGACCGAGAATCGCTGTGGAGATTGAAGTAGGAAGGAAGAACTCACTCGATTTTTCGGCCTCGACGAGGAGGAGAGGCCGGGTTTTATAGCGGAGCCGAGGGAGGCACAAAGTGGGCTGCGGTGTGTGGCGCCAAGCGCCCGAGCCGACTCCGCCTCCGCCGCCATTGCCCCAAGACCCGGCCGCCGCCGCCATGAGACCCGGCCGCGCCAACGCCCGCGAGAGAATCGCCAGATCCAATCGCGCCGTTCGCAACCGCACGCTCGGGGAGGAGACGAAGCGTCTCCCCCTTATCTCCTCATGGTGCCACCGACAGGTGGGCCCCACTGCTTATTTCCCCTCAATTGGGAAATTCCGAAAATGCCCCTGAGGTCCAACATTAACTAATATATTGCTATATATGCAAATTAATTATCAAAGTAACATATTAATGACCATATATCTTGTCCAAAACATCATGTATTCTCCAACAAATTGGTTTTTTAGAGAGAATAACTATGGTGAGTGTATCAAGGAAATAAATGCCGTTATCTTTTTTGTTTCAACAAAAATAAAGTACTACGTACTCATTTGAGGTCGGATAGGCAGCGAATTTGAGGTTCACGCTGAAGGACTGTCTATTTGACAAGGCCAGGTAAGGAGCAGCATGCATCACCCTTGCGTCACCCTTGCCAGGTACTCTACTTCACAGTTCTCATCGTTCTCTCTCTCTCTCTCTCTCTGATATGGAAAGCATTTCTACGGGACTGTTCCCACATGAGAACTGTCTTCATTATTGTTCAATCATAATTTAAAGTTTATAAAATCACGATCAAACGGTGATAAAAATAATCCTCATGTAGGGATCGACCCATAATAGTTCTCTATCTCATACACACATGTTAGTTTTTGCCTGTTAGCGTATATTCGTTGACAGGCGTATTAGGTGACCCGCTACATGCTCGCATGGCGCTGCGGTCACCCGCAATCACAGGAGCAATGATCTGGAAAGATCTCCCGTAATCAAGGAGCCTGGATTAGTCTACGGCAACAACCAGTATTCTTTTTCATGGTATCACGGGACGATTCGCTTCTGCGGCCTCTCCGCTTCCGCAAATCCTAGTCGTCGTCGACCACCGCGGCTGCGTCGCTGGCTTCTCCTTGCCGCGCACGCCCGCCTGTGCTCGCCGGTTATCCACCACATCTTGCCATGGCCCCTGAGGACGAAGCACGACTGAAGCGCGAGGAGGACACATGTGGCGAGGCCGCCCAGACCGAGCGCACCCGCTTGGACGCACAGCGCGCTGTGAACATGCGTGCTCTTGCTGTCGCCAACGCGCGCAGCGGCCTCCACGCCCAGGCTGTTGTCGTGCAGTCCATCAAGACCCTAGTGCCCGTCGTCCTCGATGTCGACTCCGCCAACTACAGCATGTGGTCGAACCTCATCCTCAACACACTCGACAAGTATGCCCTCGACGACCACGTTCTCTCCAATGACAGCGATCCGGACGACGACGCGTGGTCATAGCTTGCCTGCACAGTCAAGTCGTGGCTCTATGACACGATTTCGTCGGACCAAGAGCTCGTCATGCACCGCCAGGCTACGGTGCACTCCGTCTGGCTCGACCTTGAGCAACAATTCCTTGGCAACAAGGAAACTCATGCGCTCTACTTCGACACCAAGTTTCGAAACTTCATCCAAGGAGATTTGTCCATTACGGACTACTGTCGCCAACTGAAGGGCATGGCGGACACCCTCGGCGATTTTGGCGAGTCCGTACCTGACCGGACCCTTGTCCTCAATGTCCTTCGTGGCCTCAATGACAAGTTCTCCTACATGACGGCGCTCCTCAAGCAACAGAAACCCTTTCCGTCGTTTATAGAGGTTCGTTCCGATCTGCTTTTGGAGGAGCTTACCATGGCTAACAAGTCTTCTGCATCTGCCTTCCTTGCCGGCATGTCCACCAACTCCTTTGGTGGCTCTGCCAACCGTGGTGCCTATGGGCAGGCGTCTGGTGGTTTCGTGGCCCATTCCGGCAGCCACAACTTGGAAGGATCAAGCGGCAACAACAAAAATCGTCGCCGCAGCCGTCGCGACACGTCCGCCGGCAGTGGCAACGCCTCTGGTGGCGGCAACTCGTCCAACGCCACGAACTCTTCTAGCGGGTCGAGCCCCCGTTCGGGCTGGCCCGCAGTGTATAACTCATGGACCGGATCCATTCAACTGTGGTTCGGCCCATCTGCTCCTCGCCAGACCACAAGTCTCCTTGGGTCGTGCCCTATCCCACAACCTCACGGGTAGGACCCACAACATCAGGCGCTCGTTGCGGGGACTTCAACGGCATGCAGCCACCCGCGTCTAGAGGACACAGTGACATACACCCACACGTACCCGGCGGCTACAACGGCATGCAGCCACACGTCAACGGTATACAGACCCGTACGTTGGTGGCTGGCCTGCCATGCAACCACTACCCGGTGTCCTTGGTGCTCCGTTCCTTGGCTGGGATCAAAACATGCTAGCTAATTCGTTTAACACGATGACGCTCAATCCTCCTGCCAATACGGATTGGTACCTCGACTCCGGTGCCACCTCCCACGTGACTTCAAATGCCGGTAATCTCTCCATATACCACCCACCCTCCTACTCTACTCCATCTAAGATTATCGTTGGCAACGGTTCTCTTCTTCCTGTCACCTCCACCGATGCCACCTTTTTCCCTACTGTCAGTGGTTCCCTCCACTTACGTGATGTTCTTATGTCCCCTCACATTATTAAGAACTTAATCTATGTCCGCCAATTTACTACTGACAATAATTGCTCACTTGAGTTTGATCTGCTTGTCATTTCTGTGAAGGACCTTCTCTCCAAGAACATGATCGCCAGGTGCAATAGTTCCGGGCAACTTTACCCCTTGCGACCAGAGGCGTTCCTTCCACATGCCCTCACCACTGGTGCATATCCCATCCTTTGGCATCGTCGTCTTGGTCACCTTGGTCATGAGGCCCTCTCCAAACTTGCTAGCACTAGTGCCATTCATTGTAATAAGGGTGAGCTAGACTTCTTGTGTCATGCGTGTCAACTAGGACGCCACACATGCCTGCCTTTTGTTAGCTCATCATCTCATGCATCTAAACCTTTTGATTTAATACATTATGATTTTTGCACATCTCATGTTCTTAGTGTCTCAGGTTACAAGTATTATCTTGTTGTTTTAGATGATTGCACGCACTATTTATGGACATTTCCATTGCGTCTAAAATATGACACTTTCTCCATGTTGTCACATTTCTTCTCTTATATCGCTACACAGTTTGGTGCCTCCATTAAGAGCGTTCAATGTGACAATGGTCACGAGTTCGATAACTCCAGCTCCTGTATGCTTTTTCTCACCCGCGGGGTCACTCTTCGTATATCTTTCCCATACACCTTGCCGCAAAACGGTAAAGCTAAGCGCATCATTCGCACAACCAACAACATTGTCCGCTCTTTGTTAGTCCAAGCCTCTCTCCCCCCTCATATTAGGTCGAAGCCTTGCACACTGCCACATACCTATTGAACCGCCATGCCACCAAAACACTGAGCTTTTCCACCCCTTTCTTTGCACTATATGGCGCTCCTCCCTCCTACTCCCAACTTCGTGTCTTTGGGTGCATGTGCTACCCCAACCTCTCTACCACTGCCCCACTTACTCCTCACTCACGCCCTCCATCCCCTCGTCCCCCAACCTTCACCGCCGCCGCTGGAGAACCCGACATCTCCATCCTCTCCTTCCTCACATGGTGTGGTGGGCCCGTCACTTCTCCTCCTGACGCCGCCTCTCCTTCTCGTCGCCTCTCGTCTCGACACCGCCTCTTGTCTCGACGCCTCTCCTCCCGAAGGTATGGATCCCAAATCCTATTTTTACCTCATGTGTGATAGATCTGTCCATATCTATCAATGTATATTCATGAGTTCTCTCCTCCCCGTCGCCTCTCCTCCCGAAGGTATGGATCCCAAATCCCACTTTTTACCTCATGTGTGATAGATCTACCCATATCTATTAATGTATGTTCATGAGTTCTCTCCTCCCCGTCGCCTCTCCTCCTGAAGGTATGAATCCCAAATCTCACTTTTTAGCCCATGTGTGTTACATCTGTCCATATCTGTTAGTATCTTTTTATGTGGAACCCAAAATGGAAGGGGGAAATGGATGTGGGAGGGAAGGTGGGCCTACTTGTGTCGGGCTGGAAGTGGTAAAGTTGTTGGGGTAGTCCTGGTGTGGTCCTCACGCGGATGAAGACATGGATGGTGGTCCTTTGTCGTTGCCAAAAATGTCGCCTTCATGTCGTCCTCATGGTCGGCCTTCTCGGTGTCTAGTGGTCCACACTCTCCTTCGGCTTCCACTACGTTCTTGTCTCCCCTCCTCCGACTCTCCTTACTTCTATGGGTGGGCTGCTGGTTCAAGTAAAAAAGGGCATGAAATACTATGAGTCGGAGTAGTAGTTGTATAAGAGGACCATTACAACACTATACACTTGGGTTTCAAAAGGGTTCAACCCTTTTCAAGCCCATATGTATGGTGCTTTATTTCATCTTGTAGTTATTGAGAAATACATATCCCCACCTCCGACTCTCCTCTCCCTACTTCTACGGGTGGGCTACTAGTTAAAGTAAAAAAAAGGGCATGAAACACTAGGGGTCGGAATAGTAGTTGTACAAGAGGAACATTACAGTACTATACACCTGAGCTTCAAAAAGGTTGAAGCAAACTAATTTGCTTTGGCCCTTTTCAAGCCCATGTGTATGGTGCTTTATAGTTCGTCTTTTAGTTGCTGAGAAATACATGTCCCCTCCTCCAACTCTCCTCCCTTACTTTTGTGGGTGGGATGCTGGTTCAAGTAAAAAAGGCATGAAACACTGGGAGTCGAAGTAGTAGTTGTACAAGAGGAACATTACAACACTATACACCTATGCCTCAAATGGCAGGAAGCAAATTAATTTGCTTCATGCCTTTTGAAGCACAAGTGTACGATGATTTAATGTTCGTCTTGTAGTTATTGAGAAATACATGTCCCCTCATAGCTAAGACACTAGGGTGTGTTAGTATTACAAAGAGATCTTGTAGCAATAATATATGTCGTCGAATGTTCTAATTTCTTATAAGATCAACCATTTGCCAATGTTTATGCTCACAACTTACTGTAATTAGTTTTTTCTTGTAAAAGAGATGATGTCATCGTTGTCTTCATCGACATCGCTGAATGGGACTGACACTCTAAAGATCGGGTAACTAGGCATGGCAGAGGAGTATCGAAAAGGCTAGGGGTCGAATGACCATCACGATGGTCTCTCCGGATGGGGTCCCTCTGCAATCAAAGAAAGCAGTGGTAGCATTTCGGACTACCTGTGGGATAATTGGAAGGGAACAGGTCCAAATCATTGTAGCAAACTGGAAATGTTTGACAAGAGATAAGAAAAGTGCGTTGTGGATGGAAATTTCAAACATATTCAAGATCCCAGCAGAAGTCCAGGGACTTGGGCGATGGTAGGCGCTCCTTGCGATGGGAAAGCGTGAAAGACCTTTAAGAGCACGCCTGTCACGAAGTACGTGACTAAGAATTGCACGCCTTCACGAGGTATCCTTTCGTGTCACCAGAAACATGGGAGGCATTTGTGCGGATGAAGATGACGATCGAATTTCAAAAGGAAAGTGCGGCGCACAAGGCTCTCCAGGCTTAAAAAACTCATCCCACAGACTTGGCACTGCTGGGTATGCGGGCAAAATTCTACAATGGAGGATGGAGGCCAAGGTCACAATCCGATCGGAGGCCTCCGCATCATTTGCTGGGATCACAAACGAGCATGCCCAAAACTAGTTAAGAGCAAGGTCATCAACCACGTATTCGGGTGTCGCCTCTTTCAAAAACCCCACAGACGAGGAAGTATCCCAGCGCCTATTAAAATATGTTAAACTACCTAGTTGTTAATATGTCCATAACTTCATGGGATCTAAAATAACATGATTGTCTCTTGCAGTAAATATTGACTCCCGAATCTTCCAAAGGCTCCTTCTAAGCAGTCAGGGCGAGGGATATACTATCCACGACCCTGGAAAACGAAGAGCACCCAAGTAGCAGGCGAGGCCTAGGGGTTTACGTATCTTAGAGGCACGGATTTCCAAACTGCCCGAGGCATATAGGAGGAGGAAGAGATCCAAAGCCGAGCGCGAGGAATATATGAGATAGGACTTTGATGCAAAACTTGAGAACATAACTACCTCACTTTGAGGAGAGATAGATGTATTAAGAGAAGAACTGAGAGAAGTCCACAACCAGTCGCAAGCCACCCCCGTTATTGCAGTACCTAGTCCCCCTCAACGTCGGAGTAGCTACATGTCTGTGCCACTTTCTGAACATAAAAACGCCCACTTACCTATAATGACATCAAGATAATATACATCTCTAGAATGCTACATAGATAGACCTGGTGGACACCTTAGATCATCGTGTATCGTTATGTAGGAGGCCACGCCGTGCATCCCTAAAATCAGGGTTGTTGGCTCCATTCCCGTTGACACTGAGCGGGGGTTGGCGTATCCATGCCTGCTAGGGACGTTGGTGCATGGTGCCCAGCAAGGGATCGATTTTACGAAGATCTAGGTGGACAGAATTAATGACATTTTCAGGATAGTCCCACTGGAGAGGTCCACAAACGGAGAAATCATGACACTAGGGGATGTCATCCACACATTCATCCAATGGCCCAAGAGGGACATCACCCTGGACCCTTCCAATGCCGTGATCTCCACACGACCATGCCTGTCAAATAGAACCCTCTATGACTCCACCTCAAACTCTACTTCACAAGTCCATCGCATCGGCTCCCGTAGAGATGACACTAAAGATGTATCACAAGCGAGGCGCTAAGGCCCAACCAAAGAAGACTAAACCACCTCTCGAATCCTGGAAGTACCAGCTCAGACTATCATTGGTCCCTGAGTAACAATTACCCAGCCTTGGACTGGCATGCAAGTCTTTGCATACCTGGTACATGCAGATGTCCAACAGGAAGCCAAACCAGCAAAGTAAATTCACCGTGAGATACATGGAGGCGTATTTCCTTCACGACTCAGGCTACATCATCTTGACCTTCGAAGACTTATTTTTACTATTCAACCTCGATGAACTCGACGCCTCACTTCTACGATGCTAGACACTGTAAGTGTACTATATAATGAAGTTCTATATTCACTTAATACTGATAAATGCCATAACTTATGGCTTATATATAGATCCATGATGCAACAAGGCCAGCAACGGTGACAACCGGTGGGTTTCCTTGACCCACACTTCGTCTCTGAGCAATCAACCAATGCAAACACATCCTTCATCGAAGAATACATAATGGCGGGTTGCTTGCTCACACTGACAAGGAGTACATTTGTACTTTATACGCAACATGAGCTTAGTATTAATCACTATAGCGACATACATGACTAGGTCTCACTAGATTCTGATATTGATTGTACTAAAGTGGAGCAAGGTAATATACCTTGATTCGCTACTTATAAGAAACTGCGACTTCACCCATGTGTAACAAATAATTGACAGATAAACTCATTTTCTCCATGCATAACTCTATTGTAGTCTTCCTTTCGTTTGCAATTGCCGAGGCTAACTTTTTGGAATCACGTAGGTCGTTCAGCGCTTACGTTGCCCAGGGAGGAAAACACAAAGAATTCAGCGCCATACTGCGGCACAAGACACGGTTTCGACACGCTACAACACAACAATCATAATATATCACACTTCATAATAATGCCTCTAGAACTGACAATACCTATGAACTGACAATACCAATGTATGTAATTCTATTTTTGCAGTGCTACCAGCAGCTATAGGGCAACGTATGTGGATTCTACGTTTGCCGCCATATGCATGAAATCATGGACGCTAAGACGAATGATACAGAGATTTGTCTACCTGCCAATAAATATTTCATGATTATCATTTATATATATATATATATATTCTAATGACTTTAACACTGTTAGTTACAGTACGTGGAATTGGATGAAAGTGCATTCGATTTTGAAAAACTCGCCGAAGTTCAAGGGCAGCTCTCCGAATTCTTGATGAAGAAGGTCATACACAAGAATGGAGAGTTCCACACTGGCGATGATGATTAGATTTTTAAACATTTGATGCAGTTGTAATCACTCAATTATGCTTAATCAAACAATTCATCCAGTTATACTTCCTTCAGTTGTTTAATTCATTTATGAGATATGTGTAATGATTATCGTATGCTATATATGTGATTTGTTTGCTTATTTTCAAAGGGTGTGGCTAGCATTTTCTGAGGCTAGTCAAAAAATAGGAAAATAATTTAGTTATGAAAATAGCTATCACAGACGGTTTGTAACAACAAACCGTGATATATCACGTGACAATTTTTGTTATTAGCCGCCTATGATATTTCAGATATCACAGACGACTATGTTGAAGAACCGACTGTGATATCTATTATATCACATACTTTTTAGTATTACTGTATGTGATATTTGAGATATCACAGACGGCTATATTTAAGAACCGTCTTTATCACATATGGTTTTTAGTATAAGCTGTCTATGATATCTGACATATTACAGATGACTATGTTTAAAAACTGTATCTGAAATATAATATATTACAAACGGTTTTATTGAAAAAAACCGTCTGTGTTGTAATCTATCACAGATGGTTTGAAAACCATCTGTAATAATCACATGTTATCATAAATATATAAATTTAGACGGTTTGAAAACCGTTTGTAATGATAATTTTAAATCATCTATGATGATTATTTCTATAGTAGTGGCGTCTCTCTGTATAACAACCTGTTGGTTGAAGGGCACGGGACGCCGTATCGGTTGACGGACGTGGGGGGAACCATGCAAGGGCCAGGTCACGCCACAGCATTGCGCTCGTCACCTCGCCAAACTCCACGCTTCTGCCGCTGCTAAACGCGATGGAGATATTCTTGGTGCGGCCACGCAACAAGTCTTCCACTGACCCAGGAGATGGTATCTATATGTATGCCAATGCAACAATTCCTTTCCTTCTTTTGTTCTTCTCCCTCCTAACTAACAGTTTCTTTCTTGTGAACACTTTTATCAAATGACCTTTTAATTAATAATATTTAAAAATAACCTCCGCCAAATGAACCTTGCCGAGCATGCCTTGCAGGTAGTTTGCGTGGCAGATCTTGCCAGCATTCGACCACGCCACCAGTGGTGCAGTGTTAGGACATGGGTCATTTTTGGAAACAAGTTAGAGAGTGATTTACTTTAAAATGTTGTTAAAGAAAGGGTTAGATAACAAAAAAAAGTTTCTTCTTATTCAGACGCACAAATTATTAGCGTTTGTAATTTCCTAGATGCTAAACAACCTTGATTTGGTTTGCATTTCACAAAATTGTACTTTATTTTGTTAGAATATGGTATTTGCATTCTTTTGAATATCTTCATATTCATTTGTTCTGCTCGACTACTAGAACTATTCCTGTTTCCTAGTCCTCCCATCACTTGCATTATTTCATAAATTTTGCATTTTCATATGTTAGAATGCTGGAAATATGTGCCTGGTAATTGAATCGATAAGGAATAACTATGGTACATTTGGCCTTACATAATGCCAAAAAAACATTCACCTCCTTTACACTTTTTTCACCTCTTAATTTCGGGTGGGAGAATTCCGCCATTGAATCTTTTTTTCGATAATAGGGTTTTCCTCAAATTTGATTAATGAAAACTTCCAGGTTCAAATTAAGTAAATTGTGTGAGAAAAGGGGCTCATGACCGCCTTGCCGCCGCCCGCCTCACCCTTGCCTTGCCACGCCACTCCCATGGCTCACCCTCCCTCCATTCTTCGTCATATTGGACTCTCCTCCTTGTAATCCCCCACCCATGGCCTACTCCCCCCGTCGTTGTGGCTAGCCCTAGGCCTCCCTTCACCTCCAACTCCCCTTCCACCCCCACCGCCACTCCAGAGCCCGCCAGTGACCAACCTGCCCACGGGAGCCGTCTACCTGGGTGCAAATCGATAGATCCATGCCTCCCACGTTGCTCCCACCTCCTTTCCTCCAATATCTGCCATCATCCACTGACCTCCACCGCTGCTTGATGATGTCTGGCCTGAGTCCGGCTGCCCGTAGGATCTACCTCTAGATGACCCCCAAGAAGAGCGGCCACCTTCCTCTTTAGCCATTCGCATTGAAGTTCACCCACCGGCCTCCCAATGCACCCTTGAGCCTACCCCGCAAAGCTACTACATTGAAGGCAAGTCTCCCCATATCCTGCAAAATCCACTTCATGACAGTGCTTCGGCGCACATTCACTCCGGTTGTCACCTCAATCAGTGGTAGTTGCCCCACCCCACTTCCTCTAGGTGGAATGAATTGAACATAGTGCCAGATCATGCCCCCAGTCTCCCCTCACCTCCCAACGGCGCCCCCCCGAGGGGAGCTCACCTCTATGGCCATGAATACAATGCATTCAACACACAACAACTCCCCTTCTCGACCTCATTGGGAGCTAGTCAGCTGAGGCACTAGTGGCGTAAACGCCTTACGCGATTAGTAACCATGCCCAAGACCCTCCTCCCTCCCCAGGAACTCTTCCTCCAAAACGGCAAGTCACAACTATCAACTCTTCCTGGATCGCACAAAGGGGAGATGCTTCAACTGCCTTGGTTGAGACCACAAAGCCCTCTCCTGTTGTGACCCCTCCAAGTGCTTATGTTGTCTATAGTTAGTCCACAAGGCGAGGGAGTGTCTCCAAGCTTCCCCCTTTCCCAGCCAACCACACCAACCACAACAATCAACCGACCGACTGTGGCCATCAGCCATGGACGTCATGGCCAGGCACAACCTTGGCGACCAGTCCAGCGGAGGATGCATGCATCATCCCATCCTCCAGGGAGCTACAGAGAAAGATCTGAAGGCGTGAAGACTACTCGACAGTAATCTGGCTTGGCAAGACAAGGCACAAAGCAAACCTTCGCACCATCATCGAAGCCATCAGGAGGAAGTTCAACCTACGGTCCTCCGACTTCTCGGTGCACCACCACTACCACAAGAACTTCCTAGTCAACTTCAAGCATAAGCACCACCACAACGAGGTGGCTAACCTCTAGAAGTTCACTTTCCACAACCTTGAGTTCCACGTTCGACCTTGGAGGCCATTCTGGCATGCTTTTGGAGCGGCTCTTAGGTATCATGTCAGGTTGTGCCTAGAAGGCCTCCCTAGGGGTGGAAACGGATCGGATACGGTCGAATAGTATCAAATACGAATACGAATCCATATTTTTAAAACGAATACGAATACAAATTCGAATATTCTCAAATACGAATACGA
Source organism: Bonia amplexicaulis (assembly GCA_036346245.1). Classification (NCBI taxonomy): domain Eukaryota; kingdom Viridiplantae; phylum Streptophyta; class Magnoliopsida; order Poales; family Poaceae; genus Bonia; species Bonia amplexicaulis. Next base: position 5,686,976 of record CM070757.1, read on the forward strand.
ATATTCTCGAATACGAATACGGATATTTTCGAATACGGATTTTCTCGAATACGAATATCGGATAAAACGGATTCCTATCGATTTTGCCGATTTTCACCGGTTTTGACCTACACGGTTTTAAACCACCTAAATTCAAATTTTGAATCACAAAATTTGTACAATTTTCATGGGTTCTAAAATGGATCGAATACGAATCGAATAGTCTCGAATACGGATACGGATACGAATATTCTCGAATACGAATGCGAATACGAATACTCTCAAATACGGATACGAATATTCTCGAATACAAATACGAATATTTTCGAATACGAATTTTTGCTTACCATATTCATGTTTTCTCGGATACGAATATCGGATAAAACAAACTATTTGTTACCGTTTTCCACCCCTAGGCCTCCCCCTGCATGCCTGGACTAAGGAGGTGGCCAGTCGAGTGATTGGAAACAAGTTCTCACTGGATCGTGTCGATGATAAATCGCTCCACCAATAGGATGCATGTACGCTAGACCTATGGGCGTTGATAGCGAACCTGAGCTCCATTCCAAAGGTAATGTGGCTAACCTTTACTGGCGGCTCTCCCCATGGCTCATCAACAAGCCCGTAGGCAATAATAACAGAGCCCAACTGATACAAGAAGGGCCTCACCTTCAGAGTTCTCCTACACCTCAACTTCATCGAAGATTACTCGACGGTGAAGAGAGTTTACCTACAAAAGGGAAGGAGAAGTATGTGAGATCGAGCTAAGATTAATTGAAGGAGTCTAGCACAGAGTTCAACAAACCGATGGGACCAGCTGATTATTATCAAACTAGCTTGAAGCGATTTATCAATTTTAAGCTTTACTCAACATCTTAAGCTTTTTGGTGAATCGGTTGGTGTATGAAATTTAATAGATTTTGCTGATTTAGATCGATCTCTGCCAATTGACGGTATTCCGTTATATTCCAAAAATTGCGCAGATTCTGGCTAGTTTTTGGCAAACCGGTGGGGAGCGGAAAATATCTCCTTTTTGGATTTTTTGTAAATTCTTCTCTGGCCACTACCCTAAAATAGATTTATGTTTTGCTTTAGTTCCATGAATATGAATAACCAAGGCCACATTCAAACCAAAGGACTTTCTCCAATCTTCATTACTTTTTTTTTGCGATTACAAGAAAGGCGTACACGAACACACACAACCACATATGTACACCACACACACAAGCGTGCGCCCTCTTAGCACAGTCATAGAAAGACAGAAGTCGAGGATAAATCTATGACCTCATAAAATTCCTACTAAAGTGCACTCGCACAAAATCACAGTCTCCATCTCGCTAAAATGAAAATTTCCATGAAGAATGGTTTAGCTGATGTCTTGCCCTTCCCGACTCCATCATCAAGAAGAGCAAAGAGGCACAGCAGAACTCCAGAATATATGCACAGTCTACAATCTAGATTAAAAAGGACAAGTGAATAATAGATGCATTGTAGTTTCTTCGACATGCTGAGAACAGATGACATAGTCACGGACATGAAGCTCTTTCTCCTTAAGATATTGCAAGTAATTAGGTGAGCCTTGAGTAATGCATAATCAGATGAATAATGGATAATCAGATGGAGACTGGGATGGAGGGGTCTCGTGTGCTCCTAGGGTTTCACTCAATTCCACCCAAATTGAACCCACAATCCTACCAAAATTCCCCAAATTCTCTCTCAATTCGACTCAACCATGATAGCTCACCATGCCGAAAGCTCGATTGGGAGGAGGAGAGGCAGATTTTGGCGGTGCAATGCCCTCACAAGGTACTTCCTGACCTGGATCAGAAGATTTTTGGGGGTGATCAGGCAGAGGTACCACGAGTAGGGATGGCAATCGGGCGCGGCGGGTACGGATAGTGCTCATCCATACCCATACCCGCGACCCCGGTTTACGCCCACAGCATACCCGCGAAGGACGACGGGTGAAGAACCTCGCCCATACTCATCGCCCGTGGGTATGCCCGTTTACTTGCGAACTAAGGGTTACCATCTGAGGGTTGAACTAATGACATATACATATAAGCAACAGCTGTTGCTAGGAAATATAATAGCTATCAAAAAAGTTTATAACAACCAATAGTAATTAGAGATATGCAAAAGTTTATAACAATCAATAGCAATTAGAGATATTGCGATTGTCGCGCCACCTGTCAATCTATATCGTGGGTAAACGGGCGGAACGAGTACTGGTGGAGCTTACCTATACCCATACCCGTTTACCCGACGGGTAGAGTGTTCCCCTATTTTCATACCTGTGGCCTGTGGGTAAAGAAAATATCCCATACCCAGCTCCAATAGGGTATTTACCAACGGGTATATGGGTAAACGGACACAATTGCCATCCCTACCGTGAGTGCATGTCAATAGCGGGAACAGTTCAGGGGGTGGATTTGAACGCGTGGGCTGGACCAAGCCATCGGTTGCACAGTAATGGGCCGCAACACAGGTTTGGTAAATTGGTATCCTAGAGCAATACAGTTTCACTGGATAAAATCAGCATGACACTTTCAGTCATTTTACTATCTTTAGTTTCATCATGCATTCATTCAATGCTATTTTCCTGATATCATAACCCAAATTTTTCACTATGCGCTTTGGTTCCCACCTTATTTCAGCCAAGGCCATGATGAGGAAAAGTATCAACTAGAGAGAAATTGGGACAGTGATCCATGCGAACCTAGAGCTTTTGCATGGGATGGCTTGAACTGTAGCTATACTCCGTCGCCTGGTTCACCTAGAATGACATCCATGTTAGTTTTGAACTGAACAAGGTTACCTGACATGTTATCATAACTCATAAATCAAGAGACTTACTGAAAAAAACAAGGAAAGAAAGAAATGAAGTATAGAGTTCAATATCCACCCGACGGTTTCTTCTTCCCTGCAGAAACTTGTCGTATAGTGGATTGAGTGGCGAAACCGTGAAATAGATACTTCTTTCAGCAATATGACGTCACTTCAACACTTGTAAGTTCTGCAAATAATGATGGTATTACAGGAGAAACGGTCGTAACAAAGATCAGCATGTCAGTGCAACATAAATTTATTAGGCAGTTGATTAGTGCTGCGCTAGTGCTTGCACATTCGAGCCAGCGAGTAGGCGAGCACACAACATCAACTTCGATAGAACTATAAGAACAGCTAGCAGCAGGAGCAACAGATAGCTATCAGCCTGGATCCCCAGCGCACGGCCCAATCATGAGATGTGGTGGATTGGTTGCACAACACGCCGAACGAGTAAACGAAACATTTTATTATTATTTTAGAATAATTTATCAAGATAGTTTTTTAATATGGTTTACCGATATTCGATTCTTTACATAAATATTCGTGTTAGGATCAAAAGTCATCGATCACAACTAAAAAAACACATCTAAACTTAAAGAACTTTTCAAACACTTGATGGTAACATATTATTCATTTAGAATATTTGCGGATTTTTTTAAAGTAGGCAAGTGTTGAACAAAAAAGGAAATTTAGGATACACCACTCCACAAATACACCGGAAGTTCTAAAAGAGCACGCGTCATCAACTCTTGAGGGGATTCCCCTCAAAGCCAAGCCTTAGGTGTTCTCTGACACCTTGTGGAACGGGGGCCTCCTTATTTGTCCCTGCGTGGCGTCTATACGCTTGTGTCGTGTGTATGTGTTTTTCTCTTTTGTGTTACGCTGGACTCTGCAGTTTCTCAGTGGTCAGTTTCGGTGCAGCCCATAAAGGAAAAGGTTGGTTTGAGTAAGCAATGGACGAGATGATCCTACAAAGGGTTCTTTTGGAGGGTAAGGCATGTGCCAAAAGAAACCCACACTTTGAACATCAGAAAACGAAAATTAAATCACTAATACAGTTGGCGGATCAATAATAGACTTTTTCTTTCTTTTTATAACTAGTAAAATACTTTCTTAACGACCATGTAAACCGATTTACAGTGTGCAGCAAATAGTTCATTTGGAACACACCGACGTGACATTTTTCCGCCTCCCATGACCCACGTCCCCAGCCATGTACGCATGCGGGGAATCTCGATGACGGCAAGGAGGTCTTTCCTCCGGCTTTTCCGACAATATAAGCAGGGCAATCTCTATGTACTCCCTCCTTTCCTTTTTTTTTTTGGCTTTTTTATTTTTTGCGGGCATCTGTGATGCGATTTTTAACAATTCTTTTTTAACTTTGTGTTAAGATGTGCTAATAAAATTATAATATTATAAATATATTTTAACAATAAATCTAATGATATAATTTTAAATCTATTTACGATGAAACTTTCAAATTTTGAAAGACAGTTCTCGGTCAGATCAGATCTCGACGAGGCGGATGTAGACATAAATAAGCAAACCCTTGAGAGCGTATGCGCAAAACGACAAAACATGTGCGGGGAGGAGGAGCTCGCGCTTTAACTCTCGTGCCCAAAAGAGCCTCATAAAAGCGAACTCCCAGACCCAGAGCTGGGTTTGCGGCGAACACGCGTCGCCACTCTACCCGTCCTCCCGACAGGTGGGTCAGAAACACTTCTGGCCAACAGGTCAGTGAGACATATGTCAGGAAACGTGGTGTTATTGTGTTTGACTGCTTTCTAAAGCAAACAGCTGCAGCACACTGACCCAGCTTGAACCCACCTCCCCCAGGACATCTCTCTCGCCTACACAGGAGGCACACACACGAACGGACTCTCGCTGACACTGGGACCCACATGAGGTATCTTTGTCTTCTTTGTAGCTTGCGACTTGCGAGTGTGATGGTCGTATGCAAGGGTAACTTGACGTGTGTTCCCGTAGCATTTTGTTTGCGTAGAGAATCGGGTGACAGGTGGCGTTCGGCCGAAGCAAATGCGCCCAGCCAAAACCGTAGGCCTGAAATTCAGAATGGGAAAAGACAAGTGAGTTTTTTTTCGCTTCCCTCTTTCAGCCGCTCGATTCAGCGCACTCTTCTGTTTCAAATTTCGAAGCTGTGGCATCTACTCGATGTGCAACGCAAATGACGATTCTAGCCCCTACCCCCGTGTCATCTCTCGCTTGTCTCTTTCCTTTTTTTGGCTAGATATGCGAGGTGTACCGTAGCAGAACTTGCCTGGGCAAAAACACCGTTTTTGGGGTGAAACGGTGTACGTTTTAGGTGCCGCTTGGTTAGTCTAAAATAAATTAGTTTATGGTTAAAAGTGTATTTTACATCGGATAACTTATTGTTTGTTTCACTTTACACCAGGATTAACCTATACTTTTACTTTACATCAGGGTGAACTAAATAAAAAATTCACTTTACACTAATCAGTTAATTCTAATCCCAAACAAGTCAATCAAATTAAAGGAGCATATCAATCAAAATTGCGTATACCGACTTGTCATTATATAGAGCCGGTTTGAGCCAAATAAGGTTAGTCTAGTGTGAAGTGAAATTTTGTTTGATCCACTTTGCTGCAAAGTGAAAGTACAGATTAACCCTAGCGCAAAATGAAACAAGCGATAAGTTACATAGTGCAAAGCATAATTTACTAAAAAATATTGCCCTAGTTCTTTAAGTATGGTTATTATAGATTTTTTTGCTACCATTTTGAAACCACTGATGTCCTTTTATAGTAGCCGTTTCTCCTGTGTAACCATTGCCATTACCGAATATCATATTCACTCACTGTGGGTGAGATCAGGGTTTATACACCACCATTTAAGAAATTCGTTGAAAATATGATAGCTCCTATATTTTCTTTGCGGATCTTTCGTCCGAAATCATCGTGTGTTCCATTAGGCGGTATATCCTGCACGATGTGTTGTACATGTAGCAATAAGCCCCATATCCTGCACGATGTATTGTACACGTAGCAATAATAAGGGCCATTAACAAATTTTTGTACTACTACTGAACACAAGCCAGAGCCCAGAGCATCCCCGGTGTGCATGCAGCTGAAAGAGTGAAACCACTCGACGATCCAGACCACCGCCACCTACACCAAAAAGCCAACCCCGAGGCTAACTCGGTCATTGCACCCTAACCCAAAAGCCACAACAGGCCCGGTCAAACACGAGCGAGCGGAAACACTCATCCCCTGCCACGTCACCGATCCGCGTGCTCCCCTCCTCCGCCCGTCCGATCTCGCCACCAAGAGCGATCGCGGCCGTCCGTTCGCGCTAATCCTACTCACCCCATCCGCATCTGATCCACCTCTCACTCCCCCTCACACACATGACACATCCAAACAACACCGAGGAAAAAAAGGAAAAATAAAGCAAAATCTCTTTCGCCGCCTCCTTCCCATTTCTTACCTATATCCTGATCAAATCCTCCTTCCTCTCTTCTTAGATCTTCCTCTTGGGAGAGAATTCCCCACCTCTCTCCTTGCCCTTCTCCTTCGCCGAGCTCGTTCGTCGCCATGGCCACCGACGAAGCCGCCAAGCCGCCGCCGCTCCCGCCCTACCCCGAGGTACGCGTACGAGAGGATTCTTGGCTCTGCCGTTTCTTGCGGTGTATTTTTTTTGTTCTGGTTCTTGTCTTGTTTGTGGCAAGAATTTATCTGGTTCGAGACGGAGCTGGATTTCTGACGTGGGTGCGTTCTGATATGGTGGTGTTTCTTGGATTTTAGATGATACTGGCGGCGATCGAGGCGCTGAACGACAAGAACGGGTCGAACAAGTCGGCGATCTCCAAGTACATCGAGGGCAAGTACGGCGACATGCCGCCGGCGCACGCGTCGCTGCTGACGGCGCACCTGGCCCGCATGAAGGAGTCGGGAGAGCTCATCTTCCTCAAGAACAACTACTTCCTTGCCGACGCGCCCGACGCGCCGCCCAAGCGGGGCCGCGGCCGCCCGCCTAAGCCCAGGGACCCCAACGCGCCGCCGCCTAAGCCGTCCTCCCCGCGCCCCCGCGGCCGCCCGCCCAAGGCCAAGGACCCCCTCGCCGACGCCGTCGCCAAGGCCGCCTCCGGCATGCCCAAGGCCCGCGGCCGCCCTCCCAAGAAGGCCAAGACGGCCCCGCCCCGCCCCAGCCGCCGACGGCTCCGTCCCCGTCAAGCGCGGCCGCGGCCGGCCCCCCAAGGTACGCCCCGCCGTGCCCAGCGAGACGGCGGCGGCTTGACTCTTCCCTGCCGCGCGCGCACGCTCGTGAGGTTAGGTGTAGTCAGCAATTGGTTTCTTCTCGGGATTATTCGTGCTTCTTCGGGTGCTTGATATCTAGGCTTCGGTTTCTCTCTTCTAATTAGTTGTCGCTCGCTTCTGTTGCGCTACTAGTCGCTTAATTAGTTCGTGGAGTAATTAGGAAGGTTTGATGTCTCGCTGTGTTGTAGAATCTGCGGCTGCTGCTGGTGTTGTTGTAAGCTAAGCTTGATTAGGAGATTAGCTCAATTAATTAAACAAATGTGGATGTGTACAATTAATGGATGTGGATGATGGTGATGGTGATTTGAGGATTCTGTCTCTTGTTTCTGTTTAGAAAAACTTTTCTTCTTCAAGCTGTTTCTCTACTCTTCTCGTCTTTGTTTTGGAGATAAGTTGGGTCAGGTGCATCACTCAGCTTCTTTCGCAACTGTCGTAGGTACGTATCATCTACATTTTTCACTGTTCATCTGTTCTATCTAAAAGTTACTCATTTTCGAATAAGTTACAGTCAAAAAGCCGTCGACACCCTATAGTTTTGACTGTTTTGTTGATAATGACAGTGTTAATTGTGACGTTTTGCTAATCAGTGGAAGCAGTAGTAGTTGGTTTGACTAGCTTCGGTACTTTGCTCTTTTGCCGTTAAGCCAGCTAGCGTTGTGCACTGTAGCAGTGGGCATGTCTTTTAAGTTTTAGGTTATTAGTTGGTTATTAGTTTAGTAAATAGTGATTGGAAGCCAAAAAACGTAGCTGAAAAGCTAAAAAAGAACGGTTTATTAGTCTGAGCAGAAGTGTTGCATTGCATGTTTGCATTGGTGTGGGTTGGTGAGGAGATCTGGGCCTAACTGTTGAGGGGTCTTATTTGGAATGCATGAATTTTACAGTAATTTCATAGGAAATAGCTTTAGGCCTGTTCGGTTGGACGTCTGTTCGGTTGGACTGAAAAGCTGTGGCTTATGGCTATAGGAACTTGAAAAAATTGTGCGTTCCAAAGATGATTGGTAGTGTTGATGCAGACGGTGATGCAACTGTTAGCTCAAGAAACAGTGTTTGGTGAGGTTTGTCATAAGTAGAAATGCTGTGGCTTGGCTGCTTGATGAGGTCCTTCGTAGGAAAATCCCATGAGCTCAATTCTTCTTTTAAAGGAAATCCTACGGTCCAAAGAGGACCTAGCTCGGTAGGTTTCTCCATTGGTCTTGTTTGCATGTTTGAAAAACCGATGTTGATGCATTTGCCTTCCAAGCCACTGGTTTATGGTCGTGAGGGATCCTCTTCCTAGTTTGTGTGGATACTCATACTGGTAGTGGGCTATGGCGATGTCCAGGGTGGGTTCTACTTATGCGTTTTGAATTTTGACCGCACAAGAGAGTACAAAAGGGACAATTGTATGTGATTTTGATTGTTATAGCTGAAGTAGATACAGTGTGTATTATAATTGACTAGTACATCTTATGTTAAAAAAATACATCGTTTAAAAGATATACCTTGTTAAAAAAATATATGGTTTAAAAGATATACATTTAGTATACCTTGTTAAAAAAATATATGGTTTAAAAGATAGTTACTGTAGTAAATGCTATAAGCCTAAGCCCTCTCCAACGCTCCGGAGGTTGCTTTTTACGGTATTAGTGAGGATTTGAGTACATGTTAAGCCTCGAGCATATAATGGGTGAGATATCGAGTTATATACTCTCGTTCAGTAGATGTTTGTTTCCATGTAGGTTTTTGTTTGCTTATTGGCAGCTGTGTTAAATAGACGAACATACAATTAATATATGAACTAAATAAAAAATTCAGACGCTGAGATTGGAGCATTTGCCCCATACATAAACATGGAATTTGATGATTTGCCCCATTTGTCTCATTGACATGTGGACCTTGGACCCACATGTCAATGAGACATCATAGGGCAAATCATCAAATGCAATGAAAGGTGTGGCAAAAGATCAATTATCTCTTTGTTTTATGTGTGTATAGTTAAAAGGATACTTATTTTGGACTGGACGGAGTGATAAGTAATTTGTAGGACTGGCTAAATTATCCTACTTAATGGAATTGAATTTTGCTTCCCCCGGTTTCCGGTCTAAAATAGATGATGTTTGAGCTCCATACACATAAAACAAGCAAGAAGTTTATTTTTTTTTACATAATTTGTCTGTCATTTGCACTCTTGTGAACGCGTTAAAAATCTTGTTCCTAGCATAAAACATTAGTGACATTAAGTGACATTGTTCCTAGCATAAAACATTAGTGACATTGTAACCACCCCACCCCCTCCCCCGGCGAACAGTGGAGGAGCTTGATACAAATTACGTAGAGGTCAGCACGTAAATGAGAATAAATTGAATAAGAAATAGGTGGCCATTTTCATGCGGAAGCATTTGCTAGTCCTGATTTCCATTATTTTCTACGAAGGCTTACATAATTAAATTTGTGGTTATGGGCATGTCAGCCTCACTAAGCTTTGCTCTTGCCGACCCTCGAGTAGATGGCCTCTTTTTTCGGCTTATAGCTTATGTTTTCTCACTAAATAAGACAGTTTTTTTTAATCAAGGAGATCATGCATAACACTGAACTATTTATAGGGAAAAACGTTTTTTTGTTTACTATGGTGATGTGTGTACTAACATTACAAGAAAAACTCTACGTAGAAACACTTTTTAGAGACGATTACCAACTTGTCTGTGAAATTAGCGTTATGTAGTCTAGTGGCATTTTTTAGAAACACTTTTAAAATGCTTTTTGTACTTGTAAATATGGTTTTGAGGTGATTTTGAGAAGTTTTAGAACCACATGCAAAAATTTATATTATAGATGTTCTTAGGACACTTCCTAATTCGTCTAAAGTTTTTGTTGTGTAAATATATTTTTTTGAAATGTTTTTAACTATCTAGAGGTGTTTTTTTATGGTTGATATGTGTTAATCGACCCACATATAGTATTGTGAGGCATAACTAAACACGTCAATTGGTGAAGTTGAGATGGCTAGTACAAGTCTAAGTGGTGAGGAAAAAACGTCTAATATATTAAAAAAGGGCTCTACATGGGTTTGTGTTGTAGGGTAAGTCGCAATAGGACACAACGAAAGTTTCAGGAGGCGCATGGGCACCACATTATGGGGGAAAAGGCAGCGCATGAGCAGACTGTAGACATAATTCTAATAAGCTTCGCCATATATTGGTACTGTATCGTGAGCCAGCTCCAGTCAATCTAGATTGCTGGTGGTTTCATCCGGCGGTCCAAATCTCTTGAAGTGCGTATTACCGTGCTCCGGATGATAGCAAGGTCATAGTGGATTGGTGTCGGCATAGTGAATAATGAATAGCGGGGGATATAGCGGACGCTATATTCCTATAGTGGAATTTGAAGACACTCGCAATTCTTTAGCTAACCATGTATATATCATGATTTTCTACCACGATAAAAAGTGACTCCAACATAAGAGATAGCCAAGTCAATTAGAAACTTATGCATAATTAGTATATACATGATAAATTAGTAGGAATTAGATATTGCATATGATCAATATTAGACCAATCGAGCAACAACACAACACCAGAAGTTTAGACTTGATTTTAGCATCACTTCAGACTTCAAACGTTAGGAAACACCGAACTAGATATGACTTGCAACTTGCAAGCATGGCTCTTGGTTTTAGTTGCTCACATGAGACGGTTGTTGGTTGGTCAAGCTGTGAGCAAGCGAGCAGTAGAGAAGAAACATGAGGCGCAACTGTACAGCGAGTATAGTCAATGGCGAGCACCATTAGCCATGGAGTAGGAGATTAGGACACGGTGGCTGAGGAGGATGAGTATGGAGTGCGGCAATCGTTACTAATATGGGATTTCACTTTGCATGAAAATGATGCGGTAGTGGCAGGCCACTAAATCGGTTATTTAGCGGCCACTATAGCGCTTGTCAAGCCACTATGGTGGCTGCTAAGTTTAAAGATGCTATTTTTAACCACTACTTTGTATCAGTAGCGTTTATACTCTGCTATGCAATTGCGTGCACTACTGTAGACACTACTAATGCTATTTAGTACATTGGTGTTAATAGTTTTGACTAGGGCTGAAAAAAAGCTCTATGCTCGTGAGCTACTCGGGCTCGAAATTGGCTCGGCTCGAGCTCGGACGTACACAAGTTGAGCCAAGCATCAATTTTAGCTCGTTTCAATAACGAGCTGAACCTAGCTACTCATGAGCAGGTTGGTAGCTCGTAAGTCTCGCTCATTAGTCGTTTCATTCAGTCATTCTGTCTCAGGCTCTCAGCGGCCCAGGTGAACAACGCACACCCAAAAAGTCGGCACCAAAGGCAAAGCTACCCTCCTCCCACCCCAAGCCCTAGTGCCTCGCCTTGCCTCGCCACGCTGCCACAGCCTAGGGTTGCCTGCTCCCGCCGCTAACCATGGAGGCGGTGGTCGTCGACGCGGGCTCCAAGCTGCCATGCCCCCGCGCTGGTGAGCAACCAGATCTCCCGTCCTCTCTGTGCTCACGAAATTTGGTGAGGTTTTCACGAATTTTTGGAGTTTTGTATAGCATATGACAGGTTAGCTTATGTTTGTCGGTTTAGCATTACTCCAATATCCACGAACAATTTATGTATCTTTCATTGTGTATAGCATATGACAAGTTACGGCTTTTATTCTTTCTCAATGTTTTTTTGGAACATTCTCAGTCCTCCCCAATAACTGCCACCGTGCCGTCGCATTGGCACGGCCCTTCGGACAGCCTTTGATACCTGGTGTCCTGCACATCTTGAGGTCCAGTAATTTTGCCCTGTTTGTTTTCGTTGTTGTATGATTAGCACCGTAGAACTTTATACCAATGACTGTAATATCGCAGTTTGATTCTTTATGTACTACTTTTGTGATTGACGGTTAAAAAAAAAGCAGAAACCACGTATGAAGCAAATTGGAATAGCACTACGTTTAGCAGTACGGCTGCTGATTAAGGGGGTGTTTTAGTCGACTGAAGTCGATGATTTTTAGCTGAAATAAAACAGTAATAACGGGAAGTAGTTATTGTAACAAAATTTGAAAAATGGTTTTTGAAAGACATGGACGTGGAGGAGGGGATGAAGGCTTGCCGGTGGCTTTTCGAAGTGGTTTGGAAAAACCGCTTTTGAAGCAGTTTGGAGAAACCAGTTTTAAAAACCGATGCATTTAAATTAGCTTCGGGCTTTTCTGAACAGAAACTGAAGCCGATTTGAGCATCCGCTGACACTACTCCAGTACTTTTCTTCTGAGAGGGAGGAAATACCACTCCAGTACTTCGAACCAGGCCCAGCCCAATCCGTACGCACTTGTCCAGGGTAGCGGAAGGCCCGACCCAACCGGGAAGAGGTGGGCTTCGGCTCGCGCCTCGCCGTTAAGAATGACGAGTTGGTTCTCTTCTCTCCCTTCGCTTGTAATTCGATCCCACGAGGATTCGATTCGACACCCAAAATCACAAACCGAACGGTCACAGATTCGAATAGCTCGTCGTCTCATCGGCCTCCCGATTCGCTTCTCTCCCTTGGCTCGGCGGCCTCGCGTCTCCTCCCGCCGTCTCCGGCAGCCTTCCTCGGCCGGCTTGAGGCGATGGACTGGGGCATCGTGGGGGTCGTGTAGCTGTCTGCCGTGGCGGACGCCGCGGCGCTTGAGGATCGGAGGAGGTGAGGCTGTGCATGTGCATGGGGCCAGGAAGGCCGCGCGCTCCTTCCTTCCTTCCTGCTCGAGGCACCGGCCTTCCGGCGCGGACGCGATGGCGGGGGGCCGCCGCCACCATGAGGGCCGTTCGTCGGCAGGTGAGGCCGTGCTTTGGCTGCTCGCTTGTTTGCGTGATCGGTGGAATGCGCTTAATTTGTTTTCTGCTTGCTTGCGGCTGCACGTATCGTATTTCGGATAAGCATACACGGTTGGAAGAGCAACATGTCGTCAAGTACGAGATGACGCTTTCTTAGTTCAAATGCAAGACTAATAGGATTTGCCAGATGTAGTTTTAAACATGAGACGGGGAATCAGGATTGTTCCATTGCCAGTGGCAATAAAATTGTGCTTGCTTTACATCGTATTGAAAGGTGTGCTATCAAGAACACTAGATGAATGCTAGAGACTTAGGATTTCTATTTAGATTTGAATTCCTACTTTAGATTGGAGAAGAGTTAGGAAGAACTATAAAAACCATAGGGTGACTATGAAGAAGCAACCAAACCTACTCATCCAAATGTAGAGATGCATAAGAGAATTAGTGGCTGTGTAGTCTTTTAATACTAGATTATTATGTAGGGTAAGCATTCAAGAGTCTTGAAAAATTTAAGAGGGTTGTGAGTGTGCAATAATACCTTATACTATTTTGAGATTATGCTTAAGGGATTTGTCGTCGGTTTCGCCAAATTTTTTCTCTCTCATCGTGGTTGATTCAACATCGTTATTTTGGCTTTCTCTACGAGATTTATCTTATTTGTTCTTAATACCGTGCATGCTCGTGCCGTATCTCACAAACTCTGATACGATCTAGGGGCTGCTCTACATAAGAAGGGGTATCAGAGTATAACAAGTGGTATTAGAGCCAAGATCGGATTAATCTAATTTGTGTGAACGTTGGTAAGGCATCAGGTGGCATAAAATCAAGATCGATGTCGATGAAGTGAAATTAAGTAGAGAAATTTGATAGCAGAGGAAATTTCAGCGCGTGGTAATATATGGTAAAGGATGTCCTTGTCCAGCAAGAGATAATCGATGCTCTTGAAAGGGACAAACCAAAAGACATCCGATCAAGACTGGAAGGTGATTGAGCGATAGGCTATCAGTACAATGCATCTATGTCTCTCTGATGAAGTAAAGTGCTCGGTGACCAAGGATAATTCGTCGAAGAAATTATGGAAGGGCTTAGAAGAATTATATATGGCAATGTTATTGACAAACCGGTGTTAAAGCGATTACTATACAGATTGCGCTTAGAGGAAGGTACACAATTCGTTGACCATCTTAATGTCTTCAACAAACTTATCACACAGCTAACTAGTGTGAATAAGAAAATTAAGGAGAACAACAAGGTCGTCATACTGGCATCATCTATATTACCACCATGGAAGCAATTAGTGATGAATATTCTTATCGAGAAAACCACTCTCAACTTCTATGAAGCAGTTGCATATTTATTGGAGGTAGAGTCTTTGAAAAAGCCATCGAAGTCTTCATCCTTAGGTGATTAAGCATCGGCTGTAGTAGGTGTTGCAATCAGAAGCAAATATTATAGGAAGAAGAAGAGCAAGACCAATGACACATGTGTATGCTATCTATGTGATGAGGAAAATCACATGATAAAATACTACCCAAGTTTGGTAGTGTTACTAATGACTTTCCTATTAAGATAGAGCTACACCAAAGCTCAGCGTTGAGCCTATACATTTTTGCCCTAGTGATGGATAAGGTCACACGAGACATACAAGGAGATATCCCTTGGTGTACACTTTTCGTTGATGATGTGGTGCTGGTTGATGAGAGTAGAATAGGTGTTGATAGGGAGTTCGAGTTGTGGAGGAAGACCTTAGAATTGAAGTGCTTTAGACTTAGTAGGACTAAAACTAAGTATATGAGATGTGATTTCAGTAGTGCTAGGGCAGATGATGGAGATGTTAGATTGGATGAATAAGTAGTGCTTAAGAAGGACACGTTTTGTTATTTGGGATCGATGCTATATTGGGATGGTGAGATTGATGAAGACGTGAGCCACAGGATTAGAGCGGGGTAGGTGAAATGGCACCAAGCATCTAGTGTCTTATGTGACAAAAAAGTCTCTCAAAAGTTAAAGGGTAAGTTCTATAGGACGGTGATCAGACCCGCGATGCTATATGGAGCAGAATATTGGGCAACTAAACGACAACATATATAGAAAATGAGTGTAGCGGAGATGGGGATGTTGCGGTGGATCTGTGGTCACACAAGGCAGGATCGCATCCGCAATGATGAGATACGTGATAGGATGGGGGTAGCACCAATTGAAGAGAAGCTTGTCCAACATCACTTGAGATGTTTTAGACATCTCCAACAAAGATCTCCTGAGGCACCGATACGTTGTGGAATTTTAAGGCGTACTGAAAATGTAAGAAGAGATAGAGGTCGAAGACTGACGTGGGAGGAAGTAGTTAAAAGAGACTTGAGAGATTGGAATGTATCTAAAGAATTAGCTTTGGATAGAAGTATATGGAAGTTAACAATCCACGTACCGGAACCATAAGAAAGTTAGGGGCAATGTTTTAGACTCTCGGTTCAGATAGCATGATGCACGGCTTAGGGTTTTAGTATTGTAGGTATTTATTTCAAGTCTCTCATCTCTTTGATCTTGAGAAGGTTTTAGTCCTAACCTACTCCAACTTGTTTGGGATAAAAGATTTTGTTGTTGTTGATGATGATGGATACGTAAAAAACACATTATTTTTTGTCTGATGAACTGGATTACAAATCATAACTCCTAAATCCAAGCAAACAAGATTAGGTGATACTGGAATCTCAGTATGTAATCTGGAACTTAACAAGTCTACTGCAGTACTAAATACACAGCCTAATTGATTAGTCCCTTGAAATTGCAATTTTTGCTACTTGTGTTTAACTTTTGTCCCTACAGCTAACCAAAGCCCCCTAGTACATTGTCTTTTATTGCACAAAATAGAAGCCACTAACATAATGCATGGGTTCATGTAGAAGTATCGTTGTCTGTACGCCTTGTGGGAACTTCACTACTTCCCCAGGTCGCCCCTCGATGCTTCCATATCATATGACCTCTTTAGGCCTTGTTTTGGGAGACCCAATCCCGGCCGAATGAACTGGGTTTGTTAGGATCGGGCCTCCCAACAAGGCCTAAGGTTACATTTCTGAATCCTTCTCGACATTAACTCTTAAGGAAACTGGATCTGTACTTGTAGGGTATACTAATAGAGTGGCCTAACATATGTTCAGTTTTGAATGACTACTGGAATGTTGAGTAGATGATGTGACTCCTGAGAGCGTCTACTCTGGACTCTGGAGGAATTGTAGACTGGTCTGGGTTTTAGATTTTTCTATGTCAATATGCTGCATTGCTTTTTCTTGCGTTCCATGAAATGTTTCCAAGGATACCACGTCTGCAATTTAGTGTTTTGTCGGTGTTGATCAATGTTTTAACGAATGACTTGTATTTTCATGAATTAATGTCAGTTTCTACTTGGAGAACGTCCATTTCTGCTATCTTTTTCACACGGCTGCAGCCATGGCATATGCTTTGAAGAGCTCTCTGATATAGTTCACGATATCTGCAGCCTGAAGCCTTGCTGCATTCTAAAAGATTTGATGGTTTGCTCTGCCCTGCCTGATGAATCGCTAGATGTCAGGAGACAAGGCAGCTTCATCTGTTGCATCCACCATCCATCACCTGTAAGTAGAGCACAGTTGCCATCTTTTCTTACACCGCTCTCCCTGCAACATGAGACTGCCTCAGTTGCGATCGATACCGGCACACTGTCTGGAGATTCGAGACATATCTACTTCTCAACACAAGAACATACGATGCAGTATAGCAAGATCACTGTGGTAGCTAAATGCGATCAGCAGTGTGGGAATACGTCTCTCCTGCAGCTCTTGTTCGGTGGCGTGAGCATGAAATGGTCGCATGCCAACTTTCGACGTCTTGTGCTTTCGTTTTTCGCGTTCCTGTTTAGGCATGTTACTCATGGATCTCTGGCACTACTGGTAGTTTAAAGTTCAAATCAATCCGTGCATCCAAAGTATTCTGTACCTCCATGCATGTCTTTCGTTCCTGCCCCTGCTTTTCCTCTGGTCGGCCTCTCTTTTTCTGACGAAAAATTCCCTGGCGCCTTAAACAGATGAGAGATGATGATGATCGATGCTTTTGCTGTTTTGTTGTTGCCTGGCAAGGACGATCGTATCAAACAGTTCTGGCGTTCCATTCATGCACTTCGGCTGTATCACAGAATGAAAGGTACGTAATTGTAAACTGCTGACTGCTGCATTTTGCGTGTACGCACGGGCTTCCTTTTCTTTCGTAAAATAAGCACTGCAAGCTGCTCTACTACAGTTTAATAATCCCAGCTTGTAAGATATGGATATGGCCTTAGATTAGATTGAGATGAGGCGCTTAATGCCGCTTGTTAGTGAAGTGCGCTTAATGTTTTGTTTATTGCTTGGTGGCTGTGGCGGCGGCTTGTAGAACGCAGGAGGTGGTTGTGGAAGAAAAATTGTTGAGTGATTATTGCTAAGGTGACTGAATTTTTTTTGTTTCTCAGTCATTTGAAGTTGCACTCTCAATCAACTAAAATTGCAGTTGTTCTTTTTGGAGGGGGGGCTGCAATTTTAGTTGATTGAGAGTGCAACTAAGTGTAAATTTAGTTGCACTCTGAATCACCTGAAGTTGCAGTTTTTTTTTGAGGGGGGCTGCAATTTTAGTTGATTGAAAGTGCAACTTCAAGTGACTGAGAGACAAAAAAATTTCAATCATCATGACAATAGCAAAACCGAAAATTGTTTAACTCGGATGACCTTCGTAGTGAGCTTGTGCTTTACTGACACTTCAGAAGGTGCACCTGATTCACTTTGCTTTTCTTTATGTCGTATCCAACATGTACGTGCATACGATTCGAGAGGTTAGTTCCTTTTTTCTAGAGTCTCAACATTCACACAGTATTACTAACAAATCAAGTTCTTGCTAACTCTTGGCCTTTCATGGGATTTGTTTTTTTCGAAAACTTTTGTGAGGAGTTTGCTTTCTGGAAAGAGTAAATCAATTTCTTTTCTTGATAGGAGGTAAGTGTTGGTTAGGGCACTTTATATCCTAGGAATGATGTCGTCCTGTGATCAATCATTCTAAATGTGGAAGTAGTAATAACATGAAATTGTATCCATGCATGTCCAATAAAACTTGTGAGGTACTATAGGTATGGTGCGAAATGGTTCTCTATTAATTCCTACGTTAGATGAGTTCAAGATTTTCTGGTTGATGCCTAGCCTGAATCCGTGGCATATATAGTTGTTGTGGCACGAGCAAAACAGTGAATACCCTTTTGATGTGGAATTGATGGAGCTAGAGACCACCATTATGAGCGTGAGAGGAAGCTAACGAGGAAAAGATCTAAGAGCCCCCTTCTTGCCCTCTTAGGGCTCTTTATATATGAGTAAGGGCAGATAGTAAATACTCATCCTGTTCCTTAACAATTACACAGGATAATGATATAGAATTAAATTCCTTTATACATATAATGTCATACTCTTAGACTTATTTTAGGGCCCACTAGTCAATGAAGACGGCCAAGGGGCTAGCCACCCCCACAACAATAGCTTTACTAGATATTCAGGAAATTTGATGATTTACCACTGTAAAGATCCTCACTTGAGGATTTCCCACTCGACGTGGGTGCTAAAATCATGTGCCACTGACACACTAGGTAGCAAATTCTAAATACACATTTTTGTAGTGGCAAATCATCAATTATTTTCTCTATGCAGTGAAAAATCATCCATTGTTCCTAGTTTTGGGCCTAGCATAGTAGCCTTTTTCGGTTGTTTATAATGCTGCGCTGTAGTTTGTGTGGCTTCCGTAAAGCGAATTGGCTTCGTACGGCATACAGATACGATAAACCTATGGAACTAACTAAAGCCATACGGATTTAAGTCTTTCAGTGAAGCGCGGACGGACGAAAACTACCCCGATAGCTAAATAGAGACTGGGGTTAGAAATGCATTCCGAGGGAATGGCCCCATCGCATCCTGCACCATAAATCCAACGAGCTTCACAGTCGGGGCGCGCGTTATCGAAATTCTGTAAGGGCATCCACAGTGTGCAAAAATAGGGGTTTAAGCCACCCAAGCCGACCTTATACATTCTGAGGGTGACCATGAGCACTATATATAAAAACCCAAGACCAGCCTCAAGCTAAAGACCGACCATAAGCATTAAAATACATTTTCCTTTATCCGACAAGTGGGATCATCTTAAGCACCAGTGGGTTATATCATTACAAGACGTTGGCGGCAGGTTTAGATGACCCACCCAAGCACTCTTAGATCATATACACTATGGATGCCCTAAGGGGCATCACAGAAAAGGATAGAGAATCGTTCCAAAACACGATGCACAGTGCTAGTAGATAGGGAGAAACGTGGAAGAAAGCAACGGATCGGATCGCCCATCTGAGCATACAGGAGATGAGACGGTGGCCCGGCCACGGGAGCCGCCACCCACCGTCACGTGGCCACCGGATCTGGCCGCGGATGGAGACGGGAAAACGATGAATCATGCGCCGCCGCGCCCCACCCACCGCCACCGCACGGATGCCCCCTCGCTTTCCTCTGCTCTTTCGCGCACCCATTCCAGTTCGCGCACATGCCGACCTGCGCCATGTAGAAATCCGCGCCAGTTTTTTCCCTCCCAAGAAGATGTAGAAATCTGCGCCATGTACTGGTCGAGCATGTGCACGGCTGTCGAGGCCAGCTGCTATCGTTTGATTTGTGGGGCAATGTAGTACTGGTAGGGTCTGACCAAGCATCTCCGCGCAGTCTTCTTCCATGTGTGCAGCGCCGGCTACAGGTGATTGCGAAAAGAACCAGTCCCCGAGCATCACCGGAATGTGCAATTTTTCCCCGCTACTGAGAGGGGAGAGAGTGACTCGTATTGGATCCACGCATCACAGCAAAACATGGCATCGGTACCAAAAG
This sequence comes from Bonia amplexicaulis, assembly GCA_036346245.1. Taxonomy (NCBI): domain Eukaryota; kingdom Viridiplantae; phylum Streptophyta; class Magnoliopsida; order Poales; family Poaceae; genus Bonia; species Bonia amplexicaulis. The sequence continues at coordinate 5,706,764 of CM070757.1, forward strand.
AGCTACCGCTTCCGAGGCCAAAAAAAAAAAAACATGTGCCCACAAGTCACACGGAACGGGCCATGGTTGTCCGCACCGGGAGAGGGAGGTGCCATCGCCTACGTCCAGAGGAGAAGCTAGCGTCCACCGTCACTGCCACTAAAATCCGTCGTTATAGATCTAGGATAACGTTGCTAAATCTGAGTAGAGTAAGCCATACTGTTGTTGGGCAAGGTCGAAGACGATGCACATTGGTTGGATCCGGCAGCCTTGGCCGCCATGTACAAGAGGGAGAGACATCGTCGTAGCCATCACCGTCGCTAGAACCCGTTGTTGCAGATCTGGGTGGAGTAAGCCATCCCGCTATTAGTCGAGGTCGAGGACGATGCACATCAGCTGGATCCAATGGTCTCCATCGCCATGGTCGGGAGGGGAAGGCATTGCCGTGGCCATCTCCACTGTTAGAACTCGTTGCTGCAGATTCAAATCTAGTGGAGTAAGCCATGCTAATGTTAGCTGAGGTCATGGATGAGGACGAGGAGGCCGCTGTTGCCGCAGGATCTTCATGCCCTTGGTTGCCTCTAGATTTGGCACAGGCAACATGTTGAAGACAACACGGAGGAAAAGAGTACGACAGTGGCATTGAAGGACAGAGGAAGGTGGTGTAAAGGCGGTACAGAGAAGATGGCGCGAAGCGACGACAGCAATGATGTCGGTGCAAGAGAGAACATGAGAGATGGAGGGGGTGCAGATTGAAGAGGAGAGGTAAGCGGGAATATCCTTTATTAGTTTAGTCGGTGTGGGTTTCGCTTTTGGAGATGAAAGGAGGTACCAAACACTAGAGAGAAAAAGTAGAGCTCGCGTCTATGCGATTGGGTAGTTATGTGGTATTTATTAGCACTTGTAGTGGTACCTTACACTGTGGATACTCCTAGGGTCGAGTTCATTACTACTTTTCACGGTCTCGAAAGTCAATCTTTGACTCTTAATTTTGTATTAATACATGGAGTTTGCTTCATTACACATCTTTTAGAAAAAGTTTACAAATTTTAAAGCCAAATAATTAATATTTGGTGATGGAAAATCTATACCAATCTATAAAAAATAAATCTTCAATTTGATTTATTTTTTTAGGTTATGCATATTTGGCCACATCTTGTATTAACTACTTTACTTTAAGATTCATAAGCCCTTTTAAAAGTGGGGGTACCAAAGCATATATTTATTAAATTTTGAGAAAATATAATATTATAAAAGTATTTCTTATGACAAATCTAACGATACCATTTTAATAAAACCAATCTACATATGTAGAAAAATATTATTGGTCAAAGATTATCATGTTCGACTGATCAAAGTCAAAAGTGCCAAGTATTTTGAAATGGAGGAAAAAGATTTCAAAACTAAAGGTCTCGAAGGATTTGCTCAATTGTGATTGTATATATTGTATTCCATTGTATGTATGGACATGAATATGTAATTAGTAAACCCAATGGTATGTTTGCAGATTGTATAGAACTTGTAATTTATAAGTTAAGTGGCAAAATTCAGAGAAATAGCATTTGTGACCATATATATTTTTTACTTAGTTGCCCCTTGTTTGAATTTGGACTGTTGTACATTTTAAAAGAGTGAATTGTCCAATAATTTATTCAGTAGCTATGTAATTAATTTTGTTTTAAATCTCTAAGCCAGCAGTTAAGGCTAATTAAGATTACAGGTTGTTTTCTTTCAATAAGCTATGGAAATCCTGAAATTAATGCCACTCAAAGTTTTAAGTTATGCCACTGAGTGTTTCATTGACACGTGAGTCCAAGGGCACACATATTAGTGATATATATACCCACTGCCCATTGGTGTTCTTATGTTAACAAAAGAACTTGTCATGGGATTTGCCCAAATTTCCCAATCAATAGTGTAGGCTATCATATGACTCTGAGCAGCGGCCCTGCTAATTTGGCCTTTTTTGTGGCTTATGATTTATTTTCATCGTTTGACACTGTAGCTAGTTTATTTTGCATTATAACTGCTGATGGCTTTTTTGGCGTGATTAAATTTAAAAATTTTAAAATAAAAAAAACAGATTAGCCCATCAAAGATAATACAAAGAAATACGGAAAAAAGATAGAAAAGCCAAAGAAGTTAAAATACCAGAAAAAAATAAAAATTAAAAATCAGAAACTAGAAGTCCAGAAACTGAAGCCTGGAAGCAAAATTGCATGGCAAGAAACGCATGATCAGTGGTGCGTCAATTTGAATCCTTGTGTCGCTGACATACGTACCATCAGCGAAGGCCCCATGTATGTTACGTACTAATTAAGCGTAGCAGTAGTACCCATATGACTTGATCGTAGGACGGATGCATTAAGTGGACGGGTTGCTTGCAAAAGCAAATGCTGCCGTACAGTAATTGATCGCTATATCTCTGCCTATCTCCTCGAGTCATTTGGAAGCTCCTATTTAGTACTAGTACTGGTACTTTCCGACCAAGATCTAGGTGAGCTGCCATTCGATCGTGTTAGCTAGCCGCCTCCCTGCCTGCAGATTAAGAGAGAGTTAACCTGTCGATCAGCCACCTGTCTGTCACACTCGTCTAATTAGTGAGCGATTAAATGATCCACACGAAGCTAGGCTCCATACATGATGAGTTGGGTGCATGTTTGTACAAAAGAAGAAAAAACTGGCTCTTCAAACCACTTCAACATCGCTCTGAGCTAGAGTTGTCGTTTTGAGTTATTTCTGTTCTCTTTTTGCGTGTGTGAGAGAGAGGTACTCCTGTTCAGTTAATATGACAGCGTTTTTGTGTCGCTAATAAGCAGCGCGGAACCACAGGCCATACCCCGAGCGGAGCTAGTTGTTCTTAGGCCAAAACTGTTTTTTTTTGCGATTTTTAATTAAATCTTCATGAGCTTTTATTTTTAGAACTTAGGCTATAGTCTAGGTATCTCGAGATCTGATTCAGCTCTGCTAATAAGCAAGATTAAAGTAAGAAAATCATGGAAGCGAGGTTTTTGGAGCAGATTAAACTTATCAGGGAGCAGTCCCTACCTTAAGAGATGTGCTCCCTTTGGAGCTTCGGGAGCTCAATTGGGGCCACTCTATGTGGAGAAATTCCTTCAATTTTTGCTAGCAGGCGCTATCACTATTGGTTCAATACATTTAGGGTCCGCTTAGATGTTGGAATTGAAGCTCCAATTCAATTTCAAGTTGAAATGAAATTGGTTCAAGATTCAATTTCTATTGTTTGGATGGCGTAGAATTTGTAAAGTGGAATTGAATCAAATCCAAATCCAAATATTGTTTGCTTGCCATACCTATGAATTTTCCAAAACCGTGTAAGAACATCGACTGTGTAAGAGGATGGAGGTGGTCGCCGGAGTTGAGGACTATGCTAGAGTCAAGGTGGTGGAGGCGACAGCCGAAGTCGAGATAGCCTGTTGGGTCAAGGAAGAAGCACGTTGCATCTAGATTCGAGGCGGTGGTTGATGACCAGAGATGGGAAAGAAGCAGGCGGCGGTCCATAGTTCGAGATGGGGAAGAAGCAAGTTGCAATTGGAGTTGAGGCCACGGTCGACAGTTGGAGATGGGGAAGAAGCAGGTGTAGGAGTTCACTGGACTTGAGGAAGAAGTCAGAGGCATAGGTGGTGGCAGTTGAGAGAGCTCGCGGTGAGCCAGCGGCGATGGATTTGGTCGTGATGGTGAGCAAGCGGCGGCCAACAGTGAAAGTTTGGCAGTGGCGATCAATGGCATGAGTTCACCAGTAGCGGTCATTGGTGGTGGTTGGGAAGTTCACAACGGCAATGGTGGATGAGACGAGTTTGTGTTCATCGTAGAGAGCAGTTGGGGTAGATGGATTCCACCCAAATCAGAGCTTCGTGGGGTTGAATTGTGATGGCCTAGCTTGTAGTTATAATGAAATCTTGTGGAATTGGGGTCAAAATTCTAAGATTGAATTCCAAAGCATCCAAACACCCTTTGAATCCGAATCACAATTCTAATTCCTCAATTCTGGGCCCAATCCAGACATCCAAATGGGGTGTTTTGTAAAATGTTGAATAACTCGAATATGTGACAGGGTAGAGATATCTGATAAAATCACATACGTAACTAACCTAAATTTTGGGTTCACTAGTGGAAACATCGCTTGCATGTCTTAGCATTTGTTTGTAAACATTATAATTCCTCCATTACATGGGAACCCATTATTTCAAACTAGGCCACACATTTGCGAGTTGCGACACACTTCAACACCACCTGCATACTCTTGAGTTGTTATTGTCCTGCTGCTAAGGGTGCAATCAGGTCGGATTCGGACAGATATTATTCATATCGTATTCTAACCCATATTGTTCCCTATATTTGGAGTTGGATACAGTAAAGCCGGATACGAATATGAATCAGGAGTATTCGGAGTTTCAGATATAGTACCATCGGGACGGATACACACTACAACAGAAAGTGTCATCACAGACGATTTCTGAACCGCTTGAATTTATATGTCTATGATTACAGGTGGTTATCACAGACGGCTCTCAAACCATCTGTGATAATTTACAACACATGCAGTTTTCAATAAAATTGTCCATGATATATCAGATATAACATATGGTTCCTAAATATAGCCATTTATGATATCTAACATATCACAGATGGTTCTTAAGCATAGCCGTCTATGATATCTGACATAACACGAATAGCTAATACCACAAACCATCTGTGATATAAAAGATATCACAGACGGTTCTTAAACGTAGTAATCTGTGATATTCGACATATCATAGATGGCTAATACCACAAACCGTCTTTGATATCTTACGTATCAGAGACGATTAATATAAAAAACCATCTGTAATATATCATATATCATAGACGGTTTGTTGTTACAAACCAGACGATTTGTTATTACAAACCATTTGTGATAGCTATTTTAATAGCTAAATTATTTCTAGTTTTTCAGCTAGCCTCAGGAAATGTTAGCCATGTCCTTTGAAAACAAGCAAACATATCACTTATATAGCACACGACAATCATTACACATATCTCACAAATGAATTAAACAACTGAATGAAGTATAATTGAATGAATTATCTAATTAAGCACAATTGAGTGATTACAATTGTATGAAATATTTGAACATCTAATCATCATTGCTGGGGTGGAACTCTCCATTCTTGTTTTGACATCCACCATCAGGAATTCGGAGAGCTATCCTCAAACTTCCACGAGTTTGTGAAGATCGAATGTACTTTCGTCGAATTCCACACGCTATCGCTAGCAGTGTTAAAGTCATTAGCATATATATATATATATATATATATATATACATGTATACATATGTACATGTATATATATGTGTATACATATGTATATGTATATATGTGTATACATATGTATATGTGTATACATGTGTATATGTATGTATATGTGTATACATGTGTATACATATGTATATGTATGTATATGTATACATATGTATATGTATATATGTGTGTATATATATATATGTGTGTGTGTGTGTGTATATATATATATATATATATGTATGTGTATGTGTATATATATGTATATGTGTGTGTATATATATATATATGTGTGTGTGTGTGTGTGTGTGTGTGTGTGTGTGTGTATGTATATGTATGTGTATATATGTATATGTGTATATATATGTATATGTGTATGTATATATGTATAGAATAAATAACAGGGGCACTATGGTGTCTAGGCACCAAGTCTCCCTGCCTTTGAATTGCCTTCAGATGTGTGCTAGTGTGATTGAGACTTTCCATCCATGATTAAGACTTTCCATTCGTGATTGATTTAACATGCCTAATATATTATATACCATTACACTAGCACGAATCTAAAAGCAATCCAAATGCAGGGAGGCTTGGTGCTCAGACACCATGGTGTCCCATTTCAGCGTCCTATACATACATACATACACACACACATACATATAAATTGGTAATCATGAAATACACACACACACACACAAACCTTATATTCCTCAGTGCCGCACCGAAGTCTGCAAACATCGTATCGACGTTCCTCCACTAGGTAGAATCAGCAACGCGTCTTATCATTCCATCTTTCTTACGCTCATCCGAGTGCCAACGCAGCAATCTTGCATCCTTTCGGTTCACAAATAAACGCTTCAAACGGAGAATTACAGATAAATACCACAACATCTTAGCAGAAGGTCCTTACTTCACTTCGATGCCCTCGCCGTCATCAGAGTCATTCTTACGCTTGTATCGGGATACTTTGCACACTGGACAAACATATAGTTTTGCATACTCTTTATGGTAGATGATACAATCATTCGGACATGCATGTATTCTTTCTACTTCTATTCCTAATGGACAAATAATCTTCTTGGCTTGGTAGGTGGTTCTTGGTAACACATTTCCCTCTAGAAGGATGTTCGCTAGGAGACCTAACAACTCGTGAAACTCTTATTGGACCAACCATTGCTTGCCTTCAATTTCAGCAGATCAAGAATAGATGACAGCCTTGTATATTGCGCCTTGCAGCCTGTGAACAAAGGTTTCTCCAAGTCCTTTGTCAAGCCCTCAAATTTATCAAACTCTTTCTCACTATAGTTCCCTTCTACATTATGTAGCATCTGATCTAGATTGTCATCATGTAACATATCCTCATCAAAGCACAGTCCACAACCGACATATTGTTTTCTCCCTCGACGATGTTATAATTACTGTCCTATATAATCTTCTGTTTACCGTGACTGGTCCAACATGTACACCCCTTTTTGAAACACATTTGAATCAAGTGAGCTTCGATCTGCGCTGAGTTGGTAAACATCTTTAGATTATTGTAATCAATGTATGGACAGTTGTAAGATCAAGGAGGTTGACTAGAGGGGGTTAAATAGGCGGTCTAAAAATTCTCTTCCAATTATTATCAATTAAACACATTTTGTTTTTGTCTAAACTAAGTATACAATGCAGAAGCTTAAATCAAATGGGTTTAGCATAAATGAAGCCTAAATCACTTATGATTACTTAAGTGCACCAACACCCTAGATCTATGTCAATGGTTTGCAATCCTAGGATGACAAGCAATCAATTTAATTGAGATTAGCCACATTGAGGTTAGCCCAAATAAATTGGACCGGCTCCATGAATTAAGCCGAAACACCTCAATCCACTAGTGATAGCTCTTTCCCGCTCTAGGAAGGTGAGCTTCAACATTCACACTTCGTCGGGTCTTCTCACAGCCTTGTTTGAGAAGATCACCGCGATGACTCCTCCAACGCCATCTAGGAGTCAGCAAACTCAAAGAGTAATAAATCAAACCGCTCGCTTGACTCTCACCGCGTGCAACAAATGCACAAGCTTAAGTTGACACTCAATCCACCTCTAGATGCAACACATGCAATCTAGAGCTTTCCTCCATGCTCACAAGGTATGTAGACAAGCACAATCGAGAGGAGGACCTCGCACTAGCTCAAGAAATTGAAATGGAGTGCACAATACCTTCTCCAAGGGGGTATATATACTCACACCATAAAAACTAGCCGTTGGAAACAAAGGACCAAAAAAATTAGGATTATTGAAAGTACCAGCGGCAAAACTGTGGTACTTCCACTCCCCTCGCAACGGTAAAAAAACTAGCTGTTAGAAGCAAAGGACCAGTCGAATCCGGTAGTTTCGCTGTACAATTGTCGTAGTTCCGATCATCGAAAGTGCCGCTCCCACATGCGGAACTACCGCTCTCGCGGGGAGGAGAAGACCACCACACAAGTGCCTCTCGGAAAAACGTATCGCTACACAAGCTAGACGTTTCACAAATCGGAAGTCCGCTCACGCAAAGCCAGTCGTTTGGCAAATCAGAAGTACCGTTCACACAGAGCCGGTAGTACTGCTCGCTGATCAGACCGCTCACACAGAGCCAGTCAACCGCTCTCACAGAGCTGGTCAAAAGTATCGAACATTGACTACACTGGTCCCTGACACAGATCACTGACTACTCTGTCGATCTTCGACCGTGTTGTATTAATCACATCAGTTCGACCATGTTAGTTTTGACCACATAGGTTTCGACCACGTCGGTTCGACTACGCTGGTTTCATTCCCACAGATCTCAACCACGTCGGTTCGACCACGCTGGTTTCGATCACACAGATCTTTGACCACGTCGATTCCGACCACGCTAGTTTCGATCACACAGATCTTCGACCATGTCAGTTTGACCATGCTGGTTCAACCACACTAGTTTCGATCACACAGATCTCGACCATGTTGATTCCAACCACGCTGGTCGACCACGCTGGTTTCGATCACATAGATATCGACCACGTTGATTCTGACCACGCTGGTTTCGATCACACTGATCATTGACCACATAGGACTTTGACTACATTGGTTCGACCAAGTCAGCCCTCGACCACGGAGGTCTTTGACCACCAACGCATGCGGTAGTTCTATGATTACAATGCTGGTAGTTTCGGTGAATAGTAGTATTGCAGACTACACTGCGGTAGTTTCAATTTCCCTGAGAAGTGCGAATACTTCAACAGATTTTGCAAACATATTTGCGAACAACAGTATCTTGCACATAAGGATCAAACATGGTTCCCAACAAGTTGCAAAATATATTTGCACACTTTCAGAATCATGACACAAGGATTATATGTGAGCTTCAACTATTTGCAAAACACATTTGCAAATATAATCCTCATACTACAAAGAATGAAAACATGGGCTTAAAACACTTGCAAAATACATTCACAATGTATAGCCCCTTATTACAAGGATTCAACACATGAGCTTCAACTAGTTGCAAAACACATTCGCAAATACAAGCCTCATACCGAAGAGAGCTAGACCAAGTAAGGTTGAACTATCAATACATGATGAGACTCAAGTTACTAGAAAAGACCCCTCGTAATAGTATGTCAACCAATACTAGTAATCTGGTCTTCCAACCAAACTCCAAAACCGCTAAAAGATTAGGAGCACATTCTTAACCCTAACTAGTTAAACCTTTGGCTGAGCACCTTCTTGAAGCATGATGACACACACCTTCACTTCAAGTCCGGGTCCTTGTCACTTGAACTCTGTCAACACATGATGGGTCTTCACTTGACTTAATAATCAACATACGATCATCTCCTCTTGGACATGCATCAACACATGTTGCATCCTTCATTTGACTTGATAATCTTCAACACATGAAGCCATCTCAAATCATCCTCTTTTGTGAAACCTAACCTATTTATTCAACTCACGAAAAATGTTAGTCCATAAATCTATTGTCATCAATTACTAAACTTCACCATTAACTCATAATGAAAAGACTAGATTCCACAACTTTCCTTTTTGATAATTCATGACAATCTTAACAAATAATGAGATAAAAAATTGATTTTCGAGTAGACAACATGTACACAACAATTATATAATCTAAGATAAGATTTTTCAAACAAAGCTTATTTATCTGGTTGTCATTTATCGTTTAACCATTAACACATAATGGATAAATTAGATGACAACTCGATTATGAGTATATATGACTACACAAGCTATAGAATACATATGAAAAGATGAACATAGATCAATACTAATGAAACCACAAAACATAGAGTGAACTCCCTCTAAATGTGTGCATACAAGAACGTGTAATAGAGACATGCAAATATTCATGTTTGACTATTTGGTGAAGTTCAATCTATATTTTGGATCCGAGGAATGCAATAAAAAATAAGAGTGTGATATAGAATACATACTTCTTATGGTTTTTATCTTTTCATCCAAATGAGACTAGGTAATATCATAATCAATTAACAAATTAGTCTTACAATTAGATTTGTCATTATCACCAAAACTAATTTAATGGTACTTGAACTTAAAATCTCCCCCTTTTTTGTGATGAATAACAAATCCATTAGTAATAATAGCATTTTGTGTTCAGTATCATGGTACAGAGGTTCAATTGCATTCAATGTTTGTTAACAAGGCATCGTTGCAAGATTCAATCAAGTTGTGGGCCTTGTCCATGCAGCGGAATTTTGGGTTGTGAAATCTAGCCAGGAGCAGTACATCGTGCAGTGTGAGCAGGCCGGTTGTCCTTGGAGGGTGCACGCACGTAGATCGAAGTATGAGACTCATTGTATTTTGTCGAAGGTGGAGCCGCACTCCTGCATTTTCAGTAGTGTTTTGCCGAGGCATCGTAACCTAATGCATATCTTTATAGCCAATCTGATGTATAGAGAGATAGTGGAGAAGAAGAGGTCACACACATCATGGTGGCTACCGAGAAGAAATTCAATTACAAGATTACCTACGTGAAGGCATGGCGTGCGAAGCAGAAGGCGTTGAAAAAACGGTTCGGGTCTTTCGAGGTGGCATACGACAATCTTCCTTGTATGCTTCAAGTATTGCAAGATAGGAATCCAGGCACATATATCACTGTGAAGGACAATCCATCTACAAGGCCGTCAAGTTTTACACGTGGACCTGTTGAACAGGTTCTAGGGAGTACTTCCGCCTGACACCGCGGATGAGTACTATGTCTTCCTGCCGGGTCAGACATATGGGCTATCGTTGAGGTGGCTCTCACAGTTCCGGGTATGTGTCTGACGCCCTTTCTGTTTGATCCTCCATGCTCTCATTTCCGCTGTACTATACTAATCATTTTTTAGATGCATTCAGGTGGAGTGGATGGACCTAGCCACAGACGAGCAGCAGGTCTCATGGCACCTAGAGGTGTACATGCTATGGCTGTTTGGTTGGGTGCAATTCATCACCAGCAACAGCAACATCGTCGGCGTGTGTCTCATCGCTCACGCTAGGGCCATCGCCGAGGGCGAGGCCCCGTAGATCAGCTGGGGTTCGGTCGCACTTGCCACGACTTATCACGGCTTGTGTGACGTGTGCGGGAGGACCAAGGCAAACATGGTCCTCGCGGGGTGTCCGCTGCTACTGCAGCTGTGGTCATTTGATCACTTCAGTCTCAGACGGCCCATGCTCGAGGACTTGACTCCGTACGGTGCCAAGATGTACCCTAGGGGCGACGTCGATCGGCCTACAAGGGGTTCTCTCTGGTGTTGTACATGGGTAAGTAGTCTGACTTACAATTAAATCCTTCGTATTAAGGATGATCATATGTAACGGTTGTTGTTTCTTGCAGGTACAGTTTGCGCACGTCCAGGTTACATGGGCATATATGCCCTTCGTCGAGCAGTTGGACCTCCTCACGGCTGACAACGTACGCTGAGAGCCGTACTCACCTGCGGCACTGCAGAGCCACGCTCTTGACGGGCTGTCCTTGCTCTGCTGGCGTGACTGGGCTTTTTGGCTGACGCGCCGAAAACTCTTGTACAACGTCTTCATCGAGGACTACGCGGCGCATCGTGTGATGCGTCAGTTCAGCCTACGTCAGGTCGTTCCAGTACCAGTCGGGCAACCAGTGCCGCAGAACATCCACGTGTGAGTGACCGCCTCACAGGACTATCCTTTTACTGCTAATTCGTTTGATGACTTGTAACGAATTGCTACCTCCTGTAGGCACTCCAGGAAGGGAGTCAAACGCGGCACGGACTGGACAACGAAGATGGTGGGGTGGATAGCCCAGTGGGAGGGCACACTTGAGGACCGCATGGAGGAGGCCATCCCCTACGACAGCAATGCATACGACAAATACCTGCGCTGGTATCAGCCTCAGACATGTACCAGGCTTGTACATGTCATCGATCGTCCCCAGCACACGTCGCAGCACCGACAGACATGTACCCCGTGCACCTCGCGCGTGACACTCACGTCACGGTACGTTACATCAAATTTGTAAATGTTCATTTCTGGCAATGCCACTAAGAGGATTTACCTTTTTCGTGTTTTCCTTGTACGTTGACGTCGGTGCTGTGATTTGAAGGGAGTCTCACACCATGGCGAATAGGATCGCCAATGGTGTGCAGGGGACACAGGAGGAGGTGGTGCAAGCTTTGCGTCGTGTGCATGCCTTCGGTGCACGTGTCATCACCCTGTTGTCGTGCAGGAGGCTGCCGGAGGTCCGCACGCCCGCGCACGGTGCACACACTGTGCATCCATCAGGGCCTCCCCGTCCGGCATGGCGCCGCGTAGGGGTTTTTCATGGCTCATCTCGAGGCGTGCATGCGCAGAGAACGCGAGGCTCGCGAGAAAAAGAGGGAAATGATAGCCAAGACAAAAGAGGCCGCCAAGGAGTTCAACACCGAGCTTGCAAGGAAGGGAAAATGACCCCGGTCCATGCATTAGGTTAGGCCGTCCCGCACTAACTACTCCCCCGAAGGTCAAATTTAATTCCATTCCAAAAAGACGCTTATGTATCGTAGGAGCAGTTTAGTTTGTTGCATCGTACATGATGCTCTTTGCTATGCATGTAATCAAACCCTGCGCACCGTGTTACTTCTAACTGTACTATGAAGTATATTTTAATTCGGACAAGCATATTTTCTCATCTTTTCGCATTCAATTATTCCCGTAGCAAGTCATCCAACAACATTAACAAATCAATTCTCCTCCGTGTACGAATTCCCGCTTACATCACAATATCACTTACCTTCGTACTTACCGATCGTTATTATTTCAATCATTCTTAAAATAATCTATGAAATTTCTTTCACTATAACAACATACAACATCGCAAACTCTTATTGCCAACAGATTATCTACCATTCATAATCTACGAAAATCACAAATGAATTAACCTACACTACCTCTAGGAATGACTTGTTTGCGTCATCAGACAACCGAAGCGATCGCAATTATAGTCGCCACCGGCCGGATGACGATCGCGATCGCCAAAATATTGGGCGGCGGACCACACCCAACGGCCCACGAATAGCTCACATGTCGTGCGGCCGTTGGACGATAGGTTGCAGTCGTCAAACGATTAGGTGACTAAGCCCATTTCTGTAAAAAGTTCGCGTATATATTACTATTATTTTAAATAAAATATAAATTATTTATTAAAAAATTCTATTAAACTACTGGTGACGCACTGGGTTTGCACCGGGGAATCTCCCCGTTGTTTGCAAGTGAACTAGTGCTCTGCACTGACTATTGGATCTTCTTATCCCGGATTAATTAAACCCACCATTCATGTTGTGACAAGTGTGGGTGTCACGCCACACGCCTCACTGGATAGTTAAATAGCAGTATATCAATTATGTACGATATCTTTACAAAGTGTTTGCTGCACTTCTCAAAATTTTAGTTTGAGGATGGTCCTTAGTTTGGCCTAGTACCATATGAAATATCAAGTTTAAACTCACCTTTTGGGTAAAAGAAACTAAAATACGAAAATTCCATGGACAGTATTTTTATGTTTTTCTCTCTCTTCTCCTTATATTTGTGTTCTGCCACTTATTTCACCTTTTCATTTCTCTCATTATGAATCGTGTCTTTTTTTTTAGAATTTTTGGGACTTGATTTAATACGTAAATCGAAAAGGTTAGCATAGTATATATCACTCAGGCAGAGGGTGGTTTGCACCAGATTTACCATAATCAGCTAATCATAGTTATGGTTATTTTCCCATCCGTCGCCTAAAATAATAGAAAAAATTATCGTGAGGTATTAGGTACATTGTCTGAGCAGCAACCCTAAGCAACAAAGGAAACCACCTCTTTCGAGATGGTGTACAATTTAACTCACTAGCAGTGGCGGATCTAGAATTTTGCCGCGCCTCGGGCTGAATTCTAAAATGCTAACAGCCTAGAAGTAATGCTAATTTATACCCACACAATGGCGTAACAAAAGTATGTCGTAAATTCATCATTGACATGAAACTTTAGCTCAGTGCTTCAACATACAACATAATAAGAAAATATAGCAAAAACAAGGACATGACGATACCACGATACGATATTTTGCAAAAATAAGGATACAGTGATACGGCAAGTACATATGTACTGCATAATTGACATTATTCATGAATTCCAATTCACAAAATATAAACATTTACAGAGAGCAATGATCTAAACATATCTAATCAATTTTTACTTACCCAAAAGTGACATAATCCTACAGAATGCTGAAAGGGTGTCATGACACATATGGCATAATGGTGCTTTTCTACATCTCAAAATAACAATGCCCGTGATTTGCGAAAGTTATGTGAGTATGTCTCAGCTACATGAGGAGATGATGGCTGCCTAAAACTCGAAGGCCGTAAACAATAAATCAATCCGCCGATATGCAATTAGCTTTGCATAATCGAGCACACACTACCTCAAAGTAGTTAGAACATATCCCGCACACAATGCTAGTTGGAACATTGAAGGCAAATGTCACAATGAAGATGTTAGGGTTTAATGAATAACTAGATATTTTGGGATCCAAGCAGTTCCGAAAGGCTAGAGCAATTAGACATGTAAATAGTGCATTCTTGGATTGTGCACACTCTCTTATGACCACATCAAATTGCAAACAAGAGGCAACTCATCTTACTATAAATGTCTAAAGATAACATATTTAGAGAGATACTATTGTACTAACAAGCAATGATGCCAAAAGTTGTACTCTCACTAACAAAGTAACAATAGAAAGAAATAAATCGAAACAATGAAGAACAACGAGAAGTGAGACGCACACATCCCGAAGGAGAGCTCAACCTCGCCGTCTTCACATATAGCTCGCAAACAACCAATCAATAAAGCAGTCAAGAAACTGCGACACGGTCTGGATCGAGCAGCTCAGGCACGGAAGGAGGCGGTACCTCGGCGAGGTTGACATAGAAGAAGAGCCGAAGAGGGGCTTCTTGGTGTTGGACACTTGGATGCGATTGATGTTGTCGGCCCGTCGCTGCCGATGGCTCCCGCGAGTATTGGAGGGAGGCGCAGCGCGGCCGAGGGAGGCGCGGCGCTAGTGCCGGGAGGCCGAGGCGCTGGACTGCGGGGTGAAGACGCAAGCAGCGACGCTAGGGTTAACCACCCGTCTTTGGGTCAAGCAGCGGTGATGAATGAGGTTGAAGACTTGAGGTTGGGCTAGGCGCCTAGCGTCCCGGCCGAGCTATTAATCTCAATATTTTGAGCCCATATCAAAATATTATCGCTTATTTTTTCGGGCCTCAGACTCACCCCACCTAGCCCGAGGCCCAGATCCGCCCCTGCTCACTAGGGTTTCAATCCTTACACTTATTATATATATGTGAGTATATTTTAGTAAAAATTTTATAAGATCATAAATTTATTCCTAATCTCTGTATATTTAGATATATGCTAAGAAGACGCACTCATGTATATATGTGCGTGCATACATAACTTTCTTATAATTGCAAAAAAAAAACTCTAACCAACAAATGGATTCCGGAAACCATGCCATGCTTCCACGTCAGGCAATTTGTTTGTTTGTTTCTTCGTCTCTTTTTTTAAGCATCATCGAGCAGTTTCTTTCCGGATACAATGCATTGGTCGTACCTCCTAAGCATGTGCAAGCGACTAATTATAAGTTGAGATAAGCAAAACAAAGAACTCCACGCTAATGAATGGTCGCCACTTGTCGAAATGTGAGAGAATTCCATGCTAATGAATGGACGCCACTTGTCGAAATGTGACAGAATTCCATGCTAATGAATGGTCGCCACTTGTCGAAATGTGACCAATATCCGTGTATGGATGGTCCCGATCGATGGGCTGATAGACCAACAACACTTCATTGTTACACATCAAAAGTACAAATTCAGGAGAAACCAACGAGAAATTAAGTGATGTGTTTAATTTGTGTATGTAGTCGCAACCACATGATCTGGACATTGCGATTGAAAGATCCACGGAGCAGACATTAATTTCGAGTTTTTTTTTAATAATTGGCCCATACTTTTCAGATCTCACTGTTTCGATCGAAGGCCCCATGCT
Source organism: Bonia amplexicaulis (assembly GCA_036346245.1). Lineage (NCBI taxonomy): Eukaryota > Viridiplantae > Streptophyta > Magnoliopsida > Poales > Poaceae > Bonia > Bonia amplexicaulis. The sequence goes on from CM070757.1 coordinate 5,722,599, forward strand.
TCTGAGGCATTAAGCACTTCGTCTAGATTATACTATTTTTTGTTGCAAGCAAAACAGTTTTACCCATGATCAGTGGGGGATTTAGAATTTTCAGGATAGATGTTCCAAGTTAACAATATATTGTTTTAATGAAGAATACATGATGATTTATAGTAGCAAAAATACAAGTAAAAATTGTTTGTACTAGATATAACATCTAAAATAATTTAGAGAAATTATAAAATAACTATGAAAAAATTATTGAATTGAGAATATGGGATTTGTGACATGGAAATGAAAATAGGGACGCACTTGTCTTGTTGTCGGCGTGCGCTGCTTGTCTTGCTGTCCCTCTCAGGACCTTGGGTCCTAGGCAGTCCAGCTAGGCTCCGCTTGGTGCTAGTCATCGCTTGCTTGCTATCTTGTATTTAAATTTTGCATAAAACTCAGTTTTGCCAAAAAAAAAAAATAAACCATGTATTCAACCCGATAATTGGTTGGCAAAAATGTTTGTGGGGATTTGAATCAAAATTGCTACGATTACCATAGTTAATGAGTTCAAAATTGAAATGCGTCAGTTTTGAGTGAAAAAAGTTAATAAGGCTCAATTCGATAGTGGCTCATTATCTCAAATTTAAAACAACCACTTGAAAGATAAATAAAATGATTTGAAGTCAAACTATATCAATTTCGAACAAAGCTCGATAATCAATTTCTAACGAAGCTCAATAATAACTCGTTAAGTTCGATAGCTAGCCTAACATCCTTGAACCTTTAGCTAGGCTGCAGTTTTTGAGACAAATTAGGGAGGGATGTGTGGGAATGGGTTGGAATCTATTAGGTATAAATATAAAGTATTTGGACCAATTTATCAGCATATATGACTAATATACCTACTAAATATAAGGTATTTTGTAGGACTGAAGATGGCAACAGAGCGGGGTGAATGGTACCTCAAATTTTTCTCAAGTATTCCCTAATTTTTACTCCAATAGCTATGAGAAGCTATGAAGATCAATAGTAAAGAATAAATCAATAGAGACTAATTTGACAGAGAAAAACTAGAGTGGTCGCCCAAGACCAGACCAAGACTAGTGTGGTCGAGAGAAAACCACTGAGATCGAAAAAGACCAGTGTGATAAAAGATTAGAGTGGTTGAAGACTAGTGTGGTCGAAATAAGACAAGTAAAATCAGGGAATGAACAGAAATTTCAGCACTATTTCACAACGAAAACTCGATGTAGATTTTGATTCATAGATCCAAAAAACATGAAAATTTGCATGGATCTTTTCTAAGATATCATGAACCTATTCCAAGAAACGATCGTGAAAAACATTACCAAATTTGAGACTTTTTTCAGTTTTTCAGTTTTAAGACAGATTGCATTAAAACCGATCAAAAATCTAAAACGGTGAATATGACTTGCTTGTGGGTGGATGATGGCCAAGATGGGCCTAGATGTATTCCCATATGTCACAACAAGTTAGAATACTGACAAAATCAAGTCAAAACTCTCAGATCAAGACATCACTTGAAATATCAAAAACGTGCAAAAAACGAGTTTCTTGATGATCTTGCTACCCAAGTGCCTAGATGAGTGGAGATTGATTTCCTAATATTATTTCCATCTTTTATACGTCCTTGACACACCAAGATGAAAAAGAGGGATGAAAGGAGAGAAAAAACCAACCAAATCAGGAGCAAATCAATCAAGATAAGAAATAGCCATGGAAATGATCAAAGAATGATTCCATTGCTACTTGAGGAGGAAACTTTTACAGTCACTCCACCTTGAAGGATAGAAAGTACACCAAGTACTCTACTCTCAAACCCTAACCCTAAATATGAAAGCACAAGAGAGATGTGTTGGATGATTAATCATAAATCTCTATCCCAACCCCTTTTATAGATGGGCTAACCAGCCACATGCACCCCTTAGTGGATAATATCCACTTAGCACAATAGAAAACCCGTTAACTCCACACATACAAATTTTACTCACACATGTTCACTTATGCATGTTTTTCAAAGTGCATAAGCTCGAATCCACTAAATCCTTAGTCTTGATCCATCTTGACCAATTAGCTCCACCTTGACCTAAACCGCTCTCCCAAGAGCCACACCACTCATACGCCGTAGTTTTGATCCAAGGTAGTTTCTAGTATTTTGACCAAACTACCAACATACCCTTTGTTAACCTGGTCATCACCATCATTTGCAAACAATCACCATACTTGCCACGTGTAGGTGACCACTAGCTTACCACGAGTCGTCAAGTCTCTTTCATCTTGGGTCCACCAAACCACAACTCACTTAGACTGTCCAATCCACACGGTGCTATCCTGCCGTTCGAACTCGCATTCAACATTTCCTGTCTTTTCATGCTATACTTGAGCTGATCATCCCACTCGATATCCTCGATCGTTCTGAGCCTCAGCACCTCTATGAGCTTAGCCCTATTCTTTGTCGTTGACCATAGTTGATTTCAAGCGACCCTGCACATCCAAAGACAAAGAAATCGTTTTCTGGCACAAGTTCTTCACAACTTGACGCATATTAGTCAAAACGCATATCATGCAACCTTAATGCAATGACCCAAGTCACCCCAACTCAACCATGACTCAAATGCAAAAATTATCAACTTCTGCTCAAAACCAATCCTGACAAAGTGCGATCTTTGTAAAATCGCATGACCACTTCATAAAACTTGCAATGGTTCATCACAATAATAACCTGGATCTTCTTATATAGCTCTTCATATTTCCTAAAAAAATTTGGAGTTGAACACCATGAACTATATGAGGACCGCCCCTGCCCATGATAAGCTCTATGGTCTATTCTTTTTGGCTGAAACTTATAGCTTTTGGTTGCGACCTGTGACTTTTGGGCTGTTTGTGTGAAAGATTACAGAGTAATAGAAACTCACGTATAGTTTTTGCCAATATAAATGAAGTCGGTACAATATGTACTACAATCAACTAGTAGACCCTGTCTTGAAAAGATATTCTGTTTAAAAATTAGTTACTGTAGAAAAGTCGAAAAATAGTTTTTAGAAGCTGAAAAGATAAGACCCCTAGTAAGATGGCAAATCAATTGGATGGCCCTGTTTGTCTGAGCAGTGTGTGCGTAACACAAGCCATCGTCCATATATGCAGCTAAATACCATTTTAGCCCGTTCGAGTCCCTTTTTTACTCTCGTGTAAAAAAAAGCACCATTTCAACCAAAAAAAGAATCTTATACCATTCCATCATCCAAATCGAAGAAACAACACAAGGAATGACATGGACTACGAGATCACCTATTATGCGTGGGCGAATTAACCCATGGAAGATATGAGATTGTTCATGCAACCAATCAAACAATCCTGCCTCACCGCGGAGCACTCGAAAACAAAACCAATCCTCCATTATGGTTTGAAATAAGATATATATATATATATATATATATATATATATATATATATATATATATATATATCTCCTTCCTAGAATTTATAACAGATAAGAGTCATTTCGTGTCTAGAAGCATGCATAATTTTTTTCCAAAGAAAACTAAGATTTGACTAAGGAAACGTGCATGTGTGCTCCCTCACTCGAACATCGAGGCAATGCTCCTTAGAGATGTATGCATTCTCTGTATGTAATATGTAATTTAACAGTGCTAATCTGTGATAAACTCATGAAATATTTATGATATCTCCATAGATCCAGATCGAATATGTAATTTAACTGTGCTAATCTGTGATAAACTCATGAAATATTTATGATATCTCCATAGATCCAGATCGAATTGTAAAATGAAGCCAAATTTGTCCAATCTGCTACTACAGCGCGTGCAATGCATTTATGCATGTTGCAGGCCAGCTCAGAGGTTAGGGCTTTCTTAAGTATAAAACAAAGTAAAATTACGAAGCGGCCCTTTGGGACCACGATGTTTAGCGACAAGAATAATCATTACTCTCACAGCTAAACAAGGAGGCTTTTTTTTATTACAGCGGGTGTTAGCTTTTTATGAGTAAAAAATTTAAAAAAAATTAAAAAACACTACTAAATCTTTTGAGATAATGCAAATAAATAAGAAAAAACAAAAAAACAAGAAAGCCGAATTTTAGAAGCTAAAATACTAAAACCATTTGGAACAGGGTCTATGTCTGTCCATATATTTTGCTGTCCGAAGGAATTATAATCTTTCATTCCACTGTAGATTGATAGCCTGATCTATACTGCATATATCAGTCGTCAGACTTGGGTATAATTAATTTTCGTACTCTAGACTCTCATAAACCTTTGATTAAATAGCACTAACATAAGATATGAAATCTAGCCTATTTCCAATCTCATGACAGCCTAATCATACATATACAATGACACCCTAGCTAGGCGATCTATTAATGGCGATCATGGGTGCATCATTGTATTATCTCCAGAAAGAAAAACAGAGGCTAACGAATGACTAAAAAAACAAGTCTATGTACACAATGACTACACTAACTTCTAGCTAGCCACAATATATATGTATATGTAGACGTCATGCAACACGAGGTTTATATATACTACACTCAGAAACTAATTAACGTCACAATAAGATTTGATCTGCACAGGTTACACGTCAACCCATTTCGGTAAACATTGTCTTCTCTCTAGTCTCTACGAAATTTTCTTTGGCATGTCACGATGGAATTTTGGACACATGTGGCACCGTAGTAATCTAAAATTCTAAATTTGGCTTCGGTGCAAAAATTTCAAACGGCCCCTTCCCGACCAGCGAGATCACCCGTGGCGACACTGGCGAGTCGTGCGGTGCGGCACCGCACGCATCCGACTGCTCACGGGTCGTGCCGCCCCGCCCGAGCGCACGCGTGCCGCGCCCACCGCACGACCCGCTTGCCGCATGTTCGCGCCTCCGACCGCACGACCCCGCGCAATGCCGACCGCGAGATTCCTTGCGCCTGGTGCTGTCCAATCCGTCCGCCGAAAGCAGCAGCGTGGGTTGCATTATTTTCACAGCATACACACGCTGTGCAGCCTCGATTGCATAGCCCTCCATGAGTGATGAATGGGCATTTAAATGGCGCGAGCAATGCATCCGATCAGGAAGTTCATTTGCGTCGAGTGAAGACCGAGCGGCGAGGGAGGCAATGAGTGAGTGAAAAACACGAAGATTTGAGTTCTTTTCGCTTGGTTTCGCGGATTTGGCAAGTATAAAAGTTGTAGATCGCCTCGTGAGCTTCAAATAGAGGTAAGTCTTGTGCCCGTCCAACTATATTTTTTTGTATATCATTAGTCCGTAATTAAGCAAAGCGTATTTTGTTAATGTTATTTTATGTCAATCTTTGGTACGGCATGTATTTGTAGCTAAATTTTTATATGTAGTTGTAGTGTATGTAATGTTGTAGGTTATTTTTGTGAACACACGTATTGTAATGTAGTTTCATTTGTGTGAAAATATGAACTTGTAGATGTGTAGATATTTAGAAAATACATATTTATGTTAGAGTTTTGTAGATGATAACAATAGTAGCGAATTAGAAACATAAAATTAGTACGCTTACGGAAGCACTAGGTATACTATGGGCGGTGGTAAAAATAAATTGAAAATAAAGTACGCTAGTGGGTGTTTGATGGTACGATTATTGCATATTTTACACTATGATGGTTGATTATGCTCTTAATATGTAATGGGAATTTAGCATTAATAAAAAAAATGGAAATGAAATTGGTTAGTGGAAGACAAATGCTCAAGAAAATATTACGAAAGAAATGAAGAGAAATTACTTTTGCATTTTTGCATGAATTGTAACAAGCTTAATGCGAACATTAGTGAAAATAAAATAACGTTGTAATGCAATTTTCATTCTTATTAGAAATGGAAATAAAATGAAATGAATATGTAATTTGATGTATGCTAGAATTTGGAAGATAAATAGGTAGAAGTAAATTATCGATTTATAAATACCGCCTTTATTAATGTTATAATGGGGCGTGGGGTGATGATACGATTGTTGCATGTTGTGTCTCGAGATGGTTGATTGTGCACTTATGTTAGGTACGTCATGGTCGACATTCAAGACTTGTTCGTATTCTACGGAGTGGTCTCGTCGCGACGGGCCGTATGGGGCGGACTGTCTAATTGTGACCGGACCGTGATCCGGCACCGGCTTAAACGCCATGACCTTGTCCGACCTACGGAGGTGTGTCCGTTCGGCGTTCGATCGGTACACCGCAAGGAAGAAGTTACGGATCGAGGCAGTCTATGCCTCAATGGTGGGTGATGCGGGGAGAATGTGGCAACTCAAAGGTGACCAACGATGCCTCGTGGGCCAACTACATGGAGGTTGTGTGCAACCACGATGCTGCGATATATGCTAGACCAATGGTATATGTCGAGTTCGTGGAGAGGATGTAATCATCCGCCATGGGTGGTTCTCATGCGCCGGTGCGTAATCGCTGCGGGTTCATCTTGGGCGGTCATGAAGATGCTTCATGGAGAAGATGTGGGCGAGGAAGTGGGTGATGAAGACCTCGGGAGGCGTGCGGAGAATTTTCGTGCCAACGAAGGTGTGGAGGAGAGGTGGTGGGCCGCCGTATTGATCGTCATGAGTACCTTGGGGACCAGGTGGAAGAAGTGGGCAGCGAGGAGGAGGATGAGGAAACAGGCGCCTGAGAGGACGATGATGGCGGCTGCAATAGGAGGGTGGTAGGTGGTGTTGTGACCACCGACGGTGCGTACGTGTCATCCAGATCGGCGACAACGCAGCATCCCTAGTTCTCGCCACAAAGTGGAGGAGGAGAATGGGGTTCAACGAGGCACACTCATTTTGGGGCGGTGCTTAGTAAGAATGTCGCCCAAAGAGTTATTGCTAGATACGCCGTGAACATGAGCCGGACGATCGGGTGCATGTGTCAAACCCGCACACGTACATTGTGAAGTGTGTTGACGGTCCTGTCTTGGCAAAGTTCGTGCACGCCGGTTCAAGGGCGCCGCATCGAGTTCGGATAACGGTCCCGCATGATCACGCTATGCGAGCTTGGGCCAAGATGCGTAGGCACCGCAACATGACATCGGCATATGTTGCGGAGTCGGTGAGCCACCTCATCGTGGCGATGTATCCATTTCTCAAGATTATAATGGCGTAAGTAGCAAATTCGGAGGGATTGAGGTGAGCTACAAGAAGGCATGGAGGGCGAAACGAAGGTGCTGCACCGTATGTTTGGGACGTCGAGGAGGCGTGCACGACTGGTCCCAAGAATGCTGCAAAGAAATCACGTAATCATATCCGAGCACGTACATTAACAAGCGTGAGAGGGTTCATCCTACGAGGGCCCGAATCATATATTCTTGAGAGTGTTCGGGCCTTCCATCATGCGATACAAGGCTTCGTGTCGTGTCGTCCGGTGCTAACGATAGACGGACGCTCATATCCGCAAGTACAAGGGTACTATCCTCACCGCGATTCGGCGGACGCAAATGACCGCCATCTCCCAAAGGGCATTTGCAATTGTGGAGAATGAGAATACGGATAGTCGGCTTTGGTTCCTTGCTAATGTGAAGCGAGCCATAGTGCAAGGTCGTCCCGTGTGTATCATCTCGGACCGCAATGCGAGCTTGCTTCCTCTGCGTTGCGAACGATGCGACGGGGGACGCACCCCTTCCAAAGGAATGATCCAAGAACCGTTGGTGCATGAGACATCTTGCAACGAACTTCCACGTAAGGTTCCGTAGCAAGGACTTAATGAAGATGTTTAGAAGCTATGTGTGCGTAATCGAGCGGAAGTTTGACACCTTGTGGAGGCAACTCGATCGAGGCTAGCAAGCATGTCCGCACAGTCGGGCCGTGGAGGAGGCTCCACAAGAGTTGGGGTGTTCACACAATGGGTTCAATCAAATGCACCGACTTGGAGATGTGGTCTTTGTTGCACGACACGGGGAGATATGGGATCATGACAACTAATATGTCTGAGGTTTACAACGGAGTCTTGAAGGCGCCGATCTCTACCAATCACGGCAATCGTGGACGAGAGCCGAACCGCATCTTGTCGGGTATTTTGTCAATAGAGCCATGATGGCGAAGAAGCACCTCGACGAAAACAAGCAATACTACGAGGTAATGCAGCGATATGGGGAAAAGATGGAGAAGAGTCGTTCCCATTGCTCGGCCCATTGATGGCCTAAGGAACAAGTTCGAGGTTCGCCTCGCGTGAGTACGTCATGGGTCACATCGAGAGGATCGCAAACACGTATGCACGATTGATGACAAAGCATCTTGCACCGCAACAAGCCCCGCCTTCTTCACAAACCGTGCTCCCATGTGTATGCAAACTGCGGTATGGCGACAGCGTCGACCAAGACATCTCACAAGACTACGATATGCAAGACTTGTATGCAACCTGAGTGCGAGTTTCATTCATACGGGTATATATGCACTACGAGAGAATTATGGCGTGGGAGGTAAAGTGGGTACCAAATGATTCATCAAGCATGTCGGTCGTGGCGGGGCGACAAAGCCGTCGCATCCGCAATGACATGGATGACGGCCATGTGGGGATCGAGTTCGGCGGCCAAAGTGTAGGCTATGCAAGACGATTGGGCACTCCCTCGGCCGGTGCCCAAACAGTCGACATCAAGCAACCCTCCGTAGTAGCACATACAATATTTTGTCAGACTCCATGTTGGTTCGCTCCATGTGTTGTTGATGTGTTACGTGCATTGCGATGCACCGCTGCTATGTGTTGCGAGGTCCCTTTCATTATTGAGGAGATGTACGATGTATTGTTGGTTCTATGTCTGTATGTCACGCATATTTTATATTTTTCTACATTATGTATGTTGTGGTTGTACATTATGTATGTGTACATGTTGTCCGGGTCATATTTGTGTGCATAACGTCGTTCGTTACGCTTGTCATTAATTATGTTGTCATTTGTTGCGATTATATTATCAATGTAGACTCATTTATTTATCTTCTTTGGCGGAGATGGCTTACGAGTTGCTTGACCCCGGTGGGATGAGCGCACCGATGCCTATCGTGGTCGCCGGAGACGGCCTCCGAGCTTGATCCTTAGGAGCCCCGAGCACCGGCCTCTCGACCACGGTACATCCCACTCTCGCGGTACACCGGCCGCCCCCATTGCCCGCATGTTGATGTACCGCACGCGCTGCGCTTTGATGCGCCGTTGTCGTCCGCTCTTGTTGATCGCCGGAGGCCGAGACTCACACCTTCCACTTCCGCCGGGAGAGATGACGGTTACTCGCAGGATGTGACAAGGCTTACAGTCTACCCTCCGTGGTCTTCAGTAGTGCCACCCAAGGCCGCAGATTGAAGGTCCATCCGCTCGGCGTTCGGCCATCCGATCCCGACAACGAGGTGGTGTGCCACATGGTCGGCTTCGCTTGGTACATGACATGTCCTGGCCGTCGCACATGAGGACCAAAGCGGACACACTTCGCTATGCACTGCTATTTCGTCGGGTGGGTCTTGTTCCCTAGCACCACCGGAGATTCGATCACCCTAGCTACATACATCTAGCGGAGTCCTTGGCGGATGGTCGGCCCGGTGAGGTGCCACATTATAGCCGGGATCACCGTTTTAGCGCCACACACCGAGGTTTGTGTGATGCCTCACAACAGACCACGGCCAACGAGCCGGTCCCAGCCGTGCTACGTTCTTCTTCGCCAGTGGTCGTGGGAACACTTCCCGCTGCGCACCTTACTTTGGTACTTCATGCACCCTACGAGTTCACCCGCATTTGTACGGAGTTGGTAATGGAGACGACGCCGTCGATGGGCCCACCATGGGTACACGTTGGACACATGCTCGGTTGCGGTGGGCCAAGGAGAGACCGAGACGCATGCATGCGGAGTTCCACAACATGTTTGAGACACTCCACGAGGTAGAGATAGTCCGGTGGCCATGGACTCCACCGCTCATTATGGACACGGCCCCCACGGATTATCATCTCGGTCGGGCGTGATCACATGTACCGGTTGACGACTTGCCACTTGGTGTTCTCTCACCGCGCCGAGCCATACAACCCGCAATGAGTCATGAGGCGATTCGGCATGTACCAGTTGTCCCACCCCCAGACGCCTCTTGCACCCACCACCCACCGGTATGTGATTTCACGGTAACTTTAATTAATGCATTACTTTACGCCTGTACTAATTGTGGATGTCTCAATTAACTTGCGTGCAATCGAGGAGAGGCGAGCGAACGAAGACCGGAGAGGCGCATAACGGGGTGGGCGGACATGTGGCGTGACCACGCGGACACGATGGTTGTGGATGAGACCCGGCCGCACGACCTCGACACGATAGCACATACCTCGAGTGGTACGCCCACGCACCCGCAGAGGCTTCTTCAGCGCGCCGCAGCCGCCCCGCTTGAGATCATACACGATGTCGCCAGAGAGGCGGTCCGCATCGCATCGGCGGCACGGCCGCACGACGAGACAAGAAGAGATTAGTATGTAATTAACATATGCACGATTATGTTTTAACTGGTTACTTGTGTAACTGCAGTTCGACCGATTGCATCGTATCCACGACGAGGCAGCTCAGGCTCTCCATCGTGGGAGGGCTAATTTGATTGATCGCCTGCTCACTTCGATGCGCAGCATCTACGATGACGCCAGGTCTGCGATACGGACCATGAGTTGTGGTCAGCACAGAGATGACGCTGTTGCACGACGCGGTCGCGGACGGGCGACCACCACCACCCTCCGCGCGCACCGCCGCCAGCGCCATCAAGACGTCCATCATCGCCACGTCCGTCCGCCGGCCGATCGACCCGCCTTCGCCGTCGTCCACGCGATTCGGCCGGCGTGATGCGTGATTTGCGACCTATTTGTTCATGCACTCGCTTGCCTTTTAACTCTAACCCCATATTTTTCTTGCAGCAATTACGGCGGATAGCACCGCTGCAGCCCATCGTCATCACGGAGGAGTGCGGAACGAACAATCTCGCTGGCCGACGGGCCCGATCTCCAGACAATGACCACGACTCGGCACAAACGGTGGAGGTGCCATTGCCCGCGTTCGCCCATGGTGGTCAGTCCATCCTGCAGGAGCAGGAGGAGTGGTTTGGCCATACCTACCAAGATTACACGGTGCAGGAGTACGGTGGGTCATCGGCATTTCACCTCGCGCAGTAAATGCCTTTGATATTACTATTTATTACTAACAACGCTGCATGGCGTAATTCGATGTGACATCTCGGCAGACATAGACCCTCGTCGACCGATTGGTCGAGCTCTATTCTCGGCCATCCGACGGACCTCCCCACGCAGTCAGACGCAAAGACCACCTCGGACGCAGGCCTCGCAGTACGACCTTCGAGATGCACCGCACTCCCCTAGCAGGTTCACCTTCTCTGAGGAGCACATACGCCGTCCGAGGAGGCGACGACGAGATCCATAATGAGCTTTTGTAATTCTGATTTCGTAACGTCTCATAGTTTGTTGTAACTATTTATGAAATGTACGTATGTGTAATACATATCCATGGCATGTTTTGCAAATTATTTATTTACAGCTTGATTCACAGAAACATACATTAACCCTCCAGCACTAAGACAGACGATAACAATAAACACAATAATAACCTCCAACACTACACCTTAACGATAATAATAAACACAAGAAAGAAAATAGCACACAACATTAAATTAATCTTCCACTCCAGTCTATCAAAACAATGGCGCATCTCGATGGGGTCGGTACCCCCCACGACAACTCTCTCATGCCCATTTCATCCTCCCACATCCAGAATCGGCAACCGCCGGGGGCTTCCTGCGTTTCAGGAGAACAATATTGTCAAACATGCCTGCACGATTTAAATGAAACCGAAACAATCGTACTAACCGAGTGAAAGGGGCACTTGTAGTAGTGCCGGCCAGGATTCGTGGCCGTGTGTGAGGTCTTACGTCTGACAACCGTGTTGCATTTCGGGCAAATCACGGTGCCGGCGACGAGGTGGTGAACCGACTCATATCGGCGTGCGGGGAGTTAGCACGAATGAAATGTACACACAATCGGAAGAAGCAATTCACGAGGTGAGGGAGAACAATGCGGGGGGCTAGGTGAGGAATGGCTCCCTCTTATAGGCTCGGGGGCCTAAAGTCATGGAGCCCACGTAATCGAACGGTCACGACCGCCAACAAGAAACAACACATACATTGCACGATGTAAAATATGTCAACTACTATAGGCAAGAAATTAAATACGACATATTACTAACTGAATCACTCTGTCTACTCCATATCGTAGAAAGCGTTCGTCCTGGTTCAAGGTACAACCATACACCTCGTTGCCTATATGTCAAACGAGCCTCGTGGCACCCACATGGAGTGTTGCTCGGGGCCGCCTCGGACGTGGTGGCCGTCGTGGAAGTGGCACGCACATATGCAACTAGGGTTCGCAGACAACATGTTGGATCATAAGAGCTTCCTATGTTGACGACCTCCTCGTTGCCCTCTCGCTGCATCTGTTGGCGGAGGTGGTTGTTATCCTCACCGAGAGTCTCGATTCGGTCCTCCAACTCCAATATTCACGCCATAATGTATCCACATAATATACAATATACCGCTCATGAGGAGGGTCAATCCAATGATAAGTCGCATTTGCCATCTGCGGGAAGGGACGGTAAACATGGAGAGTCCATAAGTAATAACAAAAATGTAGTATTACTACTTTCTACCTCGGGCGTGGACATCGGAAGAAACGTCGTCCGCCATTGAACGGCCATCCAGACCCGCACGACAACAGTACTCATTGTGTCCACATTTCGCCACGATGGTTGAGCACGTCGCCTTGGTACCAAGCGATGCGTGCATCAAGATCTCCACGCTTTGTAAGGGAAGGTCTTCCTTGGTGACCCAAATTCGACCGCCCATCCGCTCGGGCATGATATTTTCACCACGAAGATAATGTACTTCGTTGTTCGATTTACAGGGTTCTCTGCGTACAATGCCATGGGACCCCAACCGTGCTATTTATACCGAACGGGAATGACTTAGTGCAATGACCAAAATCGAGATGGCGCTTTGGCGCGGTGACATGACAAAGAGGGCGCTTTGCGCGGTGAAATGACAAAGAGGACAGCTTTGCGCAAAGACATGACAAAGAGGGCGGCTTTGCAAAGGACATGACGAAGAGGCCGGCTTTGCGTAACCGTAAGCGGAAGTTTGACACCTTGTGGACGCTACAGCTCGAAAAGGCTACGAACTATGAATTTATTACGAGACTACGTGCTCGAAAAGCCTACGTCGAACATTTATTGCTACACTGGAATCCTGGAAAAGTCTATGAGCTATTTCCTGCACACGATTGAAAATGCTACTAACTATGAATTTGTTACGAGACTACAGGCTCTGAAAAGCCTACATAGGAACATTTATTGCTGCACTGTAATCCTGAAAAAGCGAAATGATTCGTACGACATCCTCTCCATGGACTATGCCCACTGCACCAGCTAACATGCCTACATAAAGGCCTCCTATATCTTCCATACCACATCTCCTCCTCAAGCCATCACAATACTACTACACAACAATGTCTTCCGGAGGTCCGCCCATTTGGAGTGCCGGGAGTGGCATGAGCGTCCGGCGCCATTGCGGCTTTAGGGCGATGTTGGGAGTCCGGACGGATCGAGTACAACGAGCCAAATACGGTAGTAGGTTCTTCAAGTGTCCGCACACGGATAACGACTTCGTGGTAACGACGACAACTAAATAATTTGTTTCTCGTTATCGTTTTTCAACTTGATCTATGACATCTACCACGCCACACATAGGCTTGCACGCTCATCGAATGGGTTGATCGGGTGTCGCCGGCATGGCCAAATGACCGGGCAGTGGAGGTGGAAAACAAAGGACAATACTTTGTCAAGATGACTCAGGCTCGCGAGGTGGCACGACAGATGCGGCTTGAGCGAGAGCGCCGCGTGAGGCGGCAAACCGTCTCAAGGCCAAGGAGGATGCGGCGCAAGCTCGTGAGGCGCTCTCAAGACCAAGAGTGACGGAAGAATGATGCGTGAGCCATCCTCGGGGCCCAATAGAAAGGGGAAACAACAACGCTACACCCAGTAGAAAAAATGTAATAGACCCACGCGTTCTACGGTCTATGCAATCCTATTATTATGCATCAGATTGTGTTTGCCTAGTCAGATCGACCGCACTTGAGACTACCAAGATGACGGTATTGCGTATCGGTGCTTCACTAAACTACAAATTAATAGAGTGCATAATGTTGCCCACCCATGCTTGCTCCAAAGAATGTCTGCATAATTGATTAGTTTCGCATATAGAAAAGAACAGAAAATCATGCCTACTCAGTTCAAAATTGTATATCATTACATGCGTAAGTGACAAAAGAGGCCGCCTTTGCGCGGACATGACAAAGAGGCCGCTTTGCTCGATGATGTGACCAAAGAGGTCAGCTTTGCGCAGCGACGTGACAAAATAGGCCAGCTTTGCGCACTGACGTGACAAAAGAGGCCAGCTTTGCGCATGACGTGACAAAATAGGCCGCCTTTGCGCGATTCACGTGACAAAGAGGCCGCTTTCGCAATGACGTGACAAAAGAGGTCATCTTTGCGCGGACGTAACAAAAGAGGCCGCCTTTAGCGATGGCGTGACAAAGAGGCCGCCTTTTCTCGATGGCGTGACAAAGAGGCCAGCTTTCCGCAGCGACGTGACAAAAGAGGTCATCTTTGCGCTGCGGCCACAAAAAATACACATGGCTACCCTTCGCCTTATAAATTGACGTGCAATGCGTCTGCAAGAGAGCACTACACCATCTAACACTACATGTTACATCCCTTCTCCAGGTCAAAATGAACAACAATAATATCAAGAGTTGGCGAAATTCGCGGACAAGATAAATGAAACTAGGCGGAAGGCTAAGGAGGAGTCCCAAGAAGGCACAATGAGAGGAGACACGCAACATAGCAAGGGCTGCGGCTCGCGAGGAACAAGCAAAGGCTGCTGCGGCTACGAGGTCAGCTCCCCGCAATGAGCGGCCGCGTAGCAACAACCCCATCCCGGACGTCCCCAACGAGCGTTCGCGCAATTCCACCGAGGGGAGACACCCCTTTGTTGGTGCGGGGACACGTGCAAGTTCATCAAATCGAACGAACGCATCACCCTGGGTATGCGTTCATCGGGTTCGCAAACTACTCCGATGAATACCCCAACCGCCGCTTTGACACCTCATCCTATCGGAACCGAACGAACACATGCACCATTTTTCCCGATATTTTCTCCTTCATATCACGTACTAACAATCTCTCCCTCTTTTGCGGTCTCCGAGCCCTATGTGGCTACCGTAAATGGATCGATCTTGAGATCCACCTGCGACCAATGGACCATCGACTTGAGGATTGGAATGTCAAACAGACAAGGAGTTGTCGCAGGGAGGAGCGCCGCCCGCGAGCACACCCTGCGTATACAACGCGACTCGCAAGCCCATCTCGGCGCGTGCACGCGGAGGAGCGGGAGGCTCGCGAGAGGAGCGCGAGAGAAAGAGGAAATAGCGGCTAAGGCAAAAGAGGCATGGAGGAGTTCAACGCCGAGCGGCAAGGAAGGAAAGTGGCCCCGTCCACACAAGAGGTCGTTTAGTAGTTGGGTAGATTAGTCGATATCATGCTATATGTTATGCATGTAATAAAAATGTACGCACATGTTACTCCCAATCAGTATTATGAAGTTTATTATCTCGTCTTTCGCATTCAATGATTCATATTGCAACTCATTTACCAATATTAATATCTTGGTTCTCTCCGTACACTAATTCTCACTAAAATCAAAATATCACTTACCATTGTATGTATCGATCGTTTCTACAATCAATAGCTCTTAAAAAATTATCTCAAAATTTTTACGCACCTACAACATACAAAGGAACATAAACTTTTATTACAACTACTCCTAATTTTTTCCGGTTTAAAAGTACAAAATTGTAAACTCTACAAACTCACGGGGGTCGACTCAAGTCGCCTTCCTACAAAATTGTCGGTTCAACATATTTTCACGGTCAAGAATCTACAAAAAACACAATATCAATCGTTACTTCACATCTAGTTCAACATATCTGTTTATTATGAAGTGTATTTTAATTATCAGCATAAAATCTCCTCATCTTTTCGCATTCATTTTTCCCAAATTAAATATCACTTTCCTTCCTTTCGCCTAATTGTTCTTATCACGCTTATTTTCAAAAAAATTTCATTAAATTTTCTACAATAAAACAACATACCATGATCGAAAATTGTTATTGTCGGTTCAACAATTTTTCACGGTCAAGAATCTACAAAATCACAAATACATCAATCATTACTTCACATATTTCGTTCAGACTCTACCAAACAAAATTTTAAATTTTCTAAAATGCAACAAAATCACACAAGCTATAAACTGGACTCTACATCAAATTCAATTTTTTTGAAACAACATTTCATATATCCAAATTTATTTTTATTGTAAATAACTCAATAATACATATAAATTCTTATACTAAATACATATATCAAATCCTAAACAAAAATTTTGTGCAATGGGGTCGTCGGCGGTCGGCACCGCGGTCATGCTGCGGAGGCGGGGTCGTCGGCGGAGGCGGGATCGTGCTGGTCGGGGAGGCGGGGTCGTGCGGCGGCCAGCAGATCAAGCAGTCGTGCGATGCAGCACCGCACGACCCGTGAACAATCTTGATCGTGCGGTGCCGGCATCGCACGACTCGCCAGTGTCGCCGCCGGGTGATCTCGCGGTCGGGAGGGGCCGGTTTGGAATTTTTTTGCACCGGGAGCCAAATTTGGAATTTTAGATTACTACGGTGCCACATGTGTCCAAAATTCGTCACGATGCATCACATATTGATATTGTGGAATAATAAGAGATGTGGTCCGCTTTCGACTTAAGCTTTCTGCTTTGAGTTAACCTCAGTTACCTCGGCATGACCTAATTGATCGACCTCGTTTGATCTCGACCATTATTATCATTACTTATTCTGCACTCATTTCACACTTAGCATGCACTCATCCTGTCTATATTTTCTTTTGGGTTATATCTTATAACTTTTAACTATGATTTATCAATTTAATAAATAGTAATTATTAAGAGTAGATAAAAACCAAAAACAACGGTGCCATTTTTTTCTTGTAAAATTCATGTTCCAGAATAATCTTTAACGGCAGGCATCAAACAACGTGACAGCTGCAAGTTTCCTCTTTGCTTTGCCGAAACATGCATCCACGTGTCATTTTGATCGATTGTGACTGCCAAACCAACCTGAGAGTAGCGCCACACGACATGTGAACTCCCGTGCGTTTTTGGTCCGTTACTTTCTGTTTCAGCTTTTGTTTTTAAGTTTTTAGTTTATTATTTTTTAATATTATTATTTTCTAAATTTTGGTTTTTGTTGTTTTTTCTATTTTTTGGTTTTTGCATCTATCTCTATGTTTTTTTAAATTTTTAAATTTAATTACGTTAAAAAAACTATCACAGATAAAAAAAATCATAAATCATAAAAAAGTCAAGCTGAGCATGACGCTTCATATCTGACAAAATACTCGTACCATCATGCAGTATTGTATATATTGTACGCGTACGTTCCCTTGCATGATTGGATCCGCACTCGTGTCTGTTGGCACCATTGTGCAATACTTTATTCTTGGTCGGCTACGATAGAGCTCCGTAGTCCGTATCTAGGTACGTTACGTATTACTATTCGATGGTTGGATTGATAGGCAGTACCAAGCGCTGTCTAGTCAGTGTGACACTCATCTCTTGTAATTAAGGCATTGTAAGAATTAACTTCTTCTTTTAGTTTTTTACTTAGAAAAAGTCAGAATCTACTATGGCTACCTAGCACTTCTCTTCCTATCGTTGTACCCACTCGTCTCGCTTCTGTTACGTACACATATTTCTCTCTTACTTTTTCTACCGCTCACGTCATCATTCTTAAAATCACTTTTTTCAATCATTATTATTTATTTTCAGTTAAAAATTATAAACTACAGTAAAAAATCATCAACAAAAATCAATATAAATACTCTTAGAGGCCACAATTCAAGTCACTAGCTACAATTAAGTAGGTTTGTTCGCAAAATTTTGTAGGATTTGATTTTGGGATAGACCACACGGATGCTCAGTTAGGAAACCAATTTTCGAAGCACACCATACAGATAGCTCATCCACACACCACAAAGGAAAGCCCATCATACAAATAGATCGACCACAAGGACATCTGAATGTTAATCCAAAAAATAGAAAGATCGACTTAGAGTTTAAAAAATCAGTCAAGTTATAAAACACCAAAACCGCAAAAATATTGCCACGAACCAAACCTCCCCCTAACCCTCGTCAGTTTCCTAGAGGTGACCAACCCATTTATTTTGGCATTTTTAGCTTTTTAGCTGGCTTTTGGCTTCAATTTTTTTCAACAATCATTATTTATCTATTTATTACTAAAAGTCGGTGACAAGTTTTTTTAGAGTTGCTAAGAAAAAGAAATATGCTAAAAATTCTCACAAAAAGTAAAATATCTAGCCCTTAATTTGATAGACCAAGTTATAATGGCTGATTAAAAAAAGTGCTCATATCAAGTACAATCCAAACTCAGCCACAACTACCACCCCGCACAATGCCGCACAAACCCTAGCCTCCCTCCATAGGCAACTGTTGCCACTCGTCGACCGACGCCACGCGGAAGGACGTCAAGTACAATACTAGCCATGCCTACCTGCACACATGCATGCATGTAGAGATCAAATTAGTAGTGTATGCATACGCCATATCTCACTTGATAATTATACGTTATTCATTGTCAAGTCCGCATGTAGCGATGACACCGACCACGCCTGGCTCCACAGGTCACCGTATTCGGCGCCAACGCCGCCTGTACCGTGTATAGATGTGAGACCAAATCATGCAAAAAGTAATGT
This sequence comes from Bonia amplexicaulis, assembly GCA_036346245.1. Classification (NCBI taxonomy): domain Eukaryota; kingdom Viridiplantae; phylum Streptophyta; class Magnoliopsida; order Poales; family Poaceae; genus Bonia; species Bonia amplexicaulis. Next base: position 5,741,513 of record CM070757.1, read on the forward strand.
AGGAAAGGAAACTGCTTTCATTGTGTTGGAAGATGTTGAGTTTCGAGATCAATGCCAATATATAAGTAATGGTTACTGAATTATTGGTGTGTGTCTTTTGTTTGGTTGATAGCGGTGAAAAACCTTTTATGGGATATTTGTATGATTTGTATGAGGCAATAGACAAAGTAAATAAATGTATTAAGAAAAGATTGAGGAATAAATTATCTTTGTATGAACAATTTATTAAAGTAATTAATACTTAAATATGCTCTAAGAATAATACCCATACAGGTATACAGATTACCATACTAGTTAGACTGATAAACTATAACTAAAGTCATAAAATACAACCTAAAAAACACCTCCACATGGTTTGTACTTGAAAAAAAAAACTACGACTGTGTATGAATCATGGCATCCATGTCAATGGATTCCCCGCAACCTGACAGATTCCATTGCCTAGCTAACAACATGTTTGGCAATAAACAAACCGGAAAATATTTTAAAGAAGCACAAACACACAATAATATGACGCGTTTACGATTTTTTCAATTCCATTCACGAACGGGCGCAAATACGGACGAGCAACTGACACTACTACAGAAAAGGTCATCACAGACGGTTCAAAAACGTCATCACAGACGGTTTTGTGAACCGTCTGAATTTATGGGTCGATAATAATACAAGATCATCACGCACGGCTTTCGAACCGCTCGTGGTGCAATATCACAGACGGTTCTTAACTAAAACCGTGCGATATATTATAATCACGATTTGTTTTTAATTAAGAACTGCGTGATTTATAAATATCACGACGATTTTTAGTTAAGAACCGTCTGTGATATTTACATATCATAGACGGTTCTTAACTAAAAACCATCTGTGATATTTATAAATCAGACGGTTCTTAATTAAAACCGTCGTGATTATAAGTATCACGACGGTTTTAATTAAGAACCGCTTGTGATATTCTCTTCTACTCCTAAACATATTTACGCTTATTGGCTAGCCTCGTGAAATGCTAGCCATGCCTTCGAAATAAGCGATCAACATGTACATGTATACATCCAATTCACATCTCAATTCATTTCACAAACATAAAACATCCATTTTATTAAGATTAGAGCCTACCATTACAATATCTCAAAACAACGAGCGGGTTACACAACAAGAATAGAGAAAAGCAAAGATCATCTATGCCTTCTAGCCTCGATGCAACGCATGAGTCGCACAGTTGGCACGAGCTAGTTGCTTCGCGATGTCTTGCCTTAGTAGACTTATGCGTCGTGCAAGGAGGAGGATAGCAAGGAAGAGGCCGAGAATAGCAAGGAGGAAGAGAACAACAAGGAGGAGGACAAGAAGGAAGAGGAGACCAAGAAGGAGGGGAGAACAAGAAAGAGGAGGACAGCAAGGAAGGGAGAACAGAAGGAGGAGGACAAGAAGGAAGAGGAGACCAGCAAGGAGGTGGGTTTTGGTTATATTTATAGGGGAGGGGGAGGGAGAGGCGGAGCTACGATCCGTGCGGTGAGGATTGGTCGATTTCTATTGGCTATGATTGGGTCGAGTAGGATCGATGGGCCTGATTATCATGACGGTTCTATATATAGAACCGCTCGTGATGAATGAATATCACTGACGGTTCGATATATAGAACCGTCGTGAATTAGAGCACAAAATTTTATATACCGATGCAATATAAACAACTAGTTTGAAAAGATAAAATAGAAAAATTTTATATGGCTTATATATACTCATTTGAAAGGTTTCGACGAGATCTACAACTTTTCAGTTGAAGCAAAATCAAATTCCTAAAGGAAGACCAAGAAAAAAGGCAAAAACAGACACCAAAAACTTGCAACGCAGGTTTAGGTCCAAAGATGACCGATTTTGGAGGTCTTGGAGGGCGACTAGCGCAAGCTGGTCGTTATTTTTGGATCGGGCTCGTCGTTAGCTTTCCAACGAGTACAAGAACGTCGAAACGGACACCGTATGCAAAAGTTATGCCCGTTTCTTCAAGGTGTCTCAAACCGAATATACTTGGACTTAAGCGGAAAATATGAAATTTTGAGGAATTGCAAGGCGGAAACATATCACAGACGGTTTTATTATAAAACCGTGCGTGATACTAGAATATCACGCACGGTTTTATAATAAAACCGTCAGCGATATTCTAGTATCACAGACGGTTTTATAATAAAAACCGTCTGTGATAATCTGAAATATCACAAACGGTTTATATTATAAACCGTCTGTGATATTCCAGTATCACAGACCGTTCAGCGGTAAGAACCGTCTATGATACTTCTTTTTTCCGCCACAAATACCACAGACGGCCTCCAAATGAAAACCGTCTATAATAGCATACATCACAGACGGTTTCACAAAACCGTCTGTGATTTAGCGTCTAGTATTAGGTTTTCTGTAGGAGTGTGATCACCTTCATTTGACTTTCGTTTACCTAAATATTTACAGTAAAGGCACCAACGGGCGCAAATACGGGTTGTCATTTTCATCTTTCTTATGAAAGATTTTAACATTCCACGTCTCCTCCTAAAAGGATGTGCGCATAATTTTATCCTCCAGGGACTTTTGAGAGTAGAAAGCTACTCCCCCGTTCACCTTTACTTTGTCAATTTTGACTTAAGTCATCAAGTTTGATCAACGATAAAATTTAAAATATATAGTCATGTTGCATAAAGGTGATATTATTAGATTTGTAATCAAAAATATTTTACTAATATACTATATTTATAGCTATTTGATTTTGCATTGCTTAAAAAATAACGATCAAAGTGTGACCTATTAAAGTCAAAACTGACAGGTAAATGTGAAAGGATGGAGAAAAAAAAGAGATTTTTAGGAGAAGCTAATTTCAGAACAAATATTCTTTTCCCATTTCATTTTCTTCTAGTACATGCATTGGCACTCACCATGGGCAATCTCGTCATTCTACACCACCGCACCAAACAGGCAAATCACATCGGCCCTATTTGTCTTTTTGTGGTTTTTATTTTGGTTTTTTTGAAAGTTAAAATAAATGGTATGGCTTTTTTAGGTGGCTTTTCGAGTCTAAAACTATATGTATCGTCTGTATCGATATCTCTGTCGTTCACTACTATTTTAAAAAGCACAATCAAAAGCTATTAGTCACAACCAAAAAATACGACCATTACAACCCTTGTACTCATCCTTCAAAAAAATCTCAGACTAAAAAAACAATTGAAAAATAAATAAGGAGCACAAACAAATAAAAATTGGCCATGCTCACATGGCGGTGCTCAAAGAATAGAAAGGGCAAAGCACAAAAAATTGGGAGGCAACACAACAACATGCCACGTGGCCAGGCCCACCGTTGCACCCTCAGCGAACGCGGCACGAGGCGCTGCGCGTCATCTGCAGTTCGTCCTTTCCCTAACTTACATCGTGGACCAACTTGTGTTTGGGCCGACGTGTCAGTTTCAGTTGGCAGAGTACGCTTGGTTTGCGCAGCGAGGAGCCGCGTGCATGTGACAAACACGTGGGCGGAACGGGCGATGCAATGACGGGCGGAGCCAGTGGGCGCGACGGGCCAGATCCGGTCGCCATAGGGCCCACCGCCCTCCACCGCCCATCTCATGCTCCGCGTATTTCGATGTGTGTTCTAGCTTCTCCCTTATTTTTCAATATATTTAAATTTCGTCTTCTATGTCTTTTCAGTTTTTTTAATTTTTTTGTCGTTTCTTTTTTTGTATTCGATTGTATTATATATGATGGATTAACATATTATTTTATTTTATAAATTTTAAATTTAATTATAGTAAAATAAGTTACTATCAGCTACAGTGCAAAATGAACCAATTACAGTAAAAATTTAGCCATAAGCCGGGCTTATTTAGCCCAAATGAGTGTCCTGTTGATTTAATGTGCCGAGTATAATTAACTAACGAATTAACTAAGCGGTGTACAATTATATATCTATATATTATTTATAAATAAGACAAAATATAACTTACATAATGATTTGTAATGACTTTATATAATTAATGAATTATCTATTTAATTATCTGTGCAATGATATAGAATTTTGACCTCAATGTTTTTAATATTATTATTTATTAAATAGTAAACTAGAGATAAAAATCATAAACGATAGTTCAAAGAAACGCAGCTACCAGACATCTCTAGGTGGTGATCGGTTCACCGAAATGAAAAGTTATATTTGAAAATCATGGTGATGAAAAAACAGAATGACAGATGCTTATTTAACATATTAAATTTAAAAATTGAAAATATAAAAATATGTTAGCCATCACGACACAACACGAACGAATCGAGAAAAAAGAGCGACAAAAAGCTCAAACAAAGTAAAATTAGAAAAAGACGAAATTATGAATAGTGCAAAAATAAGCTTGCCATAAGCTTAAGGTGGTGTTCAACATGGCTTAAGCTTATGGCTTAAGCTTATTTTTGCACTATTTATAATTTCGTCTTTTTCTGAAATTTTGATTTTTTGAGCTTTTTGTCGCTTCTTTTTCTCGATTCGCTTGCGTTGTCTGTGATGATGCTAACATATTTTTATATTTTCAATTTTTAAATTTAATTATGTTAAATAAACTTCTCTCAACTACAGTGTTTTTTCACCATTATAAGATTTTCAAATATGTTTTAACTTTCAAACCCAACCGATCAAGTCATATTGAACACAGCCCTAGTTGCTCCTCCGGTCACCTAAAATCACGTGCCGTAAATCATCTCTTCCTTCCTATTTTTTTCTCGATCCCTTCTTTTACTCCTAAATCTCGCGAATAAATAAGCGAGCGAGCGAGCGCGAGCAAAACATTTTAGGGAGAGAGAGAGGGGGGAAAGCAAGGGAAGAAAAGTGAAGGCATCGTCGAGAAGGAAAGAAATAGAGAGAGAAGAGAGGAAGAGGCCTCTTCCTCCCGATTCTTGAGAAAGTTTGCTTCTTTCTTTCGTTTCTTGGCCTCCCGTGCTTTGGATTGGTCGGTTCTTGAGCCAGCCGTGTCTACTTCCATGGAGAGGGACTTCCTGGGCTCGATTGGGAAGAAGGAGAAGGGGGGCGAGGCGAAGGAGGAGGTTACCAAGGTGGAACCATCAGGTCGGTTTCTACCTAACCTTTCCTGCTCCCTGTGCGCGACATCGTAGGATAGGGTTTCGCTCGTCGCGGCCGGCGGCGATGGCGATGTATTTCTTCGTGCGTGCGTGGCCGCTCGGAATTCGGCATGTGATCCGCGGTTGCTCGCCGCGGCGGATTTCGGGCTGATATCGATAGGACGCCAAATTCGTACCTTTCCTTTTTTTTTGTAATTTCTTTTCGCGAATTAGCTGTTCACATTGAAGTGATTTTCTCGTGCTCTCACATGCACGATTTATTGGCTGTTTAATTCGCTTTTTTAGTAAATTTTGTTCTGCGTAGTCGTGTGTCTGATTTGAGCTGCTTTATACTGCGATTAGCGAGTGATTTTGAGTGATTCTGTGCTGCAGATTACCTGGGAGGAGCGCCGTCGATGCAGTGGCAGTTCCCGGCCAAGGCCGGTGCCACGCTGGCGTTCATGTCCTTCAGGGCGGCGAGGGAGGAGGACTCCAAGGAGACCGTGGTCGACCACTTCTCCCTCTCCGGGTTCCGGCCGCCGCAGACCGGTGATGCCTTTGACGCCATCAACAAGCAGGCGTCCCCTGTGATTGCTCATCAGCAGGTTTGCGTTAGCTCCGGGCTCTCGCCGTCTTGTTCCTGCCATCGAGATGCTGGAGGCTAGTAGTCTGAGCTGTGTGGTGGTGTTTCTCTCTGCAGAGGCAGTTTGGGTTCGACGGCCAGGTGAATCCCCAGCAGTATGCCGCCGCGGTGCACGGCCAACGTGCGCATGGCATGGAATCATACGGCGTGGCTGCTCATCATCTCCTGGGTGGATCTAGGATGGTTCATGCGGCATCGATGCCACGCCATCCCGTGCCGTTCAATCCGGCAAACCCGATGCTCAAGGTACAAAGCCTCCCCAATGTTTCCGGTGGTAGCCCGTTCAAGAATCAATCTTTCACTGTGAGCAACGCGGTGGCTGGCTCTACGGTTGGCGTGTATGGTGGCGCTAGGTAGATACATACGTACATACATACATACATATATGTAGTGTTGAAATCAAATGATTTCTGAACTTCTAATAATATTGACTGTAAAGTAAAGATTACGCTGACAAATAGATGGTTGACTTGCAAAGGGACCTACGAAATCCGAGGTCGACACAAATGACTATATTCTATGATGGTTCGGTGAATGTGTTCGATAATGTCCCGGTGGAGAAGGTACCATATCTTTGTGATGAATTAAACATTTTGATGTTACCTCAGCTGCTTAGGTATATTTCCTGGTTGTGTTTCACCTATGACAGGCTCAGGAACTTATGCTTTTAGCAAGCAGGGCACCTATTCCAAGCCCACCCAGTGCAGCCCGCAAATCAGATTTGCCTGTTGCTGCCACTGCAAAAGTCACGGTGCCTGAGGTTTTACCCGCAAGGCAGATTATAATTCAGAAACCAGAGCATTCTGTGCCTCATGTAACAGGCATTTCAAGTCCAATCCCTGTCCTATCGCAAGCTGTGACTCTCCCAAAGAGCACATCTAGCTCTAACAATGACACTGCAGGGCCGAAATCTGCAGGCGTACCATCAGTTGTTCCTCCCGCAAGTCAGGCATCCTTGTCTCAGCCAATGCCACTAGCAACTACGACTGCTGCAGCTATTATGCGAAGAGGTAAGAGGTATATACGGTTGTTGCCTGTTTGCATTGTCCATGGCTAGTTCTGCATTGTATTTGGATTCCAAGAGTAACTGCCATAATGTCTACTAAAGCGTTGTACATGTTTTTGATTGTTCCAGCTGTCCCTCAAGCTCGGAAAGCATCACTTGCCCGATTCTTGGAGAAGCGAAAGGAAAGGTATAAATTGTCTGTGTGGCGGTATCTGAATTCTTCTGAAACCTGTTATATTGGTAACATCTGACCTTAGACTAATTTTCATCTGCGCGTTGTTTCTTCTGTAGAGTGTCAAGCGTGACACCATACCCATCCTCAAAGAGCCCGTTAGAGAGCAGCGACACCCTGGGCAGTGCCAGCGCTCCAAGCAAGTCGTCATGCACAGACATTGCCCCATCTAGCAACAACGGCGAGGAGTCTCTGTGCTTAGGGCAGCCCAGGAACATCAGCTTCAGCAGCGTGGAGTCCATCAGCACAAAGTTACAGATCTGAAGCCTGATTCACTGTCCATACTAGAAATTCAGATGCGAAACCAGGCGCCTTCTTTTTGCATTCAGCTGAGGCAGGGCGGGGTGGTATATAGGAAGAGATGAGGATATGAGATGTTCAGATGTTTGCACGCTAGGTGCAACAACCCTGTGTTGGCCAGAGCTGTATTTATTACGCTGGTCTTGCCGCCGCGGCGGCTAACGGGAGAGCTGTGTGACATTGCAGGTTTCTTCAGGCTCTTGATTGTTTTTTGCCGCCCTGCGCCATCGCCGCCCTGTAATTGAGAAAGAAATGCTGCGGCTTGTTATCCCTAAGCTATATAGGTTTACAGATTCGCGTGTGTACTGGTGCTCTTTTTTTGTTCATGCGTTGCCTTGATGATGAACATAGGCATGTTCTTTTAAGTTATGGCTTATAGATTTCTTTAAATAAATAAATGGTTTATTGGAATAATATTTTTAAAACGGCCTTAATACCGAAAAGAACGCAGCGTATCACCTGGCTGCAACCGAAAGCGTATCACCGCAGAACTGGCATGTATTTTACTTGATCATGTTGCTATGCATCGATGCATGCCCACATACTGAAGGTGATTTTCTTTCAATGGCGTAAATGCGTATGTAGTGTTGGCCAATATGCAAGAAGTGAAGCAATTCAATGATACTAGCTTAATGGCTCGTTCTTTTTGGGTTTCTTGTTCTCCTAAAAATCAAAACAAATGGTACAGTATTTTAAAGTGGATTTTTCAAACGACTTTTCGGATCTAAAATCATACGTGCCGTCTACGTTGACGTTTCCGCTATCTAAAAAATAAGGGACAAAAGCTATCAACCACAAAAAAAAAAAAAGAAGAAACATGCGCATAGAAAGCTAGCCGCAGAAATTCAGGAGTACATGTTGCGAATGCCATTGGCCATTTCTTTTACATGTTCAGTGCTGCAATGCTGGTAACATTTCGTTCGTGTATAGCTAGCACACAGCCATACAGGCAAATGCGAGCGACTCTTGGACCTGTCTGTATTAGAGATGGCAACGGGCATAAATCCACTGGGTTTTGCTATCCTAAACCTGTGCCTATGAAAATTGGATGTGTCGTTAAAACCCATGCCCGTGACGGGTGCATTTTGCCCGACCCATGCCCACTGCAACGGTACCACGTGCCTGTGCTCAACAATTGCGATTGCGAGCATGCAATGCTTAGTAAGTCAACAATAAATTCAATTTATATGCTACTATGTATGAAACAAGCAACGACAAATCCACAATGCACATCACTAGTTCACTCCATCAATTCTCGGTTCATAGTTCATTGGCATAGCATATCATTCAAGTTCACGGTTCACAACTCATTTAAAACTAAAGGAGACATCAATGCTCCTTGTACTTGACTAATGGGCTATGGATGGATTGGTTTGCTGAGGTGTCAGTTTATAACTCCTATGGATCGGGTTTATATTACCCATGGGTTTACGGGTTTAGGTACTATAGAACGCATCAACCCGCAGACCGATGGGTTAGGCTTTTGCCCATTAAGAAACCCATAGGTTAGAAATTGACCTGATCCATGCCTTATAGGTAAAACCCACCTATCGGGTTTGGTGCCATTGCCATCTCTAGTCTGTATTGTGACAGCTGTGGGGTACGCGCATTGTGTTAGAGCGGTGCGTTTTTCGTTGACCTACGCACAGCTCGTCGGTTTCGTACGGAGATGCAGGGGTGGGCCCAGCCCATAAAAGTTATGGCCTACAGTCACCATGGCCTGCCTTGCTAACTTCACTAGAGATGAGATTGTTTCCTCCTGATCGCCGATTTGGAGTGCCGGAGTTTTGCAGGATTTCACCTAAAAGGTTCAATTTCAGTAGGTTTCAGAAAAAAAATTATACTCCATCCCTCAAAATTTATAAGATATATTTCTTCTTGGCACATAGACCAAAGAGATAATGAAAACGACGAGATTACCCTTAATTATTATTTATAAGCACTATATTCAATATATGCATGTAGGGAATAGTAAATAAAACTATATATTTATTAGAGGTATAAAGAGAATATTATACTAATTTTACATTTGAAAATAAAATACATCTTATATTTATAAATAAGGCTATTTAAAAAATATGTCGTATAAACTTGGCTGAGGAAGAGTATTGCTTCAAACGGGGCTTGAAACTCGTAAGGAGGAGGAGAAATACGGGTGTTGGATTTGTGACACTACAAAAGTCGGGATAGATGCCGTCGAGCCCAGTTATCGGGCCAAAGGGATCGGTCAATAGACTTAAATTGAACTGGACCAAGACAGACCCCTCAGAGCTAGGCACTTCCATCAACCAACGTCTAGGTAGAAGTGCAGATTATCCCCCTCCTCTCAACACTAGGGGTGTAATCGAAGCGGATATGGGTAAATATCACTCATACTGTATCATATTCTATATTTTTTCTCAGAGTCCGATAAGGATAGTGCTGGATACCCATTTTTCCCATCCGTATCCGCTCCAAAGGTCTTCTGTCAGTTAGTTGGGCAGAGGTTATCCGCTCCACAGGAAAGTGGACAGTTGGGCACAATCAGTGTGGAAGCGAACGGATATCGCTCATCCTGTATCCTATTTTATATATTTTTTATTGTTGTCGAAGTCAGACAAGGCCAGTGCTGGATACTCATTTATCACTTCCATATTCGTTCCAGAAGTCTTCTATCGGTCGGATGAAATTTCTCTACTTCGTTTGTGCCCATGCTCAACACAACAAAGGCTATAAATCATTTGTCTATCTCTCAGGGGCAGAGAGAGAGAGGAGGGCAACTGTAGATTATGTGCCGTTATCATAAGTTCAACTAAATTTAGAGTAAATTTGTTCAGAGTCATCGCAAAGATCCGTAATTAAAAAATACCATCGCAAAAGAGAAAGGCTGCAAAATACCAGCCCAAACCCAAAAACTATAGAAAATACCATCATCGTGACATTTTTCATCCAAAAAAACGTTAGAGCCTTTCTTGTAGAGAGAAAATTTAATAAATACCAATATTACCCCTGGCTTTCTTGGGTTCCACAGTAGTGAGACAGAGAGAGAACGAGAGAGAGGGAGAAACAGGGAAGGGTGGTGCGACGGTGATGGCTCCGATGATCGGCAACACGGTGGCCACGGGAGACGCACAAAATGGGTTGGATGGGCCTCCGGATAGTGTTAGGAGGCGGTGTTGTGGCCAATTGCGCACGACGGAGGCGTTGGTGGCAAGCAGGGCAGACGGTGGCTGGGTGACGACGATGGAGAAGAAGAACTAGTGTGTGCAAGGGCAAGGAGATGTCAATGGGAGTCCTTCAGTGGGGTTGGCGCGTCCGGAGGGAGTCGGAGGCGGCGGGGCAACAACACTGGAGAAGAAGCCGACAATGGTGGTGCTCCACGGTGAAGAATTGGCCAAAATTGGAGCGGGCGTTAGATAGAGGGGACAGTGGATACTGTGTAGGTATGAGGAATTGTGGAGAGGCTTACGAGAACGAAGAAATCGGTGGTGGTTTGAACGGAGTTAGGGAAGATGGCAAAATCCTATCAAAGAGCTACGAGATCCACGGCGCAGCTTCCAATGGGCATCGTTGCACAAGTATGACACACTCGTATCCACGGCGCCGACACCCTTGCACAAACCCCTTCCATGCAACAATGCGCATCAATGTTCTCAACTCCCATCTGATGTCCGTGGAAGACCGGCTCCAAAGCCCTTGTTTGACGACGTTGAACACCTTGGGGTCCAACGAAAAACTGTGGGTAAGCCAATGCATCACATCTAAGATTTGAGCATTCTCATCGTCCAGGTGTACCAGAGTGGCTTGCGTAGAACTACTCAAATCCACACCATTCGGACCTTCACGAACGGTTCCAGCACCGTAATGCACTCTCAATGTAGTGGGTATCGGCATTGCTGATATCTACCTGAATATATGTTTCAATTTTGTAACATGTCATATCGCATCGTACACTACGAAAGTACTGATGTACTGTAATTCACATTTGACCGATCGTTCGCCTGTTGTAACCAACTACACTAACCTCGTAGTATTAACTTCCTATCGGTAGCCCGCGCACCGATGCCGCACTTTTCTCGCTACTCGAGCTCCCCTACTGCAAATAATCTCTATTGGTTTCGACAATTTATATGACATATCGATTTAAATGCCTATATACCAGTTACAATAGTACATATGTTTTTCCAACGTACTAACGACATTACATTCATTTGTATTTAATCACAAATAATGTATATTATTATTTTTTACAAAGCAAATTATGAAATTCTTACAAAAATATTGACTGAATTTTGTAATACCTATAATTTTCTACGGACAATTAACTTGTACGTAACGTTCACTGAATTATCTACAACTACAATTTTGTACGCATGCCAATTTGCTAACGATGCTAATTTTGTACAATTATGTTCACTAAATTATACACAACTACAGGCTACTACGTCTGTTAAATTTCTAAAACTACATTGACTAAATTTTCTATACCAAAGTTCAACTATTTTCTACTCATCTAAAATTTTTTACTAATACTAATCCTAAATAAAATATCTACTGTATATATAAAATTTCAAATACAAAAAATAATTACCTCACAAGGCGCTTCTTCCTCTCCTCTTCTCCTCCCCTCCGCCCTCTCCTCCTTCCTCTCCTCTTCTCGTCCCCTCCTCCATCTCCTCTTTCCTCTCCTCTTCTGCTCCCCTCCTCTCTCTCCTCTTCTCCGCCCTCTCCTTTTCTCTCCTCTTTTTCTTTCCTCTCCTCCTCCTCTCCTCCGCCGTCTCTTTTTGTCGCTTACATTCACGCTGCCGAAAGCCGCTCACCATGCCCTTTTTACCTAGCTTTCAGTTGCCTAACCGTTGGGCGATAACTTCCAGTCACCTAACCATTGAGCGATAGCGATTGCAGTCGCCCGATAGTTGGGTGACTGCAACAATTCTTGGGCGATAGGCTCCAGTTGCCCGACGGTTAGGCGATTGGAGCCTATTTTTATAAAAAAAATTTGGCTAGCTATATTTCTGTTATTTCGAATAAAAAATAGAATATTCATAAAAAAATTTCGGATTTGGCGGGCAATCAAATCAGTAGGCCATGGTACAAAATATGCATCATAACATGCACCCTCCGTCCCTCTCACTAGTTCGCATTTGTGCCACTGTTCTTTTGGTCAGACTTATGACTTTTGGTCATGGCTTGTGACTTTTAAATTTTTGTACGAGAGATTACAGAGTAACAGAAACTCATATGTGGTTTTTGTTAATATAAATGAAGTCAGTAAAGTATATACTATAATTAGCTAGTAGACTCTATCTTGAAAAAAATACTCCATTTATAAGTTAGTTGCTGTAGAAAAGCTAAAAAACAGCTTTTAAAAGCTGAAAAGAATAGGGCCAAGCAACTCGGCAGCTGCTTTTGCCCCCCAAAAGTGAGTGGTTTGGTAGGGCTGACGCTTGCAGGTTTGCACGCCTGGCTGGTTGTTGCTTGCTTTATTTATTAGCTGTGCATGCATGCTACTACTATACTAGCCAATTATGCCAGTAGTATATGCAGGTGCAGGGATAATGTGGGGCATAGAAAGCAAAACTCCTGAAGGTATTACCACCCCTACCTACCTAGGTGTTATGTTTGCTAACTAGTTACGTACCCGTGCGTTACAACAAAACTCATTAAATATATAAATAAACATGCTATAGAAGAGAGTTATTTTGATCGGTTGAAAAGTAAGAATAGTAAGAAATTGAGTGAATAGAGCGGTTGTAGGAGAATGAACATACAACCACCAACTCCTTTTTATAATAGTAATAGATATGTCAATTTGTTCGTGGAGTATATTATGTTCTGGTCAGACGTTTCTTTTCTTTTCTTTTCTTTTCTTATCAGCTGCCATGGATGGACGCATGCCGGCTTCTTTTTTTTCCCCTTTCTGAAATCAAGGGTTGTCTGGCTTGAGTTTTGTTTCGTAAGTGGCCGGTGGGGTGGCCATTCCATTATACATAGTGATATTGTGTCATTATCCCCCGAGCATCCAATGAAACAGTAATATTCTCAAGACTGATCGGTCTATCGGATACTGTGGCTATTTACTGTACACTGGTTTTATAAGCATTACAGTGATACCTTACGCCAGTTAATCCCTCCGGTAAAATAAAGTGGAGATCCTCTGGTTCGTCCCTTTGATGTGATTCGCTGAGTGACAACGTTAGTCAATGGTCACCAAGTCAGGCACAAGTGAACTTTTAAGTGTCGTTTGCCTTTAAGTGTCGTCACCAACTGGCTTACGGCTTCAGCTTCGGTCTTTGATTTTTATCTTATAACTGAAACTGTACCGTAGTAGCTGTTAATTTTTTTTGAATAAAAATAAAAAACAATAGAAAAAAGAAAAAAACTATTATATCTTCGCTGACAATATAAAGGAATAAGGGAAAAGAGAAATGCAAACAAGCTGAAAAAAAACCAAAAAACCAAAATAAGCTGAAATTAGAAGCCGACGTCTTCCAAGTAGTCTAGCTTAAATAAGTCAGAAGCTGGATCCGTTTAGAGTTGGGCATAAGAGGTAAACCTAGATGCAAAGTAACCTTCTGAAGGACCACGTGAGAAGGTACACGATACAATTGTGATGAACCATTGTAATGTTTATAGAGAGTCAATTAATTTTGCAAAGATTATATTTGATTTGAACTGTTCTCTAAAAGTATCAAGAAAATCGAAAGTATCGCAGGTATTAGTGTTTCCTACAATTTCAGTCGTCAATTAACTTGTGGCTTGAAGCTCTCCAAACTTTCACATCGTAAGCCTCCCATCATATCAATCCTAACCGGTTAGTTTTCTAAGAAAGTTGAAATTCGAGAAGCTGGAATGAATTAAAGTATACTCGAGAACATGATTCTAGACCCTTTCATGACAAAATGAGGGTACCATCACGGTTGTGGTTTCATGATATACAAACCGGATCAATCCAAGCGACACATAACAACACAGGAAATTGGTCAGGGAAATTAAATTAACAGAGCGACCACGGTAGGAAGACCTAAAAATTAAACCATTGGGTCTAGAGAATGAATGGCCACATGCTTGGTTTGATTTGAGATGTTCCATCAATTAATCGAACGGAGCATTTTCTCCCTCGATCATAATCTTATTAATTTCACTGTCGAGGAGGAAATAACCAACACATATGGAAAAACAAGTGGAGGTTAAAATTAATAAATGTTAGAACAAATCGATTTGATTGTAGGACTAAGACGTCCAGGAAATTATATTTGTGGTTTAAGACCAAAGCATCTACTGTACTCGTAGGAACGTTCAATGAAATTGACAATTCTGGTGTTTTCTTGACTTACTATTGCCGCATTTAGCAAAGCGGGAGACTTGCAGGGGGAGCAAGCACCTGATCACACGTAGCAAGTCAACACGAGATAACGAGAGAGAGACAGAGAGAGATGGATTGATGGATGCAGTAGTGGCCACATGTGCATGACTTCATCGTGAGCTCATGATTGCTTAGTCTTTGCTTTGGTTCCGGTAGCATTCACAGCCCCGCTCTAATTTTCAAAAAATATATGGTATTTTAGATATGAACGTCGGCTCCAACATATAATTTTGATCAGTACTTTTTATATCAATATATTTATTAAAAAATATAAAATTATTATATTAAGAATTTTTGTAACTAATCTAATGATACTATTTTAATTTTACCGACCTAAGTAGTTTTTTATATAAGTAGTCCAAGTTAAAAAAGTTTGACTATACGTCTTCTAAAACATTGTACATTTTTGAACAGAAAGGCTACGTGATTTTATTGAAGGCAGTTCATCTCTCATGTTATGGATCCATGCACTACAAGAAAATTGCACCAAATTTCAAGTATAGTCGGATTATAATATTAAGGATAATGATATGATTATGACATATGATATGAGAGATCCATTCCTACGCCTGCATCTACAGTTCACCTGGGTGAAAAAAATAGAAACCTTATCCACTTAGCCCTCCGGCCTCATCCCCCTATTCATCTGTAACTCCCCACAATTACATCATCTTCTACGCTCACTCTCTCTGGCCTTATCCCATCGGACCAGTAAGCTTCGACCAAGCTGTTGTCATTAGCGAGCTCTAATCTTGCTCCGCTTCGGCTTTTGACCTGTTATCTGAAGCTCTAGCACCAACTGTCGGTCAAAGCTCGCCATCGCTCATAGTAAATGTAACACCCCCGTTACCAGGGATACTGTGAGGACACGGCGTCCCGCAACTATTCACACATGAACAGTTATGGAACGTCGTGTAAGAGTTTACCATCGCAGTTTACAGCAAAAGACCAACTTATATTACAAGATAATGTTTATCAACCCAGTTTTACAGCAGCGGGCATTGCAAGCCCGAAAAATATTACAACACAAAAGAACTTCCAGGAACTCGAGCGCATCTGAGACCTAAAACCAAGGGTCTTCATCGGGGATTAGCTCCTCAGGGGCTTCTTCGACAGAGCAGCCCTCACCAGCATCTTGATCATCTGATGTGTTCAACAAGCCGTGAGCTAACCAGCTCAGCAAGCCACAATGGAATCTTATCTTAACTATTTGCACGGTTCAACAAAGGTTGGGAGTATATTTGGTTTATTACTTATGAGGATGCAGTTTTATTTGATAAATCTTTTGGAAGATCAAAACAAGACTACTTCATAGATCACAGGGGTTTTCAAAGTTTGATTTACCAACTAATCAAGTTAAATATACTTGTGAAAACTACTTAAGCTTCGCAGTTGGAAATCACCCAATTGACACAACTCCATTAACCGGGAGCACGGCGTATTCGAATACCATTTATTTGACTCTGCAGAGTTTGCTCAGTTTTACCCACGAGCATTCTTAACCCTCATGACTGAGTTAAGAAACCGGGTCTTTTCACTGCTCAGACCTTCACTTATACTCTACCCGATAGGTTCGGAATCCACATACCCTCGGGTATCCGTAGGCCAAAACGGAACGCCAGACCCGAGTCATGGGGACCCATCGTTATTGCGTATAGGTTCTCCATCCCTATACCAACATCCCATGCAGGGTTCCACTCGGGTTTGAGCAGCTACTAAACCAGGGTCGACACGTCAACACCGATGGTTGAGCGATCACTATGTCATGAGCTCGGCGTAAGATTTTAATCCTTATATTTTCTCATGAGGTTCGTAATCTCTACCTCAGGGTAAACGGTGGGCGAAGAGAGAGATGGATTGATGGATGCAGTAGTGGCCACATGTGCATGACTTCATCGTGAGCTCATGATTGCTTAGTCTTTGCTTTGGTTCCGGTAGCATTCCCAGCCACGCTCTAATTTTCAAAAAATATATGGTATTTTAGATATGAACGTCGGCTCCAACATATAATTTTGACCGTTACTTTTTATATCAATATATTTATTAAAAAATATAAAATTATTATATTAAGAATTTTTTGTAACTAATCTAATGATACTATTTTAATTTTACCGACCTAAATAGTTTTTTTATATAAGTAGTCCAAGTTAAAAAAAAGTTTGACTATACGTCTTCTAAAACATTGTACATTTTTGAACGGAAAGGCTACGTGATTTTATTGAAGGCAGTTCATCTCTCATGTTATGGATCCATGCACTACAAGAAAATTGCACCAAATTTCAAGTATAGTCGGATTATAATATTAAGGATAATGATATGATTATGACATATGATATGAGAGATCCATTCCTACGCCTGCATCTACAGTTCACCTGGGTGAAAAAATAGAAACCTTATCCACTTAGCCCTCCGGCCTCATCCCCCTATTCATCTGTAACTCCCCACGATTACATCATCTTCTACGCTCACTCTCTCTGGCCTTATCCCATCGGACCAGTAAGCTTCGACCAAGCTGTTGTCATTAGCGAGCTCTAATCTTGCTCCGCTTCGGCTTTTGACCTGGTATCTGAAGCTCTAGCACCAACTGTCAGTCAAAGCTCGCCATCGCTCATAGTAAAGGAGGTCGTCAGCTGCGGCTAGAGCTCGTGTGCCATGTGGAGGTATTCCCTTCCAAGGATCGGCTGCACATCGTGCACCAGCCGGAGTCCTGCCCCTCTTCCATATGACTTCCTCCTCCTTTCTCTCTCTAGCTCCAAGCATGGCTACAGTAAACTCCTACCAAGCTGTTACATGAGTGTTCAATTCGTACTCGAGGGAGGCCTTCTGCTATAGCCAGAGCTTATTGGAGGTCTTCCCTTTCTGAGGGGTGGCCGAAGCTTATCGAATTTGTAGCTACTGCGGTGAGAGCACACCGATTTGAAGGAGAGGCGATGTTGCCAGGATTTGCAACCATTGGTCATGGTCGGCTAGGGCTCTCAAACTGGGGCCACTGCCGCCTCATCCTCCTCTGAGCTTGGCTCATCAGCGACACCCGAATGCCTGATCCCTCCTGTAGTATGATTGTTGCAAGCATTGTTTTTTAGATTTGTTGCAACAACTTTCTGAAATCGTTGCATGGGGTGTTTCATTTTGTTGCAGTGTGTCTTCCTAAATATTATAACAAAAATAGAATATTATAACTATGGGGGAATTTTGTTTCATATTCATCGGATTGACATTACGCCTTACTGTAAATTTGTTGCATATTCAATTATTTACATTATCTGCTCCGGTTTGAGGTAAATTTGTTGTATATTCAATTATTATCACATCTTTGTAAAAAATGTTGCATCAATTATTATTGAATGTTGCCTCTATTATTTTCAAATGTTGCAATGTTGTAACGTCAAAATTTGAATTTGTTTGTTTAGGATATTTAAATTTGTTTTAAAAACATAGATAAGATCCAACTAATGGTTTCATGCAATTTCGGTAAAAAGTTGATATTTTCTGAAGTTTTTTTTATCGGATATTGTGTGTTATTAGTGTATTTTATTGCACACATTTATTAAAATTATTACATATATTGTCTAAAAATGTTGCATCGGAGCGTCCTTGCAACACCCTAATATTAATGTATACTTTGTGAACCTAATTACTCAGGGCACGTTTTATTTCCCGTCTTATATCTGATTGTTCTTGTGAACCCTGCTTACATATACCTTCACACAAACACGGACTGTGTTTCAGTGTACTTTTCTAGGTACGCACACACAAGCCAATTAAATTATGATTCATGGCCGAATTCATTCACATTTGCTAAAATTAATCCTGAAATATTTCTCGCCGTGCATATATATAGCTAGGATTGACGATGCACAAATATACAATACAAATACAATGCAGACACGTGCGCTCGTACGTTGCCGACGTTGTTCTGTGGCATCCTTCCCAGCTCGCTAGCTGTGTACACATACACAGCATTTGTCATGGCGTCACGGGCACATTTTTTTCCGTCTCCCGTCTTGGACACTTTTGCCATGGGTGGCGTCATGGCGATCACGGATGTTGGAGTACAGGTGCGCGCCATCCGAGACGCCTCCACCCGGAACGCTCCAGAAGCGCATGCGAAAACCGCGTCTCTCCAAAGCGGCTTTGCAGGGTGAGTGACATGCATAGGCCGAAAGTCAAAGACAAAAAAAAAAAATTGAAGCATTATACCTCACATAATTTATCGCTTTTGCGCTCGTTGCAGGAATTCCACAGAAATTATTTCAATTCTCACGAATCGGAAGAAATTTCCGTGTTGTGTTTCTCGGAGGGGATACTTCGGATTTAGTTCGAATGTTGAGACTCTTTCGGCCTCGAAATACATATATAAATTATCTGAGCGATTGGACTAAAATATCTCTCCTTTGTAGAATGTATATATGTAACAACCCTTTGCTTGAAAAGAAAATGAGGAATAGGAGCAGATTTAAGGAAACTAGTAAGATGGCCTATGCATTTGCACGGATATTATCCTTAAAATATATTTAAATGATTTTGACAATATATATATATATATATATATATATATATATATATATATATATATATATATGTGTGTGTGTGTGTGTGTGTGTGATATTATACATTTTGCAAAATAGATTGTCGTAAAACTCCACTTGTGATATTTTAATATTATATATTATAAGAGAGAATACTCACTCTGTTTTCTAATATTTGTCACATGTAACCAAAACTTTTTCCCTAAATACTTGCATAGCAAAACATTAAAAATAACATAAAATTTTCCATTTATACTATTACCTCTTTCTTTTATTATTGCAATACTTACCTATACTACATTCTCATAATGCACATTACATAGTTTATACCGGTATAGCCGAGTGAACATTGGTCAATCTGTCAACCTCTCAATCCCTCCATCCCGTGGAGGTCCACAACAAAAGGGTCAGAATGTATTCTTTTTTTTTTTGATAATTTTAGCATATTATCTTTTTTCTAAGCGATCGTAAATGACCTGTCATCGACTTTTATTATATAATAGATTTTGATTTCTAATTTATATATAAATCAAATTCATTACCTTATTTTACTTTATTTTGCCAAATTAGCATATTTCTAGAATTTTAATTACAAATAAAACAAAACTTTCTTTTTTCACTTAGCTTGGAATTAAAAAACAATTGCTAATTTCCTGTGTTTTTTATTTTGAATTTGCATATTTTTTGGATTGTACTTCTTATAGACTTTCTTTTTCAGTTGTAGGTTGGAATTCGTACATAAATTCCGTTGCTAATTTTTATTTCAAATTAATGTTATTTTTTTACTGTACTTAACATGTACTATTTCTTCTCATGTAAAATTTATTTTTATTTAATTTCAAATTTTAGTTTTACGTTAGAATTCATATACAAATTAACTACTAATTTTTTACCTAATTTTATCTATGTAGGGGGTTTTAATTTGGAGTTCGTATGAAAATCAAACTACCAATTTCCTTTTATTTTTCATTTCAAATTTATGTTATTTTGTTGTTAGTTTTATTTAATTTATAATTTTAGTCTTAGGTTAGAGTTCATATACAAATTCAATTGCCAGTTTTTCATCTAATTTTTATTCCGAATTTCAGGTATGTAGGGATTTAAATTGGCATTTGTGTGAAAATCACATTGCTAATTTTCTTTTATTTTTAATCCTGAATTTCAGTTAATTTTAGTCATTGTTTCTTAAGTAATTTTGAATATTAGTTTTAGGTTAGAATTCATATATAAATCCAATTGCTAATTTTTATTCAAATTTCACCTATGTACGGGTTTTAAGTTGAAGTTCATAAGAAAATCCTATGGCTAATTTCCTCTTATTTTTATTATGAATTTCTATGAATTTTAATTATTATGTAATTTTGAATCTCAGTATTAGGTTAGATTCACATATAAGTCAAACTACATATTTTCATCTGGTTGTTATTTTGAATTTTAGCTATGTAGTGGTTTTAATTTGGAGTGCGCATGAAAATCACATTGCTATTTGTTTTATTTGTTTTATTCTAAATTTTTGTTAATTTTATTTAATTTTTAATATCATTTTAGGTTATAATTTGTATAAAAATTCAATTGTTAATTCTACTTTTTATTCCAAATTTTAGCTATGTAGCGGTTTTAATTTGGAGTTCATATGAAAATCACATTGCTAATTCTCTTCTATTTTTATTCCAAGTTCTAGTAATTTTAATTGTTATTTTTATTAAATTTTGAACCTCAATTTTAGGTTAGAATTCGTATACAAACCTAATTTTATCTAATTTTTATTCTGAATGTCAGCTATGTACGGGTTTTAGTTTGGAGTCCGTAATAAAAATCAAATGGCTAATTTTTTTAATTATACTTGGCGTGGACTATTTCTTTTTAATTTAAGCTGTTATAACTTGAGTCCGCTAGATAGATGGTTAGATGCTTTTCTTTAAATATACCATCCAATTGGTGCTATAATTCAACTTAGTGTCCACTAGATTAAGGGTTAGATGTTTTTCTTTTTTGCGAGAATTTATAATATATTTCTCTTTTTTTCTAAGAAACTCTAAAAGACCTATGATGAGCTTTTAATATATAGTAGATTGCTAAGAAGTACTCGAATCTTTCTTCACCTTGGATGTACTCAAATTTTCCATCCATCTGATTTGTGTTGGGATTTGTGTCGAACCCCGGAGCGTTGACTCTGGATCCTTTGTGTAAATTGCACTAGTCCAGGATTAGATAGTGCACATAGGCACATAGCGGCAACAGCGATACATATCAAGCATGATGACAAACTTTATTAAATAAAAGAGTCCAGCCTTATGGCTAAAGTTTACATCATTTCTGCTCATTGGCAAAATAATAAAGAAAATAACAGTTGAAACAGGTAAATAAACAGCGAAGCCCAAGAGCCTACCCACATGCAGACGACAATAAGATATGACCTACTCGTCTTGGTCCTCACCATAGTTGAAGTAGTCCTCCTCTGAGTAGAGATAGCAAAGACGAGTACAAAGTTGTACTCCACAAGTTACACGAAAAATGCAATAATAATGCAAGGCTAACAAAAGAAGGCATATATAGTTATTTGATCATAAATAAATATTTACAAAAATACAATAAATATATATAAAATTGCTGAATTTAATACAATAAGTAAGGACAAAGATTAAGAAAAATAATATCGTTAGCGCAGGCACCGACCTGATACCAACCTAACCCACCAACCTAACCACGGGTATCCCTCCCAAAAGATTTCACATTTCTAGTTAAAACCATTTTATGAAAAACAAATTCTAATCCGTGAAAAACTTTACTTAGCATGCCCATGACTGGTCATATCCACAACGGTCATATCGCAACCCAAGGCTGGTATGACTGGTGCTACTAGAGAGCACAAGTCACACAGCTATTTTTTTTGCAAAAATTGAACTCAATTAACAAAAGCAAAGCACAAGGAATGTCAAATAATCATTACTCTCATGGTGCTGCCACCACATATTCTTACAATATCCACCTTGATGTGTTATTTGACAAACACTCAAAAGGCAAGAATTTGAGTCTGAATTTTGGACATTTAAAGCAAACAAGTTGCAAGAGCTACTAGTAGTCCAGATTTAAGAGAAAGAAGAAACATGACTACAATGGTAAGATTGGGAATAGTGATAAGACCAAGGAAGAGCAAGTTTTCAACAAAAACTCCAATCCACACCTAAAGCACCTCAAATAGCATAATCTTGCTTATTATCTAAATAAAAAACAATTGTTCATCATGACTAATGTCATAGCAAGATAAAGCATAAAAGAGCAAATGAGAACAAATGTAGTACCACTTGAAAATAAAAGGATAATTAAGACTAAAAATGCATTTTTTTCTCACATAGAAGCTCATTTTGCTGTAATGCATTTTTCTCCCTTTTTAATCATTCTAAGCATTCTCGACCTTAGAAAAATATTCTCCCTCAATATGAAAAAATTCACCCTTTTTACTACTACCGAAATTTGCCTTAATCTTTCTCCCTCTTTTGGCAAAATAGTTATCAAGGGCAAGGGGTTATGAAGCTCGCTACCACCCCCTGTCAACTGAGCATGAAAACAATTAAAAACAACAAGGGAGCAAGAAGGAACATGTATGCATGAATAAAAATGCACAACCTAAAAGTGAGTTTTGAAAATTATCCAAAGTGAGGTTCAAGCTAAAAAGAGACCACTTAAAGCCATATACAACCAATCTAGACAAGATATCATAATTTTGAGTATTCAATTTGATTTTAATTTAAGCAAGGCTTCAAAATGATAAGTCCATCACAAGGTATCTAAGTATGAGCTTACCCATATCAAAAAGGCTAAATTGAATCAAGAAGCTCAAATTGAATCAATTAAAGTGCTAGAAGTTCAATTTTAACCAATTATGCTCAAGCACTAGTTAAAATCCTATTTTGAAATTTTAAAGATCATTTAGGCCTTATCTTAACAAAGCAAGTCATGGACTGGGAGCTATCCACAACTGCCTCCTAATTTTGACCCATGATCACAATTTTTATGGTCTATCTCAGTAAAGTAAGTCCTACACTAGAAGCTAATTATGACTATCTCCTGAGTTTCAGTCAATTTAAATTAAATTCATTTTCATTGATCTCATGCCATTATCAGCCATCTCAAGTATTACACTTAAAAGAATGGTCTTGGTTATACAAAACTCCCGTGAGTTCATACCAAATGAATTACAAGCAGTCTCATAAAGAAGGATTGTTGAGATACCAATTTTAGAAATTCAAGATACCACATGCAAGCATTCATGATTTTTCACAAACGAGGCCATTTTATTAATTTAGGTACTAGTTTAATAAGCAAGACATGCTTTACCAAAGAACTAGCAAAGCACTAAATAAAGCTCAATATAAGATTCAAGGTTCAACATAGCATTATTGACATGGCACATATCATAAAAGGATCACTAGAGAGTAACTAGTCAAAAGATCCATCCTTACAAACTTAAAAGATATCAATTGTGGAAATTGATAGCACTTATGTATTTTAGTTCAAGTTTGCAAATTAAGCTAGAATGGTAAATATTTAATTATACATACAAAAGCAAGACAAAGTTAATTAAGTAGGCATAACATGGCCATGAGCAATACAAATTAAAATTACATCACAAATGAGTAATAGTCAAAGCTTGAATCTAAATACATATTTTACAATGCAATGCTATGAATGCATGATGCAAAAAGGAAGCACAAAAATAAAATTTCCCTATCTACAAGAACCACTTGCAAAAAGGAAAGCAAGAGCTAAAAGTAAGAAAAGGAAACACTCTTGCAAGAAGGAAACCTCTACACAACATGGTCTCTAGCCTAAGAAAAACTCACTGCTAAGGAGCGAATCTACCACACTAGCTATCCCTATCACTAGACGCTAATGAGAGAAAAAGTAAGTCAACTTAGATAGGGTAAAAAATTATAGAGAAACTAGTAGAGAAGAGGATTATGTAAGAAAAACATATGACAAAAAGTGTGACACACACATTGAACTGACCTAAACACTCTGAAACTCCCAAATGCTATGCAATAATGAATTGGAAGCAGTGAATTGACAAAGGTCAAATATAGAACATGTGTCACACCACTTGGCGGTGAGATGTAGTCAAATCTGAGCAAACTACATCCTCAGAAGTGAAAGCCATTACTGGATACCCAAAGTGAGGTAGGAGATCCAAAGAGATTGATATGATCCACATGATCTCCTCCCCACTTTAAAGCCTACATCAAAGAGATAGAAGAAACCTATGCCTCGGTACTAGAGTTAGTGATATAAGATCTAGGAATCTAGTACTGAGACACACGACTAGTAGGAAAAGCTCTAGAGTGTGGATTAGCATGATATGCAACAGAACTCGTCCTAGGGATACCAGAACCCCTTTCAAATCCTCGCCGTGAACCAAAATAATAAAAATCCTATCTAGGGGTAGCTCTAGACCTAAACTCACTCTTTTGCAACCTAGAACCATATCGCTCTCTAAAGCCACCAAAAGAATTAAAGAACCCATCTACAAAGTGAGGTTTAGAGGAAACTCTAGGAATATTAGCTAGACGGGGCTAATACTGAATGCTACTCAAAACTCTAGCACAGTCACAACACAATTTCTTGGCCCACCTAAAATATAACTCTATGATGTGGCTATTCTTCTTACAAAAGGTGCAATGACATTTGACCTTTTGAGGGGGTCATACCTGATGAAGTAGAAGCATCTATATTGATAGAAGAGAACCGGACAAATCTTGTAGAATTGAATACAATCTTGGTAGGCTTAGAAGGGGCAATATAAACTTCTTCACTCTTAACTGCTCTCATAACCTTTGGAGGATGACTCTTGAAATGCTCATAGTGGTTGAACCCTAAACATCTATTGGCTTTGCTAATTGGATTGGTCTACGATCATGTTTATGTTCTTTTTTCCACTAGAGAACTTCTCGAGGGTTTTCTGTAACTAATCATTTTTCTTAGCTAGAGTAAAACAAGACTCACAAGCTTTGCTCTTAATAGCTCTAGCGTATCTATCCTTGTGCACAACCACTTTGAGCTTCAAAGCCTCACAAGACGCACAAGATACATCCTTGATTCTATAAAATTACTCATCAAACTTTACTCTAAAAGACTCATACATGTCATCTAGATCTTGTCCAATTTTAGCACAGAAAGTAATAGATTCTTTATCCCTTTTGTCTTCCAATATTTTTGTGTGGGCTTCAATTTTAGAAGTGAGCTTAGGGCAAATTTCACAAGTTCCAGCTCTAACATAATTAAGCTGGTTAGTTAGTTCTTTCATTTTTTCTTTCCTAAACTCGCAATAAGGACAAGAATACTCAAAATTGAATTGAAGCAATTTTCCAGTTTGCATGACAAGTTTCTATTCCAATCATCACAACTCAAGTATGGCAAAGTACTAGCTCTAGAAATGTCCCCAGCTCCTAAGCAACTAGAACATGGACTTGCTTTGATGTTAACAATTTTAGTTATAGTATTTTCTAGTTGTTCTAGCAAAGATAACTCAAAAGATCTCAATTTATTAATTGTAGCATACAAATAAATGCAAGAATTACAATTGTCAATATCAAGAATAGT
Source organism: Bonia amplexicaulis (assembly GCA_036346245.1). Lineage (NCBI taxonomy): Eukaryota > Viridiplantae > Streptophyta > Magnoliopsida > Poales > Poaceae > Bonia > Bonia amplexicaulis. The sequence continues at coordinate 5,767,235 of CM070757.1, forward strand.
AGTTCTAAGCCTATCCATTTGCAAGACTAGGAGCTTATTTTTAGCTTTAAGCTTATCATTTCTTTTCACTAATCATTCCAAGTGCTTAATTTGCTTTACATGATCAGTTGCTAATTTATCATATTTGAGCATAAGAGAGTCAAAAGAATCTATCTCATCATCATCATTATCCTTGATGTAGGAACATCCTTGTCATGCCTGCTTTTGGAATCAACATCGCGAGCAGGCATGAGGCACAACCCACAGTCCAGTGAGTCAAAGGAATCTACTTGCTCATCGCTTGAAGTTGCATGATCAAATCGCTCATGTCTTGATCATTGAGAGCTGTGAGCAACGACATGGTCGTCTTTCTAATTGCGTCGTTGTTCTTGAAAGGTCACTGAGACATCTTGTTGTAATCCTTCTTATACTCCTTTCTCTCATAATCATCAACATGCCTATTCTCTCTAGAGAAGGCCTGAACATGTATAAAATCCCTGTGTCTTTTCTATGTGTGGTCAGGCGTTTGAAAGATTCCCCAAACCAAATAATCATACGTAAGATCGATACTAAAGCATCGATAGGAATATTCTCACAAGAAGTGTCATTCTTGACAGGATCAATCACAAGGCCATCGTTGGTAGACTTTTGGACTTCTTGGTTATGACGCCTATCTCATGGGTCTTGAGCCATGAATATAGCTTATCCATAGTCATAGTTACTGTTGTAGGGGTGGCCCCCACCTAAGCCCAGCCGACCTGTTAGAATGTTGTAAAGGCCCAAAGTGGGACATGTGTAATGGCATAAATGCCCCTCAAAAGGATACTTAAATGTAAGGGTACCGTTGTAAAAACACTCCCCATGTGGATATATATATATACAATACAGGCCATGGGGAAACCCTAAGCATTGCTCACCTAACTCTCCACTACCATATCTCTCTCTCTTTGTTTGGTCTGTAACCACAACAGTTACCAAGTCTACCTTGTCACTGATGGATGTGACTTTTATTTCCCAAACACTTATGTCAAGAGCACTCAAGGCATAAGCCGCACTCAATTGCAAACTCAATGAATTTTTTCTAGATCATGCATAGATGGATGAGATATTAACTCAAGGTGATATCCCCACCTCTTACACGGCTTTGGAACTAGGAAAGATCAAGCAGAAAGAAATCCAAATAACAAAGCTAAGCAAATAAAAAACACAAGAGGGGATACATGACACAACTCACTTGGGAAAAATTTGGATATTTATTTTACTTAGAGAGGAAAGTTTTATAGACAATCCCTTAGAATAGCTAAGCTCTAAGCCTAGAGCACACACACAAAGGCTCTACACTTGGAAACCCGAACCCTAGAATACTTGAAGAGACTTACCTCTCACAACTCAACATGAGGCTTATATAGTGGAGGCTCCTCACCTCACACCAAACCCTAACCAACATATCCTTAGTGGATCACACCACTTACACATAGGAAAACTCGATAACCCACATACAAATGGGCTTTGCATTATACACATTTGTATGCTTTTCAAATTGCGACTTCTCAAAGGCTCCAACAGCCCAATAAGACATTCCACTTACAAAAACATGACTTAACTACTTAGACCAGCGCTGTGGTTTTACAAACCACCACTCCATCTGGTATTGGACAATTTCTATAATTGCGACCCCACCAGTCTTCGTGACAACACAATGCCCATGACTTATTGCCAAGATCATACGCCTACACTGAGGCCGTCACCACTTAAAATGCACAAGATTAATTGGCACACCACATGCACGCATTGTCTCCTCATGATCCTTGTCTTTCTCCTGTGCTTTTGGCTTGAGATGATGCTCCACTCGGACTTACACGACACTCTATGGTCTCCAAGCCTCGGTCTTGCTGCTGTCCATAATCCATCATCAAAGAGCATGCACATCAAAGACAAAGCAATTGATCTGAGCACAAATGACATGCACTTAACTCTCAATTAGCAAAATATGTGCATGGACCTACGCCATGACTAACCTTACATGGAAACCTCATGATTAGCACTTGCATAGACATACCATGACTAACGCCTACTCGCACTCTTGCTGTGACTAGCATCCAAAAATAGAACCACTCAGCAACTAGATAGAGGGCCGACCTGACCGCTGCAGCTAGGCCGATCAGACCGCTAGGCAATGCCGGTCTAACCACCACCTCACAGCGGTCAGAGCGCCACTTGTAGGATCAAGAATGACCGACTAGAGGGGGAGGTTGAATAGGAGGTTTCTAAAATTTAAGCCTTAATTGATAATTCTAACAAGAATAAGCTAATACAAGATTCTAGTACATGTCAAAGCTAATACAAGATTCTAGCACATGTCAAGAACTAAATTATAAGTTTTGACTAAAGCACCTGAAGGCTATGCTACAATGGAGGATTTCCAAATCCAGCTAGAGTGTGAGCATCTAGGGGCTACTAGGAGTCTACCGAGGGGGTTAGCACGTCGGAGAAGCTCTGGAGCGGCCAGATGGAGAGAAGTAGAGGCGGCGCAGAGGTAATCCATGGTGAGGGAGCTCCATGGTTGGGAAGAGCTGCAAGTGATGATGCATGAGCTTAGGGAAAAGTCAAGGATGCTTTGAGGGAGAAGAATTAGGCTGGGTCTCACCAGAGAAGAACAATGGCTAGTGGTGATGCTCCTAGCTGGAGATGAAGACGACGGCTCAATCCCGATTAGTGTCTATGCGAATCACAAAGTAAAATGAAGGAAATGCTCTAGGGGATGTGTGACACAAAGTGGCGCGGTTAGAGAGACAAGAGGTCCACTGGAGAGCTCAGGCCATTGCGGAGCTTGGCGGAGCACGCTCACCGGTGAGGAGGGAGATGTGCGTTCTGGGCGAAAGGAAGGGCTAAAAGCTTGGTTTCTCGTGGAAATGGAGTGAGGGTGAGATGAGGAAGACCATGGCACAATTGAGGGTGCTTTATAGGGATGAGATGGCTGAGATTGCTTTGCGAGTTTCTCATGAGTATGGCGGAGCTGGCGTGGCTCGATTCTTCTCATCGGTGCGCGACGTGTAGAAGAGACAAGGGTGGGGGAGACTCGACGCAGTGATGCGACAGGTAGGCAGTAGCAGATGCGAAGCTATCGGCGTGGTGTCAAAACCTGGCAACATCAGCCATGGTGGAGCTGTTACGAGTGTCGGAGGTGGAAGATGAGTCCTACGGCTGGGCCTGACGCGTCAGCAAGCGAAGGTAAGATGGCCTGATGGGTAGGGTCAGGTCCTACTCATTAGCGTCATGTTATAAATGGGCAGAGAGAAAATGGGTTTCAAAACTACACCTTCGCAAATGGAAAGCAGAAAAGATAAGTGAGTAAAAGCTTATTTGGTTCGTCTGACAGCTTTGTGAAACTTTAAACATATCAAACGAACGAAAGTTTTGTGGAGGCGCCTGACACAGTGTAGATTTTTCGAAAAATCTTTGAAGGCTACTATTTTGTGTAACATGCACTAATTTAATTTGAATAATTTAAGAAATATGCTCAAATTTTCATTTACGGTGCCATGATCTTATTTATGAGTTTTTGAGATGATTTCTATTGTAAATTCTCCAAGGCCACTTTATGGATCATCTTTTTATATTCGATTTTGATTTCAAATTTAAATTTCATTCATTGTAATTTTCTTTTTTAAAATTTGTGTTTGCAAATTACTTTTCCAAAGAACTCCAATGAAAGCCAAAGAAATAAGATGGATGCAAAAAAAATTTATTTTTTACTCATTTTTGTACTACTTGAAATTTGGGATTTTATATCCAGCCTTCGGTCCACTGGTTCATCGGTTCAACAGGCAGTTTGCATATTAGACACAATACCACCGTTGCTTGGGTGGTAAGCAAAGCCAGCTTAAAGCTCCAACCCCACACGATCTTGGCTTTGAACCCCCTATCCGCGCATCATGCATCATATTTACATTCACCATGTAGACCTGTTCACGGTTGGTCTAGTCCGATGGCCCGGTCCAAACCCGGTCTGATGGCCCGGTCCAAGCCCGATCCGATGGCTCGCAGGAGCCCAGAAAAGGCCCTATGATATTAATAAATTTATAAATATTACTATTTTATTTCAAAATGGGTTTTTTGAGTTTCTTCAGACCGAACCAGACTTAGACCTGCACATGTGAGGCTGGGCTAGGAAAGGCCGGGCTTTTCCCAGCCCGGCCTGGCTCGATTGATGAACAGGTCTAACACCATGGTTGCACACACATGAGAGGATAGCTCACCCGGTCCAACCGTAGCCTGTTTTTCTTGCGGTTTAGTGGGAAGCCGACCAAACTAGGCTCCGATTAGGTTTTCTCCCATCGACCGCCGGTCCGGTCCGATCTAGTTTTAGTAACTATGTTTCTGTAAAGGAGAACCGTGTTATCTACCACCAGATTACCAACTGCCACACCGCTTGAGCTTGAATGCTTGACTTCGCCCACAGTTAGATGAAAATATACCGCACAAATGTTGATAAACTTGTATTGCACTCTCTCTCTCTCTCTCTAAAAAGTTGTGACATCGATTCCAATGTTTGCACAAGAGTATAAAAAAAAACCACCCCATATATATAGTGCGGTGGTAACTTAAAAAGTAAAAGTTAAAGAATAAATTGATCTATATATGCATGCAAGTAGGTTAGCTGCAAAGTCTAATGGCTTGTTTTTTTGGTTTTATCTTATAGTTTTTGGTTATAGTTTATTAGTCTAATAAATAGTAATTGCTGAGAGAATCTAAAAACCAAAATATCATGGAAAACCTAAAAAAACAAGGATAAACTCTTGTAACACTTTGACTAATCCCATCCACCTGGCATATATGGCATAAGTCAAGTCAAGCAGAGCACAATGTACTCAAGCCCAGTTTGGCAGGACTATTCTTAAAACATAACAACCATCAACATCATCTGACCACCAGCATACTTTTGCCCCTACAATTCTTGCTTTTAGCATGAATTAACATGTGCACACTCACAAATTAAAGGGCAAACCAAACAACATTTTCTTTAATTCATAGATTGCTTGAAACTTCCTTTTTCATTTACAGTATATAAGTGCCAAAGCCTTAATGGAAGTACAGAATGACAGGGAAAAAAGATTCTACTAAATTACTACCCCACAAGCACTCTCTTTTACTCCTAGCTTTTATTACTGTACTTCTCTTGCTAGTGTGAATTCTTCATGAACATCATATCACACTACGCTAATGCAGCTCCAAGGAAATTAACCAGAGAAGCAGTAGTAATTAACACAAATAACTGCCCTGTTTAGTTAAGTTATTAAAACAGTGAGTTTAATTTACAGGGGTTAATTAGTAAACTAGAAGAGCTCAAGCTTGTTCCATGCCTCCTCAGCGCTAACCCTCTGGTATTGGTAAGCGTTGAAGGTGTCCTCGTACACCGGCGCCGCCGGCGGCTGCACCAGGCAGTCGTCCCACGGCGACGGCGCCACCGCGATCATGTCGTCCAGCCCCATCAGGCACATGGTGTCCGGCCACTCCATGATCGGGAACAACGTGTCTTCGTCGCAGCTGGTCGACGCCGACGACGAGGACGACGCCGAGGTGGAGTAAGACGTCGTCGGTGCCGATGCGGCGGCGCACGTTGATGTTGGCGGCGGCGGCTGGTCGCACAATGGCACCATGATTTCGTCCGGGTGGATCATCGGCACCTCGTCAGTGCAGAAGCCAGGGGACTTCCTGAGGAGGTACTCCTCGTCGTGCTGGTCCGCGGTCGCCGTCTCCGCCTCCGTATTCTTCTCCTCTGGATGCTTCTGCTCCGGCGGCGGCCCTTGAATCTCCGGCGAGTCGCGGGCCAGCGGTGGATGCCGGTCGTGCTGCTGCTGCGGGGGAAGGGGCTTGTGGGTGACTGGGTCGATCCCCATCTTCCTGAGCTTCTTCTTGATGTGGGTGTTCCAGTGGTTCTTGATCTCGTTGTCCGTCCGCCCTGGCAGCTGGGATGCGATCTTGGACCACCTAACGATTTTTTGAAAAATGTAAATAAACAATTTTAATTGTAGCCTGACTGGTAAACACACACATATATACATTAATTTACAATTATAAGAATTGCGATAATGGTATACTAGTGGTACCTGTTGCCCAACTGGGCATGCAGGTCGATGACGAGCTTCTCCTCGGTGTCGGAGAGCAGCCCCCTCTTGAGGTCCGGCCGCAGGTAGTTCGTCCATCGAAGCCGGCAGCTCTTCCCGCACCGCAGAAGCCCTGTTTGCGCAAACATATATGTCAAAATTTTCAGCAACAGAACCAAAAGAAAATCGCGCAACCGGGACCGCGGTTCCAGGGGATCAATCCGGTGGATTATCGACGAGGCAGTGAGGCACGCACGCACGTACCGGCGAGCTTGGGCACGGCGCGCCAGCAGCATTGGCCATTGCTGAGGATGAAGCTGACGAGCTTCTGGTCCTCCTCCGCCGTCCACGGCCCCTTCTTCAGCCCCACCTTGTCGCAGCACGGCTGCCTCCCCATTGCTGCTGCGGCTTCCTCCCAAAATTGATTTGCAGCCAAGTGATCAAGAACAAGCTCGCAGCTCACAAGGCAGGTGCGTGATTGATCTAGAACTAAGAACAAGCAATGGCGGCACAGGCTCTGATCGTGAGTTGAGATGGACGAGGAGTAGATGGATGAGGAGTACTAAGGAACAAGGTGCAATCCTCACCTTGCTTTATATGGGGGAAGAGGAGGAGGAGGGGACATGACACCAGCAGCTAGCCAGCAACTAACGACCACATCACAAAGGTCGTGTAGCGTTAGTGTACCCGCGTCATGCGTGTGCGATGTGGAGTTCAAGCCTTCTATCCATGCATACGTGTCGCGGCGGTGAGGCTGAGCGGCGGGCCCACGGCGGGCGTCGGCAGTGTTGCCGGGGGAACCTACGTGCCACCATGAGGCCTGAGCTTCTGCTCATGGGTCCCTTTTGCTTGCTTTGCAGTTGCAAGTGCTGCACTACAAAGCTTCCTGCTTTCCCTTTTGTGTTTAGCAAAATTATCCTCGGTTCATCATTCGTTTTTTGTCTTCTGTTTGTCGGATTACGCGGTTGTTGTGAAACTTGATCTCTGCGAGTGTTCAGTCATTGTTCTAGAGCTTCAAATATCGCGTACAAGGGATCCTTCCTTGCTGTCCTAGCAAGGATAGAAATTTCCATTCCTTCATTCTGAAAATAATAAGGTATTGCGACGGAATGCGCGTATATATTGCATATTAAGCATTGGTCAGCAATTCAGAGGTTTGCAGCCGCAGACAGCTCTACTTGGTGGACAAAATTTTGGCAGCCAGCAGGTTGCAAAGTTTGAATGATGCCATTGCATATAAAGGCCAACATTTTCGCTCCTTGTCAACATATGGAACTCCCCATGACATCACAGAAATGAAGTGCTCGCAAGTTTGTGCTTGCTAGCTCCAAACATTCTGAATCCTGTCCTTAACAAACAGATTGTGAATCCTGCCCGGATAGCGGCGGATTTGGAAGTTGGAACTGAATTGGATTGGTTAAATATGACATAGACGGTGCATAAAGAAGCTCTGAATTGTAGAAATGGCAGCAGTAGTTTGTGTTGGGATACGTGTAGACTGCACTAGCGCAAATTTAAAATTTCTACTACGTAAACTAGTAAGTCGTGCGAGTAAGAGATCACAAATTGTTACCACTAGACGTGTAATGTAACGAAAGAAGAGTTAAAACAGTCTGGTTTAACGTAGCGCACGTTAATGTAGTAAAAGTAGTTGATCGAACACGAGAAGTAGTCAATCTTCACGAGCCTATTGTCTTCTCCTCGTGATCATCCCTATCAGTGCCCCTACTAAAGTCTACACGTCTGAGGATGGAACCCTGTGCTCCGATGTGCTAGCACCAGCGCGCATAGCAGGGGTTTTGAGATGTGGCGACTAGGGTTTTGATGGATGTATCTTGCGATCTCCTCTGATCCTCATTTTTTCGTACAACCCTCAGCCCCACGACTCTTTTGATATATAGCCTCCAATTGGATACTCATCTAATACGATTAGAGATCTTATCCAACTCGGAGATTCTCTTACCAGATCCTTATCTAATACGAGTAGAGATCGTATCCCACTCGGAATCTATTATCAGGAGTATTATTATTTCACTTCGTTAAATGTGCGACCCTATAGCTTCATGTATACTTAGTTGTAATTTGAAAACATATTTCTGATCATTGGTCGATAGCGGTCCCTGGTAGGACATATCGACGTCCAAATATACACAAAAATCAATCTAGACGAACCTTATGCAATATTACGAGTGGAAATGGATCGAATAGCGCCTTTACTATATTCGTATTTGTATTTTATAAATGAATACGAATTAGAATATTATTGAATACGAATATGAATATGAATTGAATATTATAACGAATACGAATTCGAATCGAATATCTACTCAATTTGACCAAATGCGGATATCCTCGTAACTTATGTAATATGAAGATATTAATGATATTTTATCCTCGTACAGTCACGCTTAGTCATTCTAATTCATTTACTTCACCTAAAGAAACACAAATTCACGTTGAATTAAAAAAACTTATCCAACTAATAAGTCATATTGCAATAAAATATGTATATTGCTTTGCCGAATACGAATACGGATATGAATGGTCAAATAAAATAATATTTCGGATGGTAAAAGTCCATACTATATTTGTATCCATATTTTTTATGCGAATTCGAATTCGAATAGTAGAGAAATTGTGAATCAGATGAAAAATCTCTACCGTATTTATATCCTATCGAATATGGTAACCAAATAATTCATATCTATTTCCTACCCCTATGTAATATGATCTATAACCAGGTCTTAGTCACTCACGATCAGCTCATAATTCCTTACGACCAGATCATATATGGTTAGGGCCAGTTCGTATCCGCATACGACCAGATCGTAAACCAGTTTGTGATATGCCTGACCAGGTCACAGCCAGTCAGTACACTCATACTACCAATACGCATCCGGTTGGGCCTATTGACCTATTTGCATATTCTCCTTTTGCCTCACGATATTCGATTAAACTTCAAGTGAGAAATATGTCATCCGTGAACTGTTCAATCTTTCCCGATCTAATGATGGATAGTTTCTTGCGATCAACTCTTCGACCATTCATAGTATGGTCATACACTTTCTTTATCTGACGATATCGAGTGATCCAGATATATCTCTCCTATTATGTAGGAGGGGGCAAATCTCATATTTGACCAGTCATATTCATTCACATGTTTTGTAGCATACCAAAAAGCTACATTTTAAACTACCTAGTTACGATGTAACGTTTGGTAACTCCTAATGGCACTATTACACATATAGAAAATTATGCTAATATTAGGTATAAGGATTATACATCATCATTGCTTGAGATCAACTAATAACATATAAGACATAACAATCTCAACATGCCTTAAGGTAGGTTAATCCAATAATAATGATTTAATGTCTTCATATCTATAACCAGTGAAACATTATCACCAATCAATATATATGCTAGTCTATAAGTCACTAGTGTCCTGATCAGTGACATCCGACTAAGGATATTTTATAATGAAATCATACAACTAATAAAGGGTTTTTCACCAACAAATCGCATACTTATCTACCTTTATAAATTATAATTCATTTATGGAATATAATAACATTTATTCAGAAGATCATAATTATAAAAATATTATAATCATCTTCATGATTACCTCTAGAGCATATTGCTAACAGTTTGATCACATAGCAAGGCTGTATTAAAGTATTAGTTGATCTTGGATTTAACTGATCCACTAACCAACAGTACCCATCAAGACTTGGCTTCAGGAACAGGTCGAATGATCGATTCTTTGTTAACGATCACCTCATTTTTCGACTGACTTTTCCAGCAAGCTTGAACTGGAATGCTTAATCTGAATTTCAGAGTCAAATTAGAGTGTAGTGGTCCACTCTATCATTTCTTTTCTCTCACTAATCAAGAATGCAGAGATTATCCTACTTTGTCAGGATAAACATATATTATTGGGCACCCAACACATCTAATTAAGCACTCTTTAGACAATCAAAGCATCTGACTTGACCTAAAACTAGCCGTCAGTAAACCGTGTTTCGGTGTCGCTGCGAGGTCCGATTTGTCACTCATGGGAAGATACCATGAAAAATAAGAGGTCACCATGGGTGCACTTTTGCTCCCATCATCCTTAATCATTTCACAATTGAAGGGGGTTGTTGCTTTTTGACATGGGATGTGAAAGCATCAGCACCCTGAAGAGGAGGGCCAGGTGCCAGTACCATTACTAATCCTTTTCTCGAGCCGCTTCCACACCAAGAAACAGATCAGATCACCATACATGATGGGGTGGTCCAAAGATTGTGTTCTCCCAACCAACGCCTCCTCCCCACCGTCTGTCTCATGCAAGAATCAAGATCGCATCTAAGCTCATATGTATCACTCACGATCACAAGGCTCTCTTTTGCTCTTGCTCTGCAAATTCGGAGCCTCCGGACGCGTGTATTCGGGGGGTGTTGGTGCTCATGTAAATGTCATGGACCTGACGACGGTCACCGGCACAGCAAAAGTTTCAGGCTGTGAGGTAGCTGCTGGTGCTGTATTTTTTGTGTGAGAAAGAAGAGGTGCCCTTCACTTCAGTTCATGGCAAGGAGCAGGGGATTGGATGGAACGGCCCAGCTACTGCCTTGACTTGGAACTCACTAGTGAAGGGTGTGGTAGTAAGGACCCTTTACGTGTCAGAATTTCCGGGGACGTAACTGGATGCTGCCACCTGCTCCAACGGTGTCCATGGTAATTCCAGGATGTTTTTCAAAGATCTGCAAGGTCATTTCACCGTGCTAGCACCGTGAAATACTGTTGCGAAATTGGTGGGCAGCAGCTGGATATGCCCCGCGACGTACAAAGGCATGTTTTTATTGGTTTTTATTTTTCTATTTTTATTTAGAAAATTAAAAGTTAATATAAATATTTGATTTCTCTAATTCTCTCGCTATCGTTTTGTTCTGGAGATAAGGTTGGAATCACGAGTACATTATACACCTCACTCCTCTCGCTCTTATCATGCACACATATATCTCTTTTAATTCCTGACCACTCGTGTTCTTTTTTAAAGTCATCTTTTTAATTATTATTATTTATTTTTAACTAAAAATCACGATCACGACGAAAAATAAAAAGTCAACTCACCCGTTTCCAGTTTCACATCGTGGCAGGAGTCGTGATCTCACCTTTACATGTGGTCTAAACTCTTAAAGACCCAAATAGCCCTCCATCGGTAAAGTTACTAGATTCGGGATTCACCGTGTTCATTGGGTTCCTCTTGGAATTGACCGCTGGTGAGCAATGGAAACGCAAGAACTTGAGCAGAAATTTTTTTGCCCTGGTTTACCCCTTTCAGGTTAAATACTGATATTGGCCAGTGGTGTAAATTTGGTGGCATAAACAAATCCTATGAGCATATACGAAATTTCTTTCGAAAACTAATGAGAGACTATGTACTAGATCTAATATATATTTGTGATAAACAATTGGTACTTTGGTTAAGTTGAATTTGAATTTTGTGAAAGTTTTAGAAAATTCAGATTCCAATCTGTACTGTCAGAGTTCAAGTAGTCTAACCGCCATAGGGACTGCGGTCAGATCGGCAGGTGGCCGATAGTCTGACCGCCATGGGGTAAGCAGTCAGACCAGCCATGGACCTTTGAAAAATTAGACACCAAACACTTACATAGGTTTATCTGGGGATGAGTTTGCACTTAGTCCCTCTAGAAATGGAAACTAAAACTGAAACTACATCGAATTTAACTGAAATTTCAGAGAGAGTGTTTTTCGGCGCAGTTAAGCGATCAAACCGGCCGGTGGTCTGACCTGGACAGTCTGATCGTGTTAGACCATGTGGCTAGGTCTAGAATATCTGTGATGATGAATAATTGACAATGTTGCTTATTGGTGTTATTTGAGGCGTGTGACTTGTGTGGACTCATGTTGGTCAAGTTCGAAAGATGTTGCTTTGGTCTTTACGTGTGGAAGGTAATTCGGAGACGATCGTGGTCTACGGCGGAGACCGGAGATGACTTGGTGCAAAGTCATGGTCCAGAGAGTTAAGGATGCTGAAAGAGATGACCATGCTCGAGTTGGGACGCATAGGGATCAAAGATGGATGATGCGTGTTGGAGCTACGGAGGTGCGGTTCGGAGGCTACACACGTGACAATTTTGGAATGTCCAAAATTGGGTAGTATGACATGTTAAAAACCCCTTTTCTTACGTAAGAGTTTCGGATCCCTTATTTGTTAGAATTGAATAAGAACTTATTTGGTCCTTAAACTATAAATAAAGATAGGGTTAGAGGCTAACCCCAAGGCTAGGGAGATATAATTTTCATGCTAAGGTTTGAGGGGTGCTAGTAGGGCACTTTACAACCACAAATATGATGATCCAACAATAAAAAATTAGATCTAAAAAGGAGGATGCCGCATCTTGCTTACTTCGCTTCGTCTTGCACCAATCACTGAGCCCAAAGAAATCCCGCGAGGCATCCTGCTTCAAGTAGCACATGATGTCATCGCATGTATCCTTGATTTTGGTTTGCGTGCGTCAAACTCAGTGCGCACGACCACGACGTCGACCTCACGCTATCTTTTTCCCCTTTTTGCTATCTTTTTGTTTTTGTTTTGTTCTTACTGTGTTGGCAGGTTGGACAATCAGAATGTTGTAGTACTAAGAAAGAAAAAAAGGCTATCGCTACAGATTACAATCATTTATCCCCCTATGATTGCCATTGACGATACTACAGATCAACATGGTGTTAGCGATCAGATCGGCCCCAACGGTCTGACCAGCCTGGTAATGGAGTTACCAGGTCGGTCAAATCGAATGCGGTGGTTTGGTTTGGTCAAGTAGTGGTTGAGTGTGTGCATGGCATGGGTGCCATGGATTTCCTATGTTTCGTTGCATCATGCATGGTTTTGACTTATGTGAGTCAAGTACACAGAACTTGTGCTCAGTATGATTGTTTGGTCTTTGGATGTGTATATGGCTTAGAGGATATAGTAGTTAGCGGTAATGGACAGGGACTAGGCGGGGGAACTGAGGTCTATAGTGGTCCTGTAACTCCGGATGAGACTATGTGACTCAAGGAAGGAGCACAAAGATCATAAGGATAGTTGAGAGGTGAGTTTGTAGATGTGGTGCGCCAAGTAATGAGGCCGATGCATGTAGAGATAGTTCGAGGGAGTCCGAATGCATGAAGATGTGATAGTTAGTTATTGAGCACTATGGGTTAGATATTAGGTACTGCAGGTTGTGTGTCAAAGCATGTTGAGATGCTTTGAGGTAAAGATGAAGACGGAGTCAAGAGAAGGTGTCCAGAATCTTTGTTAGGGACATTTTGGACAAATACCTAAAATTGGACATGAAGCCTATACCAAAACCACGGCGTAGAGAGGTGCAAAGGAGGTGGTTTGTAAATAGGATAGAGTCGGTTGTGTGGAGTTGATCAAACACTAATTTGTTAGTGGGTTGATCCTTGTAAGCGTATTGAGAAGTGTGCATGAGTGTGTAAACCCGTGTTAGTGAGGTTGATGGGTTTCTCTAGTAATCTTAATGGGTTAGACCCATCAAGGGTTGTGCTGATTATTTAGAGGAGAGGAGAGGATGTGGTAGATTCAAGGATTCTATGGTTTAGTTTTGCACTACTACCTTGTCGCCTTCCATCGTTGTATGAGAGGGAACTTGAGAGAGAAAAGCGTGGTGTTTTGGCTGCACCTTGTAATCATCCATGACTATGTTAATCTCATCATCAACTGAAATAGATCAAAGCCTTTTCTCAATCATGTTCTTGCTTGAATTATCTTGCTCTTGCACTAGATTTGTGATTTCGGATTCATGGGAATTCTAGCCCAATCTCTTGCTAGGACATGTGAGAATACATCCAAAAGACCTTATGTCTTAGATCCTCGTGAGCAAGCATTAATTTAAGATCTAGGGTTTTTGGTGTTCTTGTGACAGAGTCTCATTCTCCTCAAATTGGTGAACTCGAGCCCAAGAACTTTGTGATTTTTAATTGATTTAGGTTCCTATTGCATTGAACATGTCTCAAGCAAAACTTGGAAGTGTTGGATGAGGTTGAGCAAGTTCTTGAGATTTGAGCTTTTGTCCCAAGAGGTGTTTAGATCTAGGAACAGGGGATCGGTCAGACCGGTCCTAAACTTGCTAGACTACCGGCCTATGGGTTGACACCGATTCTGAGCCAATGATCAGACCGGCCTCCCAACGATGATCTGACTGGGCCTGTACAGTGGGCCACTGATTTGTTGGTTCTTATTTGTAGTTTTGTTTTTCTTAGCCGTGTTGGTGTGATCTGAACTGAGTTATTGTCATGGTCACTCAAGTGAAGATTTTGAATACCTTAGTAAAAAGGGTTTTGGGAATCATCCACCCTTCTCTGATTGTCGAAATTGGTCCTACAAGTGGTATCGAAGCTTAGTTAAGCTATTCCTTAGGGATCTTAACTGGTCTTAAGCGCCATGGCATCAACCAGATATTTCACCAAGCCACCCGTCTTTGATGGGTTTGACTTCCCATATTGGAAGGTGAGGATGAGTACATACATTCAAATCAAGGCAATACAATCTAGGAAAAGGTCAAGAGTTCCTAGGTTGTCCTTGCTGATAATCAGATCCCTCTGACAAATCTTCCAGATGTCGAGGCAAGCAGTAAGGCTAGAAATCTACTAATTCAGGGACTCGATATAAATGAGTTTGACTGTGTGTCATCTTGCTTCGACGCACGATATCTGATGGACTCTCACTGATTACCATGAGAGCTCTACAGCTGTCAAAGAGGTACATCAGAACAAATTCAAGAAGAATATCAAAAGTTTGAGATGAGACCTGGAGAGTCTTTGGATGAGTTGTTTGTTGGTTTTCACAAAATCCTCAGTCACTTAAAAGCTATCGGTGTTGTCTATTCCGACTCTAAAAATGCACGTCAAGTCCTTGGAGCCTTGGACATGTTAGTTTGGGAGATGAAAATCATGTCTATCAATGGAATTGCTATCATGAGCGAGCTTACCTTGCATTAGCTTTACTCAAGATTGAAGACTCATGAGATCAACTTACTCCCTCGCAAGAACAAGTGTGAGTTGATGGTACTTGTGACTGATCCCGCGAAGAGTTCTTCTTCTGACCTAGTTGAATATGCTTCTTTTGGATTCCCTTTGTGTGCCTTACATGCCATGAATGATGATCACCTTGAGCAGATTCCTGTGGAGAACCTAGCCCTCCCATCCACCAAGTTCACTAGAGTCTTAAACACTATAAGGATGAGAAAGAGAAGAGGATGTCCTATCCGGTGCTTCAAGTGTGGTAATCTCAACCGCATTAGAGCCAACTGCCCTAAGCTCAAGGGCAAAGAGGAGAAGGAGTACCACAAGTGTTCACCACCTCGGGATGCCAAGCCAAAGAAGCACAACTACCATAAGGTAGTCCACCGAGTCCTGTCCACTCTTGAGCAACTTAACTTGAGTGACGTGGACCTAGGGACCAAGGAGGAGGATGAGCCGAGAGGCAAGAAGAAGGTGAATAGCTTTACTAGCATGTGCTTCATGGCAAGCACTGATGACATCTCTGGCGAGGATGATCTCTACAGCGATCCTGATGAGGTAAAACCCACATACGATGAGATATCTCATGTTGTAGTTCTTCTAGATGATCTTAAAAAATGCAGAAAGAAAAATGAAGAATCATGATTTCTTGGTTGAGGGCTTGAACGCTGAAATTAGTAGGCTTAGATCTTTAATTTCTGATGACGATAATTGTGAATCTTGCCTAGTGATGCACTCTGAGTTTGACAAGCCAAGGACCATTCATTCTAATGTTACTAGTCAGCTTAGAGTAGCATTATGTAAAATTGAGAAGATAGAAGCATGCTTTACTATTGGCACTGCTATGCATGCCTATGTTGTTGATGAGTTGCTAGTCACTAGGGATAGCCTTACTAAAATAAAAGTTATTCTTCTTACTAGTTCCTTAGTGTATACTTCTCATGCTAAACAACTCAAACATACTAATAATCAAATTGCTCAACTCGAGTCTAGCAACTCTTTTATGTACTTAGTAGCTGGAGACATGAATGCTTTTGCTTTATCTTACTCTAAGTGTACTGTGCTAGATTTCAAACTTAATAGTGCCATAGGTAAAATTCTGAATTAACTGATGAAAGGCTTCACTCTATGACTCTCTCATGCTCAAATTGTCCTAAGTTAATTGCTAAAATTAACATATTAACTAGAACCCGAAATGACTTCTTTGCTAAAGAAAAAACTTAATGCATCTTCTGTATCTAAGAAGTATGATCCTATTGCATCCATTTATGTGCATCTGTGTTAGGATAGGTCAGGATTTAGATGAGATACATAAGGCATTAGAGTCAAGTTTGATTAGTAGCTTAGGAGAGTTAGAGAAGCCACATGTGTGTCTTGTGAGTCTCCGAAAGTTGAGGTAGCTATGCATAAGGAGAGATACGCTAGAGTGGTGAAGAAGAGTGAGTGTAGCTCTTGTGTCCCCCTAGCTAAGGAAAATGACTACCTAAGAAAAACTTAGAGCGATTCTCAGGTGGTAAGAAAAACATGAACATGATCCTAGACCAGTCGAAAGTATGTGTCAAGAATAGAATGCCTAGGTTTCAATGCCTTAGAGTATGCCAAAAAATACTCTTAAGGTAGTGAGTATTCTGAAGAGTGGTTTGTTTAAGTCAGAGACTGAACCAAGCAAGACTATCTTCAAGTCTGTTGGCATTGCATAACCTCCCTCTTGTGTAGTGGGTGCTTCTTCCTTAACAGGACAAACTCCTCATTGAGTCAAGTACAACTGCACCTACTGTGAGAAGGATGGCCACTTGGTTCAGTTCTGCTTTAGGCGAGCTAAGAAAGAGAAGAGGGATAGAGAAAGAGAGCCCTTAGAGCTAAGCACACTCATGTTGCCCAAAGTTCTCTAGATCTAGTGTTAGATTTTTGTTTGTTGATGATTTTTTTGATGGCTTTGGGTCAGTCTTTTGTCCAGGCATAGGTTACCATGAGAGTAGAATAGGTCCACGAGTGCCTACTAGATAGGGTGAGCGCTAGACTTTTGTTAGACCTAGGCGAGAGTTCAGGAGGATTTTGGTTAGAGCTCGTGTGGGGGTACGTTCTCATAGTGTACATGTTTTGTCTCATTGTGTATCATCTTTGATTTGTGCTTGTACTAATTCTGCTTCAACTCTTCGTGTGTCTCGGTACTGGATTCCCAAGTTCTTTGTTACTAACCCCAGTACTAAGACCTCCTGTTTCTGTGATGTAGGTCTGGCAGGGCAAGAAGGAGAACCTATGGCTAGTGGACTCTAGATGTTCTTGACACATGACCAGAAACTCAAGGTAGTTTTTCTCCCTCACCCGAGCATCTGGAGATGAGTTGATCACATTCGGAAAAGCTTCTACCAGGACTGTGTGGCTAAGGGTACAATCTGTGTCAATGACAACTTCATACTCAAAGATGTGGCCCTGGTAAGCAAGCTCAAGTATAATTTGCTCTCTGTCTCGCAATTAATTAATGATGGTCATGAGGTGAGTTTTAACACGAGTGTTTGTAGAGTTCCAGATCAGTTTGGAGATCTAGTGTTTGGGATTTCTTGTCTTGGGAGTGTATTTAGTGCTTATTTTGCTGAATCACCCTCTTTTAGGCTTATATGTCTTGTTGCTTCAAAGTCTAGAGGTCTGGTCTTCTAGCACCATAGGCTTGGGCACATTAGTTTTGGTCACCTGGCATAGGTTAGTGGCATGGATCTAGTTAGGGGAGTACTTAAGCTCATGGGTGGAAAGGATTTAGATTGCTCTCCCGATAGGCATGGTAAGATGGTTACTCCTTCATATCCACCTCTTCCATGGTCATGACAGATGGTCCAGGACAACTTTTGCACATAGACACACTGTTAGTCCTTCTAGAGTTCAGTTAGCAGGAGGAAAGTGGTATGTTCTAGTCATTGTTGATGATTACTCTAGATACTCTTGGATTTTTTCCTAGCATCTAAGGATGAGACATTTGGCCATTTTGGAGAGTTAATCCTTAGATTGTCAATTGATTTTTTAGGAGCCCTTAGGATCATTAGGAGTGATAATGGGACTGAATTCAACAATTCATCATTCTCTTCCTTCTTTTCTAAGCATGGTCTAGAGCATCAGTTCTCCTCTCCTAAAGTTTCTTAGAACAATGGTGTAGTTGAAAGGAAGAACATGACTTTAGTTGAGATCGCTATGACTATGTTAGATGAGCATGCCACTCTTAGAAGGTATTGGACAGAGGCCATCTACACTACCTATTATGTGTCTAACAGGGTATTCTTAAGAACTTCATTGCATAAGACTTCCTATTAGTTGAGATTTGATGTAAGCCTGGTGTGTCTCACTTTAGAGACTTCAGTTGTAAGTGCTTAATTCTTATACATGGTAACCTTGATAAGTTTGAATCTAGGTCTACAGATGGGATCTTTCTAGGTGATTCTGCTTCTTCTCGAGACTATCGTGTACTTAATCTTGAAACTAACAAAATTGTGGAGACCTACGAGGTTACTTTTGATGAGGCTAGTCCAGAGACTAAACCAGACATTACAGGTACATATGTTCGAGGAGATTCTAAGGGCATCTTCCTTGAGCAGTGCGGTAAAAAAGATGAAGTTGTTGATCTACTTCCTCTTTAGCCAGCTGAAGCACCTGCTTCAACTACTTCACCTTTAGCTGGACAACCTGCTCCCACTTCTTCCTCAGAACCATGTGGCTTTACTCCTACCTCCACATATCATGAGGTGGAGGCCACCTCGACTTCAGGAATGACTTAACATCTCCAGTGGTGACATTCTCCGTATCAGATCATTCGAGGTCTTCATGAGTAAGTTACTCGCTCTAAGTTCATCTCTTCTGACACACATGCTTATTTTACTTTTATTACTTCCTTTGAGCCTCGTGATGTCACCTATGCATTTACTGACGAGTCCTGAATCAATGATATGCACGAGAAGTTAGAGAACTTTGAGAGAAACAATGTCTAAACCCTAGTTGAGCCTCCTTATGGTCATAATGCTATAGGAACTAAGTTGATTTTCAAAAATAAATGGAGTGGGGATGGAGTAGTTTTTAGTAATAAGGCCATACTTATAGCTCAGGGCTTCACATAGATAGAGAGCTTAGACTTTGAGCAGAATTTTGCACTTATAGCCAGATTAGAAGCCATTAGGATTCTCTTAGCATTTGCAGCATCCAAGGGATTTTGATTATATCAGATGGATGTTAATAGTGTCTTTCTTAATGATTTCATAGAATAAGTCTATGTCAAATAACCTTCTGAGTTTGAGAGTTCAAAGTTTCCAAATCATGTTTACAAACTATCTAAAACTTTATATGATCTGAAGCAAGCTCGTAGAGTTCGGTGTGATAGGCTTAAGTCATTTCAGTTGAAAAATAATTTTCAAATAGGCAAAGTAGATAAGATAATATTCACCCTTAGATATGGTCGTGATCTTCTCTTGGTTCAAATATATGTGGATGACATTATTTTTGGTGGCTCATCTCATGCTTTAGTTTCTAAGTTTTAAGACACCATAAGCAGGGAGTTTGAGATGAGTATGATGGGAGAGTTGACCTACTTTCTTAGACTCCAAATCAAGCAGACAAAGAAATATACATTTGTGCATCAAGTCAAGTATACTAAGGATCTACTTTGACGCTTCAACATGGGAAGTAGCAAACCAATCTACACCCCAATGACTTCTACAGTGATTTTGAATCCAAATGTGGACAGTGAGCATGTTGATTAGAAGGAGTACTACAACATGATTGGCTCTCTTCTCTATCTCACGGTGTTGAAACCGGACATAGACTTCTTAGTATGTCTGTATGCTCGATTTCAGGCTTCTCCTCATGCATCGGGCTTTGGTATTCTTCTTCTTCACACCCCAAAAGCAATGAAGCGTATCTTCATATACCTTCAATCCACATATGAGTTTGGGCTTTGGTATTCTTCTTCTTCATATCTCTCTTCGTGCTTTCTTAGATATAGATTTTGGGGGCTGTAGGATCGATAGAAACAGTACCTCAGACACCTATCATTTTCTAAGCACTTCTCTCATTACCTAGTCTTTT
Organism: Bonia amplexicaulis; assembly: GCA_036346245.1. Classification (NCBI taxonomy): domain Eukaryota; kingdom Viridiplantae; phylum Streptophyta; class Magnoliopsida; order Poales; family Poaceae; genus Bonia; species Bonia amplexicaulis. Next base: position 5,787,415 of record CM070757.1, read on the forward strand.
AGGAAACAACCTTTTGTTGCATAGTCCACAGTTGAGACTGAGTATGTAGCTGCTGCCAGTAGTTGCTCTTAGATTCTTTGGATTTCATCTACTCTCAAGGATTTTGGGTTAGATTTAGATAGTGTTTCACTCTTCTGTGACAACACTAGTGCCATTAATATAACTAAGAACCCAATGCAATATTCTATGACTAAGCACATAGATATCAGATATTACTTCCTTAGATACCATGTGGAAAAGGAGGATGTTGTCCTGCACTTTGTTGAGTTTGAATACTAGGTTCCTGATGTTTTTACAAAACGTTTAGATTCTTCTTGTTTGGCCTTCCTTGGGGGGAGAATTGGGTGTTATTCATCCTATAGGACTGATTTGAGGGGATGTTTGCTTCATCTGCATGCATGTGTAATATATTGCATTTCGCCTTCTATTCTTGCATTGTAATATAATATGGAGCTTTGTCCATTATCAATGCTCTTTCCTATATCCAGCCATGCTTGCTTTAATGAACTTTCTATATCATATGCTTACATGTGTAATTCAGCGTGTGTCATGACTAACTTTATAGAACTGCTTAACTTGAACTAAAATAGGTCAAGGCTGAATCATCTTAATAGGTATAGCTTTAATGATCATTTTCTGATTTCTACCATAGCAAACTGCTTAGTGGAGTTTTGAGTTTGAGTCTAGCTTGGATAGAGCTTTTTATTTCCATTGTGAAGAATTTAGTAGCTATTGCCTTTTCATTGCTTTAGATTATTTTAATTGTGCTTGCAATTGCATCTCAACATTTTTCTCATGAGGTTGCTTGCCAATGCACTTGGCATAAACTTTGGGGTAGTTATGTATGACCAAGACCATTTTCTTAAGCTCTTTGCTTGATGTGGTCGACGATGCCTTGAGATCAATCAAATTGACTAAATGAACATAATTCAAATTGGTTGAAGCTCAAGAGGTAGTTGTAGATGGCTCCTAGTCTAGAACTTTCTTTTCTAAGATAGATCATTCAAATATGAAATACAATTTGCACTAAAGCTTGGGGCAGTTAAGGACATACTCTACCAAGATAAGTCATTGATCTAGTCAATTGCAATGTTCAAATAGGCTTTTAGCTCAAGTGAGTTATTTTGGAGGTCCTTAGCATATTTCTTGCCTGACTTAGAATCCTAGCTCATTTGGTACTTTGCCATGTCATGACTCAGATTAGAATCTCTCTAGCTATACTTGTGATTGTGAGACAGTCTAACATATTTTTAATCCATGTAATCACTTAGCTAGTCTTGGCTTGCTTAGCTATATATGTTCTTATGTGATTCTGCAAGCTAATTAGCATGGCTTGGTGAAATATCTTTTAATTGACTTGGATAATTTTCAAAGCTCTCAATCCAACTAAAGTCTAAAAATGATCAAAATAGTTATATTTGCCTCTTAGTCTTCATTACCTACTTCCCTTCTTTACTTGATAAATTCATTGTCAAAGGGGGAGAAAGTGTGACAAAAAATACATGAATTAGGATAATGGGGAGTAAATGAGTGAGTTTTTCAATTTTTGAGCTTTATTGCAAATTCTTAATTTGATTAGCTTCTTTTCACTATGATCAAGGTCAAAATGAATAATTATTCTTTCGTATGGACAATGAGTGAGGATTTTCCAAGTTTGAATGGCTTTGGAGTACTTATGTTGAAAACTTGCTCTTTCTAGTTTTTTCACTTTGTTTTCTAGCCCACTTGGTCAATTTTTACTTCTATTCACTTCTTGAGCAAAGTTCAATTCTTTTTTGCAAAATTCACATCTAAATTCTTAAACCAACTCAACTTCGTATTTTTGGGAGAATTGCCAATGTGTTCATCAAGGGGGAGATTGAGAGACCATATACTAGGTCTAATATATGTTTGCAATGAACAATTGGCACTTTTATTGGGTTGAATTTGAATTTTGCAAAAGTTTCAGAAAATTCATATTTCAGTCTGTGCTGTCAAAGTTCAGGCAGTCAGACCGGCCATAGGGCTTTGGAAAATTGGATACCAAATACTTGTGTAGCTTTATTTTGGGATGAGTTTGCAGTGAGTCAAGTGCATGAAACTTGTGTTTGATATAGTTGTTTAGCCTTTAGATGTGCAAGTGGCTTAAAGGACATAGCGGTCAGCGGCAATGGACCGAGACTATGCGGGGAGATGAGGTCCAGAACGATTATGTAAGTCCGATTTAAGCTACGTGGCTCAAGCGGTGAGCACAGAGAAGACAAGGATCACGAAGAGGTGAGTTGGTGCATGAAGTGCGTCAAGTGACGAGGCCGATGCACGTAGAGATAGTTCGGGGGAATTCGAATGCATGAAAACGTAACGACTAGTTATTGGGCACTATAGGCTGCCATGGGTGGACCTATGGTGGGTCATGGCTGTTCACCAAACACCCAATTTTTTTAAAAATACCAGGTACATAATAGATATATTAGGTGTATATATTGTTAATTGGGCCAAAACTATATATGTATGCCTACAAATGAATTCAGTCTGCATTCCCCTATATCTCGCGTGCGACCCATGTAACATGTTAGACCCATTTTCATTCCCATGTCTACCCTCCTCATACAGGAATATTTAAGCATTTGCCACTCTTAAGATGTGCACTTAAGGATTTGCCACTCCATGTCTCACTGACATGTGGGCCCAGGACCCACATGTCAGTGACACATGGAGTGGTAAATCTTAAGTGCACATCTTAAGAGTGGCAAATAATCAAATCTCCCCCTCATACAGGCCCAAAGAGGCAAAGATGCAAACTAAATCCTAATATTTGTTCTCTCTCACATCATGTGGTTGTTTATGTGGGGATGGCTCTAGCCTCCGAGTGGCTAGCGGGCGGAGGTACGGGCTGTGGAGGCAAGTGATGTGATGGTAAGCATTTGTGAGGCAGTGCAGGTGAGTGGGCGACGGTGCAGCGAACAGGGCGGTAGCCAGGTAGGGAGCGGACGACGGGAAGGGTGCAGTGCGACGCCCAGGAGGGAGCACCGCATCGAGAAGAGAGCAGTGCCTCCAACTCACCCTCATTGTTCTCTCTCCATATCTAGGTGTGCTCTGCCCACTCCACTTATTTTCTTTCTTGCTCCGGTCTGTTCTACTCTACTCTGCTCTGGCTCTGTTTTGTTTTTTTGGAGATTAGCCTCTGCTTTCTTTGTTATTTCTAATGGATACTGTATAAAAATACAATCTTTGCCTTAGGCAGTGAGCAGTTAGTTAGATCCTTGTTACATATATTTACATGCTAATTTTTGCTATCTTTTGCTCCATGGAAGGATACAACTTTCTCTTAGATGGGTGATTTTTGCTAATGGGGAAAAGAGCAAAAAAAGGCAGGATTAGCAATGTATGCAACTATCATTAATTACTATAATTTACTGTTTAATTCATGCCATTATGCTCGCCATATGTTGCCAATTTTCTCATAAAAAACATTCATTTCTATATTTTTTGTATTTTTATTATATCCATATACACATATTCTTGTATCAATGTTTTGAGAGAAATGGTGTGTTGTGGTATCGGCATATCAGTATCGACATATCTAAGCAACCTAGCTCCAAAGTCCGAACACCCATCCTAAAAATCCTAGGTCCGCCACTTCGGGCTTTCTGTCAAAACATGTGGAGATGCTTTGAAGTAAAGATGAAGACGGAGTCAAGAGAAGGTGTCTGCAAGCTTCATCGGGGGTGTTTTGGAAAAATGCCTAAAATCGGACTTGAGGCTTACACCAAAACTACGGCGCGAGGAGGCGCAAAGGAGGTGGTTTAGGATTAGGATAAAGTTGGTTGTGTGGAGTGGATCAAACAATAATGTGTTAATGGGTTGATCCTTGTAAACGCTTTGAGAAGCATGTAGTATATATGCGTGAAATCCATGTTAGTGGAGTTAACAAGTTTCCCCAGTAAGCTTAATGAGTTGGACCCATTACGGGTTGTGCTGATCATTTCGAGGAGAGAAGAGGAGGTGGTAGACTCAAGGATTGTAGGGTATAGTTTTGCTCTACTATATTGTCGTTGTGAGAGAACTTAAGAGGGGAAATGATGGTGCTTTGACTGCACCTTGTAATCATCCATGAGTATGCAAATCTCATCCTCTACTGAAATAGATTAAACTTTGTCTCAATCATATTTTTGCTTGTGTTCTTGGTTGGCTTGTCTTGCTCCTAAACTAGATTTGTGATTTCGGGTTTGTGGGACTTCTAGCCTAATCTCTTGCTTAAATCCTGTTGGTAGGACATGTGAGAATACATCTATAAGACCTCATATCTTAAATCATCATGAGAAAGAAGTAATTTGAAATGTAGTGTTTTTGGTGTTCTTATGACGTAGATTTGATTCTCTTCAAATTGGTGATCTCGAGCCTAAAAGTGTTTGGATATGATTTGAGCAAGTTCTTGATATTTGAATTTTTGTCATGAGAGGCTTTCAGCTTTGAGAACAAGGGACTAGTTAAACTGGCTCCAGACATGCGATCAGAGTGGCTTGCCAGTCAGACCAGTAATAGGCCGATGGTCAGAATGGTTAGCGGTCAGACTGGCCTCCCAATTGTTAAGGGTATTAGAGATAAGGTCTTAGAGATATAATAGGATCATCATATTCCCCTGTAATATCCCTTTGTACTCCATATATATATTGCTCATTGGGCCTCTTCAATATACACACAATATTCATAACATGGTATCAGAGCTTAGGTTGAATTCCTAACCTCATCTACTTCCACTGTTGTTGCTGCCCCTGGGAGGTCGATCTCCTCTCCCGGGGGCGGTCATCTCCAAGTGACGCCGTCGCCGGCGCTGGGTCCCATCGGACCGCTGCTGGCCCTCTTCGCCATCGGTCTCGGCGCCGTCGCCTCGCTACCGCCGCTCCGCTTGGTGCCGCCGCCCCCTGCCGGATCCCGCCAGCCCGCGTCACCACCGGATTCGGCCGCCGTCGTCTCGGATCCGGCTGCTCCTCCTTGGCACCGACCCGGATATGGCCGTCGCCGCTCTCCAGTCGCCTTCATGCCGCCCGCGTCCCGCCGCCCGTCGTCCCGGATCTGCCGTCTTCGCCACCGCCGAGCCCGGATATGGCCTCCTCCGACGCCAGAAAGCCCGGATCCGCAGTCTCCGCGGCTCGAAATTGCCTCGGCTCCGTCGCCCCGCCGCCAGTGCTTTCTCCCGGACCACCCGCACCGGATCCGGGCTCCCCGCCGCCGGATCCGGCGCCCTCCTGGCTGCTGCTGCCCGCCTCTTCTACCAGGACGGTCGCCGCGACACCTCCTCCGCCGTGTCTCTTCCCGCGCGGTGCGGACTCTCTCTAGTCACCGCAGAGGTCACGAGTGGAGGCGAGGTCGTGAGGAGTGGAGGCGAGGCGAGGAAGAGACGGGAGGGTGCGAGGGGGAGACAGGAGAGATGGAGTATTGTTTTATGCATCGCACGGTAGAGACTAGAGCAGCGTAGCGGCGTGATCATCCGCAACGTCTGTTGTTGCAGCGACATCGAGGTCGCCAACACCATCCAGGGTGATACACTCCTCCAGCCGATGCTAGTATCTGTTTTCTTTTAGCCAGTCTTTAGTTATTTTTCATAAGTCTTCCGTTGTGTCCATGTAAGTTTGTAGTCTCTAATTTTTTAGTTCGTCCAAGCTGTGCGAGTCCACAAATTTATTGTCAGTTATAGAAGTATAGAAATTTTTCTTTTGCATGGCAGCAACCGCCGCTCTATTCTCTGAGCCACGTGTAGATCGTAGAAGTCGTTATGATGTCGTCGTTTTTCTTACCTCCGCCCCGAGTTTTTAAAGGCTCTGCGCTTTTTCTGTACCTTGTGCACTGCGCCGCCACCTCTTGGACTTCGATCTGCGCCATTATGCTTCTATCTATTCATCTTCGGCTTAATTTGACAGTTTATTCAAAAACTGCACACAACGACGACATTATCAAGACTCGAACGTCGGATATTTCTTATTTTAGTATTAATCCTTTTCAAATACAATGTTATTGCATACGCCTTGCATTTGAGGGGGGTGTTAAGGGTATTAGAGATAAGGTCTTAGAGATAGAATATGATCAGCATATTCCTCTGTAATATCCCTTTGTACTTCCTATATATATTGCCCATTGGACCTCTTCAATATACACACAATATTCATAACACCAATAACGGTCTAACCGGGCTTGTTTAGTAGGCTGTTGATTTGTTGGTTCTTGTCCCTAACTTTGTTTTACTTAGCCATGTTGGTGTGAACTAAATTTAGTGACTGTCATAGTCACTCAAGTGAAAATTTTAAATAACTCAGCGAGAAAAAGTTTTGGGAATTATTCACCCCCTTTGATTGCTAGGATTGGTCCTACAACTAATCTCCACACTCGATGTATACCCATATTCAGATTTATTGATTTGAAGTTTCGAAAAGAAATATTCACCTTGATTTGTGCTCTACCCTGATTATTCAGAGTTTACACAGCTTTTGTAAAATAGTTCTAGGACAATAGAATTGCTCTTGTCAAGGTTGATGCAAATTTGGGGCAAAAGACCAGAAGCAAACGCCGAAAACATTAAGAGAGAGTACCATTCTGTACTACCATTTACTACCAGAATATCATCTTACAGTTCTAGATGCTCGTTCCAGTCATCATACAGAACGTTTAAACATTTATACAAAAGGACCATAATGATCTGTGAAGGCGAATAATGCTGTCCTTTATCCTTCAACTATCATGTCGTTCACATTGTGGCCTGTAAAATCAACACATTCATAGGCATATGCCAGTTCAGAGCATTAGACTGTCATTCAAACAGCAAGTTGCACAGTCCGTAAAGTCTACATCCACTTCATTTGACAAAATCAACAGACAATTAATTCAGCATTCTAGTACGTATAGGTTCGACGCGTCAGGTAAAGGTCAATATGTAGCAAATGCCTATGAATACAACAGAAGAAGCAGAGGCCAACTGTCCTTCACTTTCCTGAAATATAATCAAGTTATCGAAATGGAGGTATACCAAACCTTCCTTTAAAAAATGGTTCACGTCAAAGTCGATAGACCAGAAATACAAGAATGTCCAAATATTTGAGTCAGTTGTTCCAAAGACAAGAGCAACAAAACAAAAAAATAATCACCAAGTTGCTTTCATGCAGCCCATAGGGGCGAATAAATGAGTTTTTGGGACCATTACTTGAAAGTTATTCAGAAAAGAAGACATCTCCCAAGTCAGCTAGTCCACAACCACAGGAGAGTGCACAACGGCACAAGCAAACATCTGCATGTAACGACTCTTGTGACCATCATAAATCAAAGATGAGTCGTGAGCTAACAAGAAAGAAGAAGGCAAAACAATGCTAATTCTTCCAATAAACTGCAAGGGGAATTCCCAATGAGAAGATCTAATTGTAATTCAAAGGATCAGAAGGTACATACCTAGAGTCATCCCTTGTACAATCAAGAACCAGCCTCACATTTGTGCACATAAGGCAGACATCAACATCAATAGGGCGTTCATCATCGGTGTTGAGCACTTCATGGACTCTATGGTTGTAGAAAAGTGATCTCCAATCTTGTTGTACGCTACCTTTGCACATGAGAGAGTTGATAATATCAAGATGATGCTCAGTCATCCGGCAAATACCATGGAGTCGGAGATGATTTAGATTTCCCTTGCGTTCATGCAGAAGCTGGACAATGTTTAGCACACCATCAGCAGTCAAGCATGTACATCTGGGCACATAGAGCTGCAAGTTAAAGAATTAAGTTAGATTAGATGAATCTAAAGATTAAGCAGCTATTGCATAACAGGAAGTGAGCAAGAGTCCTCATTAAATGTTATATTCTGCAGTAAGTATAGAATTTTTGTCATGCACATGTAATCTTGACCAAGGTTTTAAATAGTGGTTTTCATGGCTTCGGGGCTAGGACCCAAAAAAGTTATAGCAGCCATCACGGAAGCTATCCTTCGTCACGCTTTTAGTATGAAAAAACTAAAAATACTAAATATGTACACAATGCAAGCCAGCTCCAAACAAATCATAAAAATATTTCAGAATAAGACCATAAGTCAAGTCCGCATCAACTAAAGTACTAAAACATGTCCAAAAGACCATAAGCTCATAACCATACCATAAGGTTCTTAGCAACATACTGAACGACTATGAAAGACCATATGAGAAGGTTTATGGTTTTGTTGTGGTGAACATTATCATTTTGGAAAAGTGAATATTTGAAATTTGTATATATTTTTCTGAACAAGTTGCAGAAATAGATGATTTTGAAAAGTTTGAGTCATGCGATGATTTGGTGACCTAGATAAGTAGTTATAGGTTGAACGAGATATGTTATTACTAATGTGGGTTAAGTTGTGAAGAATTTGTATTTAGAAACGATTTCTTTGTCTTTGGATATACAAGGTCACTTGGAATCAACCATAGTCAACGGTGAGAATCGGGGCTACACTTTTGGAGGAGCCGAGGTTCAGAACTATCGAGGATACCAGCTGAGATGGATGAGCTCAAGCATGACACAAGGAAGGCAAGAAATATTGAAGAAAAGCTTGAGCGACGGGTTGCACCATGTGGCTTAGTCGGTCCAATTGAGGCGTAGTCCAATGGAATCAAAACGGAAGAGACTTATCGACACGTGGCAAGTTAGTGGTGCACCTACGCGTGGCAAGCATAGCGATTTCTTGCAATAGAAGGAGATGGCCGGGTCAAGGAAAGGCATTTTAGTAGTTTGACCAAAATACCGAAGACCACCTTTGAGCAAAACAGCGGTTGAGCTTGAGCGGCGCTTGGGAGAGTGATTTAGATAAAAAAGCTGAAAAGATCAAATTAGATCAAGACTAAGGACTTAATAGATTCAGGCTTATACACTTTGAAAAGTATGAATAAGTATAGTATGTGAGTTAAAACCCGTATGTGTGGGGTTATCGGGTTTTTTCATATGTGCTAAATGGATAGTATCCACTAAAAGTTAGATGGGGCTGGCTAGCCCATCTATTTAGTGGGTTGGGATGAAAACTTGTAGTTAATCATCCAACTATCCTCTCTTAATATCAAGTGTTCATGAGTTTTAGGGTTAGGGTTTGAGAGAAATTGAGTGTTATGTGTGCTCTGTTATCCTCCAAGTGGAGTAATTGTAAAGCTTTCATCCTTAAGTAGCAACACATCAATCTTTGTTTATTTCCTTGTATACATCTTGTGCTGATTGATTTGCTCTTGATTTGATTGGTTTTATTCTTCTCTCTTTCCTTTTTGATCTTGTTATTCAAAGGATATGCAAGAGATGGAGATAAAATCTAGAAATCAATCTTCACCCATCTAGTCACTTGGTTGGCAAGTTTATGAAGAAACCCGATTTTTGCTTTTTTTGTCTCTCCGAGTAATTTCTTGATCTAGTTGTTTCTACCTCGATTTTTTTGGTGTTCTTGCTTGTTTGGATATGTGGTAATACATCTAGAGTCATCTTGACCATCATTTACTCATGAGTAAATCATATTCACCTTTTTGTTTTTGACCCGTTTTTATCCAATCTGCCTTCAAATGTCAAAAGCTCATAACTTTGGCAACAGTTTTCTTGATCGTTAATTGAAATAGGTTTATGACATCCTAGAGGAGGTGCATACCAAATTTCAAGTGATTTCGAGTTTCTGTTTGAAAATTAGCTCAATTTTAGGTTTTGGCCCAGTTTGATGCAGCAAAGCTTCACGAACCAAAAGATCCCAATTCTATCAAGCTCTTTCAGTTTTTTTTGTTTTGATAGGTTCTTAAGATCATGAACTAGTCTAGAGATGGCAATGGGTACCCGAAACCCGATACCCGATGGGTTTTTACTCTATTAGGGCATGGTCTGAGTCAATTTCCAAACCCATGGGTCTCTTAATAGGCAAAAAGCCCAACCCATCGGGTCTGCCGGGTTTGGGTACGTTCCTATAGTACCCAAACCCGTAAACTCATGGGTAATATAAACCCGATTCATAGGAGTTATAAACCTAGGCTCCCAACCTCCCAGGCAAACCAGCCCAGCCCATAGCCAATTAGTTAGGTACAAATAGCAGTTGATGTCTCTCCTTTTGGTTTTAACTAAGTTGTGAACTTGTAATGATATGCTATGTCAGTGAACTATGAACTGAGAATTGATGGAGTGAACTAGTGATGTGCATTGTGGATTTGTCGTTGCTTGTTTAATGCATAGTGGCATATAAATTGAACTTATTATTGACTTACTAAGCACTTTGCATGCGCAATGCAATCGCAGTTGTTCTCGAACACGGGTGACCGTGGTACCCGTTACAGAGTGGGCATGGGTGCAGGCAAAATCGCACCCGTCACGGGCATGTGTTTTTTTAGCGGGCACATCCAACTTTCATGGGCACGGGTTTGGGATAGCAAAACCCAGCGGGTTTGTGCCCGTTGCCATCTCTAAACTAGTCTTTATTCAAGTTTTAAGTCTTTTAGATCGACGGATCAAAAGTTTCATGGTTTTTACTATATTGGATTTGAAATAGTGATGTTTTTACTATTCGTGGGCTAAAATCACTCTAACACCAAGTTTTTCTGGATTTTTGGCTTCTTGATCTTCATAACTTCTCATAGCTATTGGAGTAAAGATTAGAGAAATACTTGAGAGAAATTTTGAAGGCACCATTCACCCCCCTATTATCATATTAATCCTACAAACTAAGATATAGCAATGCTTATGCTTACCAGTTCAAATAGCTAAACACCTCACCGGTCTTCCTGCTTATCTGGAATAATAGATGCCTTATGAAACACAGGGTTTCGCTTGGCTTCTTCTAAATGAAAGACTCAATACTAAGGATATGCTAAGGCGTAAGAACTTCAACACTGATGGTAATATATATTGTGTTTTTTGTGATGCCCAAATCATTGAGACCATTAACCATCTTTTCTTTGAGTGCTCCTTCTCCTTGCAATGTTGAAATACGATTGGGTTTCAGTGGGACCCCGATCCAGACACCCCAACAAGAGTACTAAATACAAAATCAGCTTTTACAAGGCAGATATTCATGGAGAAGTTCATCTTGGCAGCTTGGATAATTTGAAAAAAAAGAAATGAGCTTATCTTCCAGCAACAACATCACAATCTCACATATTGGCTTTCTCGGCTCAGATTGGAGACCTCTTTGCTGCTACCTAAAGTCAAGCCGGCCATCCACCCTATTCTTACCTCTTGGATTAGCTCTCTCTGATTAGTCATGTCTTCTGTTTCTTCTCCTCCTCTAGTCCTCTCATATGCTCGCTCTCTTCCTTTTCGTACATTATTACTTATTTAATTTAATGCAGTAGAAGTCTCTCCTACTGTTTCCCATCAAAAAAGATATAGCAATGCTGGAGTATTAAAAAGAACAAGAATGAGGTCTCTTGCTAGGGTTTTTTTACAGTTTAGGCTTATAAAAATAATGCCTTTGGGCCTGTTGGTAAAGTTGGATTTGAAAATGGGCCTGGTGCTTTGGCCCATCAAAACTTAGCTATAGCTAGCTACGCGCTACAGCTAATAGCGGCACTATTTGGAGCTGTAGCGCCTATAGCTGAGATAGCGGAGCATTGACCTATACTTCAGCGTTTGGGCTCAAAAAAGCTATAGGCTAGCTATTTAGAGCACTGAATTTGATTCTATCATCCAGAGATCACAAAGCAGCAACCGAACAAATATATTTGCAATCTGCACTAGCAAACAGATTTACACAATAGAGGAACCGTAAATGCTGGGCAGCATCTATTATGAAAGTTAAACGTAGATGCAAATGAATTCAAAGTTTCATGCAGTAATCAGCTCATGTAAGTAATTCTCATTTACTTTTTGGTTAGAACCTCCTAAATCGTTCTCCAAGAGGAAACCTCTGACAAAATATAACTGAACCCTCAAACAGTATTTGGTGATTGAGGGTAAACCCTGTGGAAAAGCTTAATCTGGTGTGATATGCTAGTCTACTACACATGGGTGTAAATTAGCCCACGGTCAGATTTCAAAACAGTAGTAATGTGTTAAAACAATAGAAACAAATAAAATAAAGCGAAGAATAGAAACTTTGCTTTTCCTTTGTTTCTTCATGTTTTATCTTTTCTTGACAGAATTACTGTTTCTTATTTTTGCCATGTCTAACCAATATTTATACCAATTTCTGTCCAATCAGAACTTCCACCGGATTTTTTTATACATTTTTTCAAAAAAAAATGTGAAGAACGAGTACAGGGCATTTGCATAGGGTATATCCCTGATCTGTTAACATTTACAATGACAAATGTGAAGTAGAGATCATCCAGCGTTCTGCAACTAGCATACTTTGTATCCCATCGAATCACTGCACACAGGTCACAGGACACAAAATGGGAACCAAAGCAACCAGCATCCTAGCACTCGCACTTGATTGAGTATAATGCGCTCCACTAATTAAATCTGACTTCATAATGTATTAATACATGTCCTTCCAGAAACAGCTAACTTTTGTTGAGACTCGAGACATCATAAAAGAACAGAAATTTTGTGTCAAAAAGGTCCTTACGACAAAAACTGGACTAGCAACATTCTCCATCAAAAGACAAAGCTTCTACCTGTGTTTCAAGTTGTTCTTCAGTAACAACCAATAACATACTATTTCCTACAGCAATTAGCTAGAATAATATGATTACATCCTATCCTTCCTGGTGTGTTATCCTCGTGTGGGCATAGCATAGCAAAGCTAAGCCTAACCCAGCTCCAGATGCAACAGATTACACAATTTTATCTAATATAACAGTTTGTATGAGTAACATCCAAGCTTGAATGGTGATAACATGAACCGAGCTGCCGAACCTAAGCAACCAGGGCGCACGGGCATAACCGCAAACACTACGGGGAGGCGGTGTGGCACACGCGCCCGCAGGCCAGCAGGTCACGCAGACGCAGGTGGCCCATATGTTAGCTATAATTTGTCAAAATTTTTAAGACTATGTGATGGCAGTCCCACAAGAGTGATGAGATTTGATATTACTAGTGTCATGCATTCATTATCGGCCCTGGCCGGTGTGGTGGCCTGACTGGCCATTACACGGTAGTCTGACCGATTTACGGTAGTATCGGTAGAGAAGGTTTTTTGGAGTTTTTGTCTGAAACCTGGTACGGTAATATCGGCATTGTAAATGCAGTATAATCGGAGAGGAACGGTCTGACCGACTCTGGAACGGTGGTCTGACCGGAGTGATGTTGGCAATCTGACTAGCTTGGTGGCGCGATTAGATCGGCCTCTGTTCTTGTTGCTAAGGTGGTTTGTTTTGGGTTATGAGTTATGATGGTGTCCATGCAGTGTTAGTCATAGAGTTTCTATGCAAGTGTGAGTTATGGTGTGTCTATGCATAATTTGTTTTATTGATGAGAGTCAAGTGTATATTATTTGTGCTCAGATCAATTTTTTATTTTTTGATGTATAAGTGCTTTGATGATTGTTGTTGCCCACGACAAGACCGAGACTTGATGGCCGTCTAGCACTCACGACCAAGAGCAGATCAATGTTTCCCTCTTTTGCTAGATTTTGGTGCAACTCTCCTTGTTTTGGATAAATATTGGAACTTTGACATCGATTTTCACGATCTATGATTAGAATAGGTTCTTGATGTTTTAAGGAAGGTTATGCTAAGTTTCACTGTATTTAGAACAGTGATTTGATAGTTGGATGTTTTCTTGGATAATACGCAGTGTTGTTTGCACTGTTCTCTCGGTGAGCGGTCAAACCGCAAGGAGCTGAGCAATCCTACCGGAGTGTGGTCAAATCGGCATGGTATTACCGACGTGATTATTCTAGCCAGCAGTCAGACCACTTGTAAGCCGACGGTCAAACCGGTTGAGATAGAGGCCTCTGAATTTCTCTATGATTCTTGGCTTTAAGCTTTGCTAAGTTTGTGAGTTTGTGTTTTTGTTGCGTAGAATTGATACTTGGAGAGAAATTTTGAAAGTCACTCACTCCCTCTGACTTATCATACCTGATCTTACAAAATTGTATTAGCATGTGTTTGCATTTAGTTGCATGGCATAAAATGTGCATGTGCACGTAGAGTCGGACGTGTGAGTACTTGTTTAGCTATGACTGCAAGCGTGTAGTTGATTTAGCCAAGATGCAAGTTTGGTGCATAAAGAGTTCCTAGAGAAGTGGTCCGATGGTGCATGCATGCATACACGTAACTGAGGGTATGTATAGTGGTATAGACAGCTGATATCAATAGTATTCTTCTATATTATCTGTAGATAATAATAAAGATACCTTTTATAATGGTTTGTCTGTAAATTATCTATAATAGATTATTTGTAAAATCTAGACAATATTGATACAATGACATAAAACCGTCTATAGTAGGCTATTTATAGGCAACATTGATACAATGGCACGAAAGTCATCTATAACAGGCTATTGTTTCGCGTTTCGATCGTTTATAGAATTGTTGTCGACCTCCTTATCTCTCATCTTTCTCTTTTATTCATCTCAATAAAATTACTATATGATATTTTTTATAGACAACTTATATCACCATATTGTATATGTTCTATAGGATAGAGATGGTTAGTCAAGGTTGTTACTTAGTTGTTACATGTGATGAGACGTGTGTTGAGTTGACGTGCGACTCGGAACGAGTTAGTTGTGTGTTATTATTGAGTCTTTGGCTGAGAGAGAATAAATAAAAGAACGGAAAGAAGAAAACTTGGCACAATGCAGTTCGGCACCAAGTTTCCGTGCGTGTTCTTTCCTCGATGTTCATCTCCTCCCAGTGAACCATGTGTGTGTCCACGGTGAATTGTGTGTGTTAGTGCTTCTTGATTCCAACAGCCCAGGGCCAGGAGCAGGGTAGCATGCGGCCCTCCACGGGCGGGCGACCGGTGGCGGTAGAGGCGTTGAGGCGGTGGCGGCAGAGGTGTTGAGGCGGTGGCGGTGGTCGGGAGCATTGAGTGGTGAGGATGGTCGCCTTGGGAGGGAGGAATAGACACCAACAGAAACGGGAACCAAAGGTGAGTTTGGTTAGTAGGAGAAAATGGGAAATAAAGGTACTCATAGGGAGGCTAACACGGAGTTCAAGGCTAGGTTCAGAAAGGATTAGCAGCACATCCCTCATGGTCAACCACGGTGGTAACCGCCAGACAAGGCATTTCAGGGAATGGTGGTGAGGGTTTCGGCCCTGTTCTTTACGTCTTCTAAAAATGACTTTTGATTTTTACTACAGTACTTAACTTTCAAACGAAGTGTTTTCTTAAGATAGGATCTACAAGTTAATTGTATTACACGTTAAAAGCCTAACATCTATATTAATCAAAATCGCAAGCGAGTATCTCTCTCCGTAATCTCTGCTGCAAACAGCTAAAATTCAAAAATTTCAGCCAAAAGCCATTGGGCATGTTTGGGTGCAGCTGCGGTTTATGGCTTTTGGCTGAAATTTTTGAATTTTGGCTATTTACGGTATAGATTACGGAGAGACAGATACTCACTTGCGATTTTGGCTGGTACAGATGTTGGGCTTTTAACATGTAGATCGTTTAACTTGTAGACCCCGTCTTGAGAAAATATTCTGTTTGAAAGTTAGGTATTGTAGCAAAAACCAAAAGCCGCCAGCTTCGGAGAAAAAGAATAGGCCCATAAGCCGCAGCCATATCAAACATGCCCTTCATTGTCCACGATCAAGGTGGGTAGGGCAGTAGTTGCGGCTGGGCGGGCTTCAGCGTGAACCTGACATGCCAAAGCAGGCAGAGGCGGAAGTGATGGTACAGCCGTACATGCGACTAGGACGGTGGCTAGATAGCTTGTCTATCTTTAGCTGTTTTTCTACATTAAAATATTTTTCTACGATAACTAACTTTTAAACGAAGTGTTTTTAATGTGAAGTCTATACGTTGATTGTAATACACATTGCAACGACTTCATTTATATCGACTAAAATCGCATGCAAGTTTATCTTTCTGTACTCTCTCTCGTAGCCAAAAGCCATAAGCCGTAGCCTAAAAGAATAGACTTAAACTGTGTTGTCATTGAAACGGGTGCAGTAGTCCTGAAGCAGCCCTTAGGTCTTGTTGTTTGCATGGGCTAAGATAAGTCAGGATCCTAGCCAATCCACGAGGAAAATCTCTCCTACACTACTACAGACAGTGTTATCACAAACGATTTCTGAACCTTCTGCGTTTATGTGTTAGTGATATGCACGATATCACAAACGGTTTTTCTTATTAACCATCTGTGATATGGTGCATATCACAAACGGTTCGGTGTTTTAAACCGTCTGTATTATATATATCACAGATAGTTTGGAACATCGAACCATCTGTGATAGCTATTTCAACAGTGATGTTGATTGCTCTTTTTCAGTTAGTCTTAGGATATGCTAGCCATGCTATCTGAAAACAAGTAAGATCACGTATATATAGCACAGGACAATCATTACATAAAATCTCACAGATGAATGAAACAATACAAGCATATTATATATATATCATGACAATCGTTACACAGATCTTACAAATGAATTAAATTGAATGAGTTGTTTGATTAAGCACAATTGAGTGATTACATTTGAATCCAATGTTTCAACATCTAATCACCATTGCCGGGATGGAACTATCCAGTCTTGTTTATGACTTCTGCTAGCAAGAATTGGGAGAGATTTTCTCGAATTTCGACGAGTTTGTTAAGATCAAATGCACTTTCGTCGAAATCCACACGTTGTCGCTAGGAGCAATGTTAAGTCATTAATCAGCATGTGTGTATATATATACATATATATAATCAAAAAATAATAATTATTGAAAAGTTGACAAACATTTGGATCATTCGTCTTAGCATCCATGATTTCTTTCATATGACGACAAACATAGAATCCACATACGTTGCCCTGTAGCTGCTGGTGGCACTGTAAAAATAGAATTACATACATAGGTATTGTCAATTCTAGAGCCATTATAACGAAGTGTGATATATGATTGTTGTGTTGTAGCGGTACCGGAAATCACGTCCTGTGTCGCAGTGTGTCGCTGGATTCCTTATATCTCCTTCCTAGGCAACATAAATGCTAAACGAGCTACGTGATTCCAAAAATGTTAGCCTCAGTCATTGCAAACGAAGGAAAGATTACAATAGAGTTATGTATAGAGGAAATGTGTCTACTTGTCAATTGCTTGTTGCACACGAGTGAAGTCGTGGTTGCTCCTAAGTAGGGAATCAAGGTATATTACCTTGCTCCACTTTGGTACAATCACAATCAGAATCCAGTGAGACCTAGTAATGTGTGTCGCCATAGTAATTAATTCTAAGTTCATGTTGCGTATAAAGTACAAATGAAACTTGTGTGGCAACTAGTGAAGCACTTACCCTTGGTTGAAGGGTACCATGATGTACTCCTTGTCACTATGAGCAATCAATCCACTCGTTATGTAATCTTGGATGAAGGATGCATTATCATTGATGGATTGTTTAGAGACCAAGTGTGGGTCGAGGAAACCCACCGATTGTAACCATCGCTGGACTTGTTGGATCATGTATCTATACATAAGCAAATAGTAATGACATCTATCGGTATGACGTGAATATAAAACTTCATTGTACAATACACTTACAGTGCCCAACATCGTAGAAGTGAGTTGTCGAGTTCGTCGAGGTTGAATAGTAAGAATAAGTCTTCAAAGGTCACGACGAAGTAGCCTAAGTCGTGGAGAAAATGCGCCTCCGTGTATCTCACAGTGAATCCACTTTGCCGGTTTAGCTTCATGTTGGACCTCTGCATGTACCAGGTATACAATGTATTGCAATCCAATCCAAGCCTGGCTAATTGTGACTCAGGGACCAACGACACTCCGAGAATGAACTTCCATTGCCCATGAGGCGCCTTAATCTTCTTCGGTTGGGTCTCAGCGTCTTGCTTACGATACATTTTGGCGTCGTCTCAACGGGAGCTGATGCAACAGACTTCAGAACCAGAACTGGAGGTGGAGCCACGGGAGCCGATGTGACAGTCGTGGTGATGCCCCTCTTGGGCCACTGGATGTGGAGATCGCGGCATGGACGTGTTGAAGGCAATGTCCCTCTTGGGCCACTGGATGAATATGTGGACGATATTCTCTAATATCGTAATCTCTTCATTTGGGGGCTTCTCAAGAGGGACGGTCTTAAAAATATCATTAATCATGTCCACCTGAACCTTCAAGAAATCGATCTCTAGTTGGGCACCATGCATCAGCGTCCCTAACAGCTATGGATACGCTATCCCCCACCCAGCGTCAATGGGAATGGAGCCAACAAGCCTAACTCTGAGGATGCAAGGCATGTGCTCTTACATAACGATACACAGTGAGCTAAGGCGTCCACCAGTTAGATCTATCTATGTAGCATTATAAAGAGGTACATTACATGGATGTCGTCGATAGGTAAGTGGGCGTCGCTATGTTTAGTAATTGGTATGGACACGCAGCTACTCCGATGTTGAGGACTGGGTGTCGCATTAACGGGGGCGAGTTGCGATTGGTTGCGGACTTGTCTCAGTTCTTCCCTCAATGAATCTATCTCTCCTCGAAGTGAGAAAGTATTCTCTTGAAGTGAGGCAGATAGTTGTTCCTCATGTTGTGCATGAAGCTCATGTTTTATTTGTTCGTTGCGATAGGTCTTGGATCTCTTTCTACTCCTATATGTCTCAGAGTCATTTAGGAATCCGTGCCTCCAAGATACGTAAACCCCAGGGCTCGCGTGCAACTTGGGTGCTCCTTGCTTCCCATGGCCTGTGATAGTATATCTCTCTCCCTGTGTTCTTCAAAGGAGCCTCAGGAAGATTCGGTAGTCAATGATTGCTGCAAGAGGTAATCATGTTAGTTTCAATCCGATGAAGTTCAAAAGGTATTAAAACTATGTAGTTTTACATATCTTACCAGGCGTTGGGACACTTCCTCGTCTGTGGGGTTTTTGAAAGAGGAGACACCCGAAGATGTGGTTGATGACCTCGCTCTTAACCAGTTTCGGGCACGCTCGGTTGCGATCCCAGCAAATAGTGGGGATGCCTTTGATCGGATTGTGACCTCGTCATGCATCCTCCACTGTGGGATTTTACCTGCGATAGTGAGTGTTTTGTGACTGGAGAGCCTTGTGCGCCACACTTTATTGTTAAAATTCGGTCGTTGTCTTCATCTGCACAAATGCCTCCCATGTTTCTGGTAACACGAAAGGATACCTCGTGAAGGGTGTGAGATCCTTGGCCACGTACTGCATGACAAGAGTGCTCTTGAAGTTCTTTCATGTTTTTCCATAGCGAGGAGCACCTGCTGTTGCACGAGTCCCTGTACTTCTGCTGGGATCTCAAACAAATTTGTTATTTTCACCCATAGCTGATTTTTCTTATCCTTTGCCAAATCTTTTCAACTTGCTATGGTGATGGGGACTCATTGCCTTCCAATTATCCCGTAGGTAGTCCGAAAAGCTGCTGCTGCTTTCTTCAGTTACAGAGGGACCCTATTCGGAGAGACCACCGTGATGGTCATTCTTCCCTCTGGCCTTTTCGATACTCCTCGGCCGTGCTTAGTTATCCCGATCTTTGGAGTGTGAGACCCAGATGACGACAACGATGATTGTGCGGACATCATCTCTCTTATAAGAAAAAACTAACTACAGTGAGCTATGAGTGAAAATAAATTAAGTTCTATGAATCGAATTACATACACCAGTGTCTCAAGGTCTCTTTGGAACAGTACAATATCATTCTAAATAGATATTGTAGCTAACAAGTGAAACATATATCATAAAATACTAAAGATCATAAAACAAAGTTCTATGAATCAAATTACACATACCAGTGTCTCAAGTTCATTGAACCTGACACATTGGAGTGTGTAACTTGCTTTATGCCCTTTGAAGGTCTATGTGGCATATATTATTGCTACAAGGTCCATTTGAAACAATAACATGCCATTCCAAATAGATCTTGTAGCTAACAAATGAAGTATATATCATGAAGTATTAAATATATCATAAAACAAAAATCTATGAATCAAATCATACACACTAGTATCTCAAGTTCATTGAACCTGACACACTGGAGTGTGTAACTTGCTTCATGCCTTTGAAGGTCTATGTGGCATATATTATTGCTACAAGGTCCATTTGGAACAGTAACATACCATTCTAAATAGATCTTGTAGCTAACAAGTGAATTATATATCATGAAGTACTAAAGATCATAAAACAAAGTTCTATGAATCAAATTACACACACCAGTGTCTCAAGTTCATTGAACCTGACACACTGGAGTGTGTAACTTGCTTCATGCCGTTTGAAGGTCTATGTGGCATATATTATTGCTACAAGGTCCCTTTGAAACAATAACATGCTATTCTAAATAGATCTTGTAGCTAACAAGTGAAGCATATATCATGAAGTACTAAAGGTCATAAAATAAATTAGCCAACTACTGAAGATCACAAAACAAATTAGCCAACTATTGAGACAGACCACAAGATTGAAAAATGACAGTAATAGTAACAATTTAGAGCTCAAGTTTGAATATACAATTTTAGCATTAGATCTTCTAGCTAACAAGTGAAGCATATATCATGAAGTATTAAAGATCATAAAACAAATTACCAACCACTGAAGATCACAAAATAAATTAGCCAACTATTGAGACAGACCACAAGATTGACAAATGACAGTAACAATAACAATTTAGAGCTCAAGCTTGAATATCCAATTTTAGTATTAGATCTTGTAGCTAACAAGTGAATCATATATCATAAAATATTAAAGATCACAAAACAAATTGGCCAACTATTGATATTAGATCTTGTAGCTAACAAGTGAAGTATATATATGAAGTATTATATCTGTAGTATTATAACAATTTAGGGAATTGTTACCACCTTGTTTAAAAAAACTAGTCAAATATCTGTACATTGCTACGGATAAATAATTATATTAGGTGTTCTACAACCATGCCCTGCATCATTGTTTATATTAATAAAGAAAACCTATGTTAATTAGACGTTTCTACGATAGCAGATCAAATTACAAGTTATAATACTATGTATGTGTATATTTACCTCCATCATTGTTTTTCTTTTACGACGCATAGCTCTATCATTGTTGCTCCGTCTCTTGGACTCTGATACTTCTACCATCAAAAACAGCCTAGCAAGTTACTCCCTTCGTTTGTTTTAAATTGATTTTTAGAATTTATGTCGTCAAACTTTCTAAAATAATCTAGATTATCTATACGAAAAATTTATCATTAGATTTATCGTTAAAAGTACATTTATAATATTATAATTTTATTAGTATATTTTAGTGTAAAATTATAAAAAGTAAAAGTCAAAGTCATAACTTTAAGACCGTAAGAAATAAAAAATGTAAGTAAAAATGAACGGAAGGATAGGTGGTGATCATTTTGACTTATTTTTGGTGGCTTATGGCTAAAAAGCCATCAGAATCGGTGAAAAAACATCAGAATGACAGAGACTTATTTAACATAATTAAATTTAAAAATTAAAAATATAAAAAATATGTTAGCCCATCACAAACAACGCAAACGAATACGGCAAAAAAAAGAACCGGCAAAAAAGCTCAAAAAAAGCCAAAAATTCAGAAAAAGACGAAATTATAAATAGTGAAAATAAGTCGAAGTTTTAAACTGTTCGAAACGAAGCGGGGCCTATATAAGTCCATAGAACTTATAAGTCCATAGAACTTCAAATCAAATCACAGACTTTTCAGCGGAGGGGAGATTCGTAGGACGTTTGTGCGCATGGCCCTAGCATAAAAAGAAAACACGAGTTAACGATGCATACTTGGCCACACGATAGATACTGTAAATTCAATCCGCAGAGGATCTTCCACGAATCCGCACTGCGGCAGTTATAAGTTCTAGCCCAATCCGGTTCCAATCCTGACCGTCGATCTTGACCCTGCCACCAGAAGACTCGCACTTAGATCAGGTTTCTACAGTTTATATAAATAACTAGCTGTATATCCGTACGTTGCTACGGATTTAAAAAATTTTAGAATATATTTATATGCATGTTCTAAAAATTTTACCATCCGTTAGTTTCAAAACATATAGTATGATAAAATTTTAAAATCTGTAGCAACGGGCATTCAGCTAGTACAAGATTAAACACTGGATGAAAAATACAGCATGTACTCTACAATACAGTCTAGATGAAATCCACATTGACCACTAAATCATGGAAAGAAAGATATTTTGATTGGAAGGTGGGAAGATTCGGCTCAGGTCTTTTGGGGCCATATGTCAGCGCTGACTTTTTGTGAGAAGGGGTGGAGAGGCCGGATCAACCACCAACTCCTTCTTTTATAATAACTAGCCAAATGCCCGTGCGTAACAACGGATCTCAAATAACTGATAACATGAATAAATCTCAAAAGAAATTTAACATATTGTATTTAATTGCAATCTATAGCATTTCTAGTATCAAAGACGATGATAGGACAAAAAAACTGATTTGACAGATGGCCTCATTGATACTAAGACAAATATTCAATTTTAAGATCCTTCAATTAGGGAGCAAGGGCCAACTTTGCTCGATTAGCACATACACCTGTAATAGTAGCTCCTAATTACTTCTAACTGTAAGTAATCTCTAGGCCAATTAAGTGAACTGCCAAGATCATTTTGACATTTCACATTTTATCTAACATGATACCAACATTTACCACCACTGGGCTGTGTAGAACACGGGGCAAAAACAGCTACCTATAAGAGCAGATGCGACTAAGGCGGGAAGGGTAAACCACCTATTTCTTTTGCTTAGACCAATTCAGCCTTCTCTCTACGTGCTCTCCTCAACCTGCAGAAAGACCAACATAACATAGCTTGACACGAATATCAAGTGAAAAAGACCAATCCATCACCTAATTCTAAGAAAACTATAAATCAATCTAGTAAAGGGTCCGAAGGGCGAATAATTGCCCTATAAACATAAAAGATCAATATTGGATCCAAGGCTTTGGTGGAAGTCGCAAACATTCATGCATCTATAGTACCGAAGCAACAAATAAAAGCAAAAGCCTAATTCAACAAATCTGTAGAGCAATACGTCCATCGATGTGCAAGCGAAATGCATGGGCGAGGCGTGAATGCCTTGTTGTTGTCTCTGACGGCACCGGCGGCCAGATCTTGTAGCCGACGTGTCGTAGGTCGGTAGCACCAAATCGGTCTTGGCACGAGAAGACAATCATGTGGCACCAAGTAGCGGAGGAGGAGAAGAGGATCTGCCAAGATGGCGGCGTGGTCGATTAGCATTGGCATAGTGAAGGATTAAAGATATAACACCCCAACCAACCCTCGGGTGTTACGAAGCTTAAGGATCACACATGAAAATCTTCCAATGACAACCTGAGGAGCTGATCCTACCAAACAAATATGGAGTAAACATGTTGCAAAACAAAGTGGAAAATACCATGGCACATAAAGCAAGTACAATTGAACCCGAAAAGAAAAGCGCACTTAACAAAATGCTAACACAAAAGGATTGCTCAGGAAACAATATAATTCGATGATCGAAATTCTCAACATTTAGTCATCTCAACCTTGGCTTCCAACAAAAATATAATCCATAAGCGAAATATATCGTGATTCAATTCTAGAATTGTCAAACATCTTGGCTAAAACTTATCAACGAACGTGTTTGCATTTTGTCTAAATCAAAACACCTAGCATGTATTTGTACAACATTAACAGAGTTACAAATTGAGTGTCATAACAATTCATAGAGCAATAGGTATCGGATTCGGAATGTCGACTAAACATGAGCGCTTCCTTCGCATGATCGTGCTTGTAATCGCAACCTAACCTAGGCCCAATCCGCATCCTCTCACCGTCGGCTTCCATGAAGCGGAGTTCGTGGATGTACACCGTGGGAGTGGGAAGGAGGCGAGAGAGGAGGCGGCGACACGGGGGTTGGGGCGGGAGGATGCGGCGACGGGGGGGGGAGTAGGAGGCGGCGGTTTGGGGGCGGAGAGGGGCGGCGGCTTGGGGTTGGGGGAGGAGGATGCGGCGATGAGGGGTGGGGAGTAGGAGGCGGTGCATGGGGACGGAGAGGGAGGCGGCGGCGGGGGTTGGGGAGTAGGGAGGTTGCGACGAGGAGGGGAGTAGGAGGCGGTTTGGGGCGGAGAGGGAGGCGGCATGGGGGTTGGGGGCAAGAGGATGCGGCGACGAGGTGGGGGGAGGCGGCGGTGCAGGGGGACGGAGAGGGGGCGGCGGAGCGGTGGGGAGTAGGGAGGAGGCGATCGGGGAGGAGGATGCGGCGGTGCGGGGTGGCGGAGGAGGCGGCGGAGGGGGGGACGGAGGGTGAGGCGGGGCCTTGGGTTGGCGGAGGAGTGGCAGGCAAGCGGGCGAAGGTGGTGAGGCGGAGGAGGAGGAGGCGAGGCGGTGCGGCGGCGGAGGAGGAGGAGGAGGGTGGAAGAAATGAGGTGGGAGGCAACCGCACGGATTTGGAGGGCGGCGGCACACATTTTTGGATGGAAGGGCCCACGTCAATCAAGATAGTTTTTTTTAAAAGAGGTGGAAGAGGCCGCACCAACCACCAACTCCTTCTTTTATAATTTTATAATAACTAGCTAAATGCCCGTGCGTTGCTACGGATTTTAAAAAATTTTAGAATATATTTGTATGCATGTTCTAAAAATTTTTACCACCCGTTAGTTTCAGAACATATAGATGATAAAATTTTAAAATCCGTAGTAACGAGCATTCAGTTAGTACAAGATTAATCTCTGGATGAAAAATACAGCATATACTATACAATGCAGTCTAGATGAAGTCCACCTTGACCACTAAATCATGGAAAGAAAGATATTTTGATGGGAAGGTGTGAAGATTCTAGCAGTCTTTTGGGGCCACATGTCGTGACGCCTTTTGTGAGAAGGGGTGGGAGAGGCCGGACCAACCACTAACTCCTTCTTTTATAATAGTAAAGATAAAGATATTGTAACATTTTTTCAAAATTTAGCTGGACATAGCTATACCTACTAGCTCTAGATCCCCAGCTATCATTAGTAAATATGTTTAATTAGTGCTAATTATATTTAACTAGTACTAATTATATTTTATTAGCACTAATCATAAACCATTAATTTGCTGCCGCTGTGGGGGCTCGTCAGAGCAGCTGTAGCTTAGCAGATCCTATCAAGCTCCGGTGATTTGATAGTACTTATCAACTCTTGTAGCACAGTAGGCTATATATGTTACCTACTATGACTGCCGAGTCTAGGAAGAAGATTAGATCTGTAAAAGTAAAAAAAAGTTAGATTTATAGAAACAGATATTTAGATATTAAATTTTGAAAAAAAGCTATGCCAATTATTACATGAACAGTTCCGACTTCTTCGCGACGAAGTCTTCTCCCACCCTACTCTATTTGCTCATGAGCAGGATAGAAAAAGGAACGAGAGCGAGAGGCGGCTAGCCTAGGGTTTTGATTCCAACGACGCCCTCGTACGCCGCCTCCGCAGCTCTCTTCTCCCCCATCCACCCAACCCCGCCTCCCCTTCTGCCCCTCCCTCCCCGGAAGCGCCTCCGCCTCCTCCCTCGCGGCCGGCAGCGGCGGAGGCTCGAGGGGACCAAGGTCGGAAGCATCTACCCACCCTCCGCGAGCAGAAGCAGCGGCTGCCGAGCATCGAGCCCCTGAGCGCCGCAAGAGTAAATCCTCCAGCTCGACGCACCCTGTGTGCTCTTCTTGATTTCTTGGTCGATCCGGTTTAGTCGGTGGTGATTGTTAGGGTTAGTGAGAATTGGGTGCGGACTTGGGGGAATTTAGGTTCCAGCTCGAACCTTGCGGGATTGTGCGATAGCTCGTCACCGAGTCGCAACATGCGCGTCGCTTCTGATGCTCTTGCAGTCCCGGGTTCAGCTCTAGATGCAGAGAGAAGGGGACAGATGTGGTCTTGTAGATGACACTGACATGAATCAGTGTGAAGAGGCTAGTTTCCCTTTCTTTGTCTAATTGACCAAGTGAGGGACCAGATCTTAGACGTTTGTTTACTGCATTTGGTTTGTCTTAGTTCGAACATGCATTTGCTGGAAATTTAGTCAACGATGGTTCCCAAATAGGGTGTCCTGAATAGGTGAATATGTATTCTTTTGCTCACTGGATCTGTCCAATCCACCACTTATGCCGAGTGCGATTCAACCTGGCTATGGGAAATTTTCAATGCTTTAGAAGTCCTACAGACCTTAAGTTTGCTTCTTTGAAGTGGTGCCCATGGGACTTGTAATAACAAGATGTATGATTAATTGATTAGTGCTGGTATCCCGGTATTCCAGATAGGACCGGCAGTGTTGATGTTTCATTGTTTTGGTACCAAAAGCTGGAGATTTCCGGAGTCAGCTGTTGTTAGTTACCACTGTTCTTTTTTTTTTTGTAGTAGTCTTTAGTATAATCCTTTGATGCTTGTTGTCCCCATCTATTTTGCATTTCCTGCTTGTTGAGTTTTGCTTTTCTTATGTGCATATCCATATGAATGTATTGTGATGGATTAGACTTGTGCTGTTCATTTATTTTCAGTGCACTTCGCATCTTTAGAAATACATCTTCAGTTACAATGTACATGATTGTTTAGTTTCTTGTGATTTTGGATTATGGAGGTACAGTCATCTCTGGCTATAAACTCTAAAAGTTATCATCTGTTCTGCAGGTTGTCATTGTATTGTTGGAGACTTGTTTTATCTACTGTTGACTGAAAGAACTTTGGATATGGCATTTTATGCCAGAAGGGGTGGAGATAGGGGTAGTGGCCGTATTCAAGGAGGAAGTGGGCGAGGTGGACATGTCCTGCGTGGAAGAGCAGCCCTGCCTCCTCGAGGACCACTTGGGGTTAACACCCGACCATCTGCACGCACTATTGCTAAGGCAAGGCCAAAACTGACACTATGTTTTTGTTCATGGTCAGATTCCTGAATAAAGTAAAAACCTGAATGAGGAGAGCATCTTTATGGTTTTATTTTATGGAGTGGCAGAAATAACAGTGGTGTTTATCACTAATGGACTCTTTGTTGGCTAGAGCATCTCTTTTATTATATGGAGGGGCAGAAGTAACTTTGGTATTTGTCTCTAATGAATACTTTGTTGGGTAGAGCGTCTCTCAGCTTTCACTAATGGAGTGGCAGAAGTAACTGTGGTGAATGCCTCTAATGGAAACTTTGAAGGATACCACCTTTTCCTCAAATGTATGGAAGGAAATAAATGCAAATGAAAATTTATGGAGTTCTTGCAATTTGATGTGTATGGTACACGAGGCACTGAATGAGGAATCTCCACTGATCCTCTTGCTATGTCTGGGACTTCAATGCGCCCCTCATCTGATAGTTCTGGATCCTACTCCACTGAAGTGCTTCTAGGCTGCCTCCAGACCAAGCGTTCTAGCCGTTTATCTACTCGGCTTGTTATATTGGTGATATTGATGGAACTCTCTTGATCTCTTCCTTTCCATTATTAACTTAATGCAGTATATATAGTTTAGCTGCTTATCAGTAAATTGTCGCTATACCATAAGGATTGGTATTAAATCAATGTGGCTCCTGATAGTGGTTTGATCATATCAAACAGTTTGAGGTGGTATTCTTCTGTGAACTATGATGACATGTTTCCTCACGTGCTGGATGTTTGGCATTTTTCAGTCTTTTAGCAGAACCAAAGACATGACCTGGAGACCTGATCTGTTTAGTGATAGTATGGCGGCTAGTGGAATAGAAACTGGTACAAAACTGTACATTTCAAACTTGGACTACAGGGTTTCCAATGAGGATATAAAGGTTTGTGAAACAAATAGATTGCCTGAAGTTATCTTTTCATCATTCCTTGATGTAAGGCTCACAAACTGATAATTTTCAATTTGCCTTGTAGGAGCTGTTTTCAGAAGTCGGTCATTTGAAACGCTTTGCTGTTCATTTTGATGGTTATGGTCGCCCAAATGTTTGTATTTCTTCTAATATTTCATCTTTACGTATCGTGCATATTTATCATACCTTTTAAGAAATTTCCATGCATCATTCAATTAGGTGTTATATGTAAACTTAAAGTGATTTTTTTTCTTTACTTTATCCCTCAATGCAAATTAGATTATTTGCCATACTTTATGGAAAATACACATGATAATTATATGTTCAATTGCGTTTGAGGGTATTAAAACATTTTCCATCTGCCTCTTTGTAGTTTAAGTTTGCTCTAGATGAATTTACTCATTTATATACTTATAGATGAGAATTATCTCGCATTTGAGGTCAGAGGATATGAAAAGGACAGAAGAGGAGAACATTTATTTGTAGAAATATAGGGCTAATGGCTAGCTAGTTTCTTCTCATGTTGGGCCTTGCCATGCAAAAGAATGTTTGAATGCATGCCTATGCATTTCTGGTTGGAAAGTGCAGATGATCATCTGCTCTGGTGTTTGCTTTAATGATATATTAATCTAGAAGCTTAATTTAATAATTAGTTGGCCTTCCAAACCAAGCATTGTGTAAAACTGTAACCATTGTTGTGTTCACTCTGCAAGATAAAAGAAAAGTTAAAGATTAGAAGAAATTACCTGAAGCTTATGTACATTGTCGAATTTTAGTGTCTTGCATAAATGTTTACATGACTGAGGTATTATATAACTTCACCTTTTGTGGTCACTGGGGCCCTTTTTTTTGTTTGCTACCTTTATTTTGCCTCTATTTTTGTATTAATATGTGTTTTTTTATTTCCAAAGGGTACAGCGGAGGTGGTGTTTACAAGGAGAAGTGATGCAATTGCTGCACTGAAACGTTATAATAATGTTCTACTTGATGGAAAAGCTATGACGATTGAAGTTATTGGAAGTGACTTAGGTTTGCCTATGACACCTCGTATAAATGTTGTTGGGGTTTCTAATGGCAGAGCTACGAGAACAGTTGTTATGACGTGAGTGATATTTTTCATTTTTGCTTATTTTATCATGTTCTTATTAAACTTTTATTTGTTGTCTACTATTGCCCACCAGAAGTCTGTTGCTGGGCATGTCAGATTGTTGTCAACTTGGATATTTTGCCCCGTCTAAGTTCAATGATGTCCTTGTGATGTGCTGAAACTTTTGCTTCCTATTTCTCAATATCTATTTTAGCTTCTGGGGACAAAAAAATGGCCTAAAATCTCAGCTAGATCGCCGATTACAATGCATTATGTCTTTTGTCTAAATTTTAATAGTAATTGGCCATCATGAGTCCTTGTTGCTGGCAGAGAAATCTTCCTTTTCTTTGTGTCAATCTACTGCAAGCTAATCTACCTTCTATGTCTGACCAGCAACTTCTGTCAATAAGTTTCGTGATATACCTTTAGTTGTGTAATTGTCAATTAAATTTGTTTTTGGATTTCTAAAAGTGCATATTAACTTGCCAGTATCACCCCTTCACGTTATGGCAGATTCAAGTATTTTGTGAAACATGCTGTATGCAATGCAATGAGTACTTCTACAAGACGATATTAGTTTGAAATGAGGAAAAAAATCCCAACTGTTAAATGTGTTTCTTCATGTTTATCATTAGCAGTTTAAGATAATTCTGAACATGAACCAGAATTTGAATAAGTAGTTTCTGAGGCTTTTGTTGTCCTCTGTCTTTGAGTGGTGTATATTTACCACATTATGTTATATCTCAATAAAAAATTTACATTTCAGGCCTGGACTTGGTCGACGTGGTGGCGGTTCCAGCAATAGGCCTTCAGTGTAAAGCTTCTCACAATATCAACTTCTTTTAGCTGTGAAATTTATTGTGTTACTTATTAAGTAGCAAGTAGCAACTGTAGCCTTTATTGGCTTGTTTAATTTCCTAGTACATGCTTTATCATTATGTTATGGCATTTACAATGAAGCCATTGCTTCGTGGTTATTACTAGCATTAGATGTTTGGCCCCTTATCTGGAAAAGGTACTTATTAGGCACTTCATATAAATTTTTCTAATTATGCATACAACTTGCGGGATCAATAGGGAGCAATTTCTTGCTTTTTTTTTATAAAAAACATGTCACAGCACAAAGTTCAGACGTGGGAATGATAATTGCATGTTTACTAAATTTCTAGCATGAACCGGTCATCTTTCCACATGTTTTTCCTGCCATAGGAGAAAATTTGCTAGTTCATGGATATATCTGAGAAACAAAAAGGGACAAAAGAATGTTGCTTTTCAATAATTATTTTTTGTGGTTTAAGGCTTTTGGCCGTTGGTGATATAATGGGGTCACCTGGTAGCCTGTGGTTCCTTTGAGTTGAAAGCCCTCGAACATAAAAAAATGTTTTGAAGCTTCACAAAAGTTCGATCGATCCTTTGCTGATCTGTCATTCTCAATCTGCCATTCTAGTTATTCAAGCAATAGATGGAACCGTGGTGCTTTCCAAGCTGTACGAGGTGGTGCTTTCCAAGCTGGACGAGGCCGAGGCAGGGGTCGTGCCCCATTCCAGGCCCAGTTCCAGGGCCAAAGCAGGGGCCGTGGTCAATTCCAGGGCCGAGGCATGGGCCGTGGTCAATTCCAGGGCCGTGGGTGGGGTAGGAAGCAAGCTGAGAAGACTGCAGATGAGCTGGACAAAGACCTGGGAACTTATCATGCCGACGCAATGAAGACCGACTGATTGCTGCAAGTCTAGTGATGGTGATGGCTGTGTTGCGAGCAGTGCTCGTCGCATCTTATGATATGTT
This sequence comes from Bonia amplexicaulis, assembly GCA_036346245.1. Taxonomy (NCBI): domain Eukaryota; kingdom Viridiplantae; phylum Streptophyta; class Magnoliopsida; order Poales; family Poaceae; genus Bonia; species Bonia amplexicaulis. The sequence continues at coordinate 5,818,072 of CM070757.1, forward strand.
GTACCAGTTTGAGCTGTAGTATTTCTGGGTGCAGAGAACGGCTTTCTGTTTTGGTTTCCAAAAACAACCCCGCCTCTGTTAGTTTATCTGGAATTTGCAACCTTAGGTGTTAATTTTGTGTACTGGTTGCGCTAGTGATTATCGTGTTAAGCTGAAAAAGAAAATCAATCTAGTAATGGTATTTTATGACTAATGCGCAGAATCGTTGCCATTAACTAATTGTAGTCTATTATCCAAGTTTTGGATGTTCTTTCACGGCATTGTGGTGTTTATCCGGTCATGGTACAGTTGCTCAGTGTGATATCTGCTCTATGTTGACGCTGAATTCTAATCTGCCTTGTCGGCAATATCAAGGGAAAAAGATTTACTGTGTCAGACAACGACGATTCATCGATTTGTCATTTCAGCAGTCATGGTTTGCACGACGAAATCCCAGTTTCTTGTCCAAATCGTTTAGCATGGTTTGTGCAAAATCTGGTGGCCGTTCCTCCCCTGTTGCACCATCAGTTTGCTGCTGTTTTGTTTTTTTAATGAACAGGCAGGAGGGCTGCCTATTATAACAGAGAAGGGAGCAGAATTTTTTAGAATAATCTATTTTTTATTCCGAATTGCAGTATTATACCTGTATTTTTTACAGTTTTAACCATCTATCACTTCACAGTTGGACAACATGAGCTAGTCGCCCAACCGTTAGACGACACGTGGCCAAGTCGCCCAACGGTTGGGCACCTACTTGCTGACATCTCGTCCTTTTTCTCGTTGACCTGACCATCTTGTGGGCTCTTTCTCACCATTTCTCTCACAAGAGAACGACATGAGCTTGAGAGAGGAAAAAATGGGGAGAGAAGGAGATGGGGAGAAGGTCACAAGAGGAGGATAAGTAGAGAAGCTCGTGAGAGGGGGAGATAGTCGCGAGAGGGGAAGTAGAGGAACTCGAGAGAGGGACTGAAGGAGAGGAGAGGATCTCAGGAGGAGGGAAGAGGAGAGAAGCTCGTGAGGTTAGAGAGGAGGACGAATGAGCCTCACTGATAAGGAGGAAAGGACTTTGTGTGCAAGTAATAGTCTCATTCGTTCCTGCTCTCATCCTAATGTAGGCAACATGTAGCTACTTATTTGTTTAGCACATATCTAGTGAATGTATGTTGATAAATGGTAATATTTGCAATGAAAAATCATTCATGTCAGAACTCACAATATTAAAAGTGCATTATATTGTTGGTACTATTCGTGAAGGTCCATACGATGTTGACTTAAGCGGTTTCCACAAGTCAGTATGGTACACCCGGACACGGAGAATGTTCTAATCGGAGATGTCCTGCATTGGCTCACATGCAGCTTCTCCTTGGACCTCGAGGTCTGCAGTGTCCTACATGGGCTTTGGAGTCGGTCTGCCACGCACATTCAGTGGGAGTTGAGGAGACTGATGCGCACAGTTGCATGGAAGGACTTTGTGGAAGGCTACATGTGACGTGGTATGAGTGTGTGCCACTCGTGCAATCATGTCCAAAGAGAGTCACAGGAGGTCCGGTTGGTGAGAGCAACTCGGGCGCACAACACATGGTTCATCAAGAGGACGCGGTGAGCGATGTTGCGGAGGCAGAACTGAAATATCGCACACCGCACGCTAAGCCCATCCGACAGGGGGATGCAGATGTTGCTGAGGCAGATCAGGAATATCGCACTATGCACGCTGAGCCCACTGGACAGGTTGATGTAGGGAGTATATCGATAGCAAAGTGTGTTAGATGAAGATCGATGACCGGACAGCCTGGGCTGATGTTGAGACCTGAATATGCAAATCCGACCTCTCTGTGTATACCGCACTATTCCAAGATCACACTAGTGTACACAGTGTAAACATAGATGAAATATCGACCATACACTCGATTAATAAAGGAAAAGACAAAGATATTATTAATTATCAGAATTGCGACCTTACGGCCAAGCTTACAATTAATAGCTTGAAAGGCTGAAGAAACTAGCAGTGGAAAACAAAAGAAAAGCGTAGTAACCATTCGACATGGGCTACCTTATGTTGATATTGTTCCTCTTCTTCAACTGAGCAACAATAGGCATAAAGCCGTGAATACATTGGTACTCAGCAAGTCATTTGTAACAAAGAATGCAATATAATATGCAAAGCTTACTAAATGATGGCTAAGTGGTTATTTTGCAGGCATCAATAATTTGAAATAAATACAATAAATAGATTGAAAGCGAACTTTGAAAATGATTAATAAGTAAATAAATAAAGGAATTGAGAGTAACAAGAAGTGAACTTACCATTCACTCCAATGAATCACCCATGAACTAACCGTTCACGTAATGAACCACTAGTGAACTAATCATTCACTTCCCAACTTAATCCAACCAAGTTTTTATAAAAAAACTCTATCCTTCGTGTGAAATCACCGAGCAATGTCCATAACCAGGGACACGGCTATTTGAATAGTTTTACACTCTGCAGTGGTTGTATAACTTTACCCACATGATGTGATCATCTTCATGTAAAAAAATCAAAACAAGGCTTTTACAATGCTCAATCTCAATCTGATCTTGCCCACTAAGGTTTCACCGTTGAGTAGGCTAACCATCTAGTCAATAATTGCTCCCTCTTGCACCAATAAAACATCAGTGGTGAAATCAAAGTTGAAACTTCACAAATTATTATGCCAGGTCTATTCCATACTAGACATGCGGTTGTACGATAAGGCTCAGATCAATGGTTTATAAAGTTAAGTCTTTAGACATTACCTAGGCAAAACATCCGCATCCCTAGAGTGCTAACCACACTTCTCCCCTTTATTACACGATCATTCACCTAAGTGAAAATCATTTTGTATAACTACCACCAATGACACTACCCATGTCAAGATGCACAAATTTTATAACTGTGGCTGACCACCACGATTTAATATCTCATTAAGTCAAAATTAATTAATTGATCACATGTGATGATAACCTAACGTACTACAAGCACGGCTAAGCATACTAAACGTACAACCCATGTGACAACTAATATTATATCACTAGATAAATACCCATCCTATGGTGACAATGGAATCATGGTATTCAAATTATCAAGGAGAAATTCATCAAATAGGTCATTAACTACTAATACAAAGATTTTATAATAAAATAGCGATGCATAAAAATTTAAAATAAAATAATATATAATATATTTGAAAACTAGATTCAACATAATCAAAGGACATGACTTATCTTGGATTTGCTCAGTTAATTGCTCTAGATCTTCAAATATTGCTTCAACTCCTTCGAAGGCGCAATCTAACGATGGAGAAAATGAAATGAAGCACACAATAAAATTAAATAAAATTCAAATGAACTCTAAAAAAACTTTAAAATAGAACCAAAAGATAGATCTCAATTTTAGATGAATTTAGAAAAAAGAATCGGGTCAAGTGGAGCTAGGACGGACAAGAACTGGCTCTTGAAAAATCTGATCTACAGAAAATACTGGAAATTCAGAAATCCTACTGTGCTGTGGACTCGGTGCATGGTAAATCTAGTCTACGGTGAACTTGACTCATGAAACAATGCACTGTGCATGGCTTAGATGATGTGGCGGGTGTCTGGACAACTAGGGCTGAGGTGGTAGAGTGATGTGGCATGCTGGTTCAACTTTGTCTACAGGTTCACAGAATAGTGGATCTAGCATGTGGAACCCGCCCATTAGTGGCTCGGTGCATGGTGGATTCGGTCGATAGAGAAGGTGATCCGTCGGTCAGGCGTGGGTGCGGGGTGACGTAGACGGTGCATGAACCGAGGCGACACATGGCGAGATGGCTGCGCAAGACGGGAGAGGAAAGATCAGCTCAGCGGTGGACTCATCGGTGGCGAGGGTGGCTCGGCTAGTGATGGCGGATTGCTGACCGACAGGGATGACGAATGGCGAAGATGACAACCTCCCCGGCATTGAAGACGAAAGTAGCAACGCAAACGAAATCCAGTGCCTAACTCCACGAGGATGACGGCGAGAGCGAGCGGCTACGGGACGGGGAGATCAAGGGGTGGCGTGGCTTTTATACACAGATGTCGAGGAGTTCTAGGCAGACACGGACACCAAGTCCAGGAAGAAGACAGCTGGCGGTGCACAGAGAGCGAACGCGGATGCCGAGATGAGTTCACCTTGCACCTGGTGGGGTGAACGAGGAATATGCACAATGCATGAACTGTTGGATGTGTGTGACACGTGACACATTTGAGCGGCTGAGGATGGGATGAACGAGGACCATCGGATTGGCTGGCGTAGCTAGCTCGGTTGGCGACACGTGACAAGGGGCAAGTTGGCTGGCTGGTGGGCCGAGCGGAGGGAAAGGTGGGCTGGGCTGGAGAGAAGATGGGCTGGCTAGGGTTTCGGTCCAAGGCCTTTAGGAAAATTTAAATAGGTTTTTTAATTCCAGAAATTGATAGAAATTCAATTGAGCTGTAGAAAATAGTAAATAACTCTAGAAAAATCTCAAAAATTCTAGAAAAATTCTCGAGACTCAACGAACCCAAATAAAATACTTCAAACAAATATTAAAGTTTAATTTAGTCATATTAAATCCTTGTAACTTAATAAAAAATCATTTTAAGCTTGAATTAAATCCAGAAAAATTAAAATGGTGAGTTTTCTTTTAAAAGGTTCGAATAAACTCTAGAAAACAGGAGGCTACAAACCTTCCCCCCATTCAACGGAATCTCAACCCCGAGATTCTAGCTCACTAAGAGAATATGTTTGGAAACCCCGCTCTGAGATCATCCTCACGCTCTCAGGTGACTTCCTCTTCGGAATGATTGCTGAACTGAACTTTGCAAAGACGAACAAAATATTGTTGGTCACACGCTCAAACATTTCCAAGAGTCTGACAGGGTGCTCCTTGTAAGACAAATCATCTTGAAGATCAACAGCTTCCACTGGCACTGCCTCCTTGGCACTTGTAAACACTTCTTCAACTGAGACACATAAAATATGTCATGTATCCCACTAAAGGTCGCAGGTAGCTCCAACTGGTAAGCAACCTCTCCCCCGCGCTTTAATATCTTGAATGGCCCAACATATCTTGGTGCAAGATTTCCTTCCATTTGAAACCTCTTAACACCTTTGAATGGTGTAATCCTAAGATACACATAATCATCTGGCTCAAAGCTCAACTCTCGACGACAGGTATCCGCATAACTTTTCTGTCTAGCCTAAGCAATTCTTAATAATTCTTGGATCAACCGAACCATTCCTCGGCTTCCTTTAAACATTCTAGCTCAAAGACTTGACTTCCCCCCGTGTATTTCCAATTGAGAGGGGTTCTGCATTTTCTTCCATACAATGCTTTAAATGGTGACATTTGCAAACTAGTATGGTAACTGTTGTTGTAGAAAAACTTTGCAAAAGGCAAATAACCGTCCTACTTGGCTCCATGGTTCAACACACAAGCTCTTAGCATGTCCTCAAGAATCTGGTTCATACGCTCAGTCTGACCATCAGTTTGGGGGATGATATGCTATACTAAAATTCAAATGAGTACCCATTGCTTCATGGAAACTTCCCAAAAATCGTGAAGTAAACTACGATCCACGGTCTGATACTATTTTCTTAGGTACTCCATGGAGACTCACAATTCTTGACATGTATAGCTATTCCAATTTGCCTCTTTCATAGGTTGTCTTGACCGGAATGAAATGAGCAACCTTCGTCAAACAATCCACAATTAACCAAATTGAATCGAAACCATCCTTGGTCTTGTGTAATCCCGTAATAAACTCCATGCCCACTTCTTCCCACTTCCACTCGGGAATCTTCAATGGTTGTAGCAAACCTGCTGGTCTTTGGTGCTCAGCTTTCACCCTTTGACACACATCACAAAGTGCAACAAACTCTTCTATCTCACGCTTCATACTTGGCCACCAATATTTGTCCTTGATATCCTGATACATCTTGGTACTACCCGGATGGATCAAATACAATGACTTATAGGCTTCCTTTAGCAATAACTCCTTCAACTCCTTTTTATTTGGCACACACAACCTCTCCTTAAACCACAAGGTACCTTTGTCATCCTTTGTAAAACATGATGCTTTACCCCTACTCATATTAGTCTTGATCCGCTGAATGCTTTCATCCTCTACTTGAGCTTGACAAATCTAACTATCCAGAGTCAGTTGCAACTCCATTGTGGCCAAGAATCCTTCCTCAACCAACTCCAACTAAGCTTCTAAAATTCCTCGTGTAGGGCTAGTTGACTTTGTTTGATCATCACCGTATTGCAATAAACATTTCTACACAATACATCTGCTACTATGTTGGCTTTTCTTAGATGATAATGAATTCCAATATTATAGTCTTTTATCATCTCCAATCATCTTTTTTGCCTAAGATTAAGATCGGCTTGAGTGAAGATATACTTTAAACTCTTGTGATCTTTGTAGATTTCACAATGATTACCCATGAGATAGTGGCGCCAGATTTTCAAAGCATGCACTATGGCTGCTAACTTCAAATTATGCGTGGGATAATTCTCTTCATGCTCTTTCTCATCCTTGGAGTAGATCAAAATGTCATCAAAGAACACAACGACAAATTTATCAAAATACTCCATGAACACATTATTCATCAGATACATGAAATAAGCTGGGGCATTTGTTAAACCAAAGGATATCAATGTAAACTCGTACAATCCATAACAAGTTGAGAATGTTGTATTAGATATATCCTCTTGACGAATTTTCATCTGATGGCACTCTGACCTCAAGTCAATCTTGGAGAACACTCTGGCTCCTTAAAGCTGATCAAACAAATCATTGATTCTGGACAAAGGATATTTGTCCTCGATAGTAACTTCATTGAGAGCTCGGTAATCCTCACACATATGCTGACTACTATCCTTCTTAACGAACAACACTAGTGCTCCCCACGGAGATGAACTAGGTCTGACATAGCCTTTTTCCAACAACTCATGTATTTGTTTTTTCAACTCCACTATTAGTAGGCATTCGATAAGGTCTCCTGGAAATTGGGGAAGTACCGGGTGTTAACTCAATCGAGAACTCCACTTCCCTGTCAGGTGGCATTCCCGGAAGATAATCTAGAAACACATCGGGATACTCTCTGACCACTGGCACATCCTCTAACATGATCCCTTTACTCTGGCAAACCATAACCTTCTCCGGTTGACTCATGTTGGCTTCAAATTTCACTTTACTCCTGTCTGAACAGGTTAAGGTATCAGCTCTGCTTCCATAATCCAACACCACCTAGTGTTTTTAAGCCAATCCATTCCCAAAATTACATCTAAAGATTAGATATCCAACACGACAAGATCGGCAAAGAACTCCACTCCTTGAATGGTTATCTTGACTTCAGGACACCCTAGGTTTGTACTCAACTTGGAGCCCGTGGATTGAACCAAGAGAATAGATCCAAGAACAACAGTTTTAAACCATTGCTTTAATGCAAAACTTTGAGAAACAAATGAATACGAAGCTCTCGAATCAAACAAAACTATAGCAGGAATGGAGTTTACTTGGAACTTACCAATCACAAAATCTGGCGATGCTTGAGCCTCCTCTGTGGTGACGTGGTTCACTTGTCCTTGCACAATTGATTGTGGCGCAAGACTGACTTGGCCTGACACTTGAGATGCTCCGCAACTTGATCCTGAAGCAGGGGTCCGATCTGGTGTGGCTCCCAGATTGAAACAAACTGGCGTCGGAGCTTGATTCTGCGGACATTTGTTGGCATAGTATCCCTATTCGTGGCGCTTGAAACAGGTGACTACTGTTGTAGGATTGGCATTCCTCTGTTGTTTATTGCTTGAACCAATCGGATGGGGTCCAGGCAAGAACTAACGAGGCATTTGCGCTGGGGTCTTAAATCCCGACTGCTAAGGAACACGAGCTGGCTAGTATGCACTGAAACGAGCCTTTTGGGACTGATGCATCTGAGATCCCTGCTGCATCATCCTTCTTTTGGAGACTTCTCTAGCTCACGATGACTTTTTTCAATGAGCATTGTTTTTCCACCATATTCTGAAAACTAGCATAGTCATTACCTACAACTTGAACTTTCAATCCCGATTTAGTACTTTCTTGAACCTCTTCTGACGAGCATCATCAGTGGCAACATCCTTAGGTGCATAGTGAGCTAGCTGAGTGAACTTATTGAGGTTCTCGCTTACTGACATGTTCTTTTGATGCAATTCTCGAAATTCTTCCTTTATTTCGATCACCCCATCCAAGATATGGGAATGTCAAAACACTGATGTGAACTCAGCCCAAGTGATGCTATCCTGGTCCTCATGAATAGCATAGTAGTTCTCCCACCACTCCGTAGCAACTTTCTCTAGCTGGTGGGCGGCATATAGCACTTTCACGCGATCAGTGCACTGAGCGAGATTCAGCTTCTTCTCCACTAAACGAATCCAATCATCCACCTCCAAGGGCTTAGAAGGCCGGGAAAAAGTGGGCGGCTTGTCCTCATGAATTCTACAAACTTTGATTGCTGGCGAGTTGGCTGGGGTGCGACTGCTTCCTGATTATGCCGATTCATTCTTACATTCATGTTCTGCATCATAGTGTTCATCAATTTAGTCTAAGCTACCATGAACTGACTTAGGATCGGATCCAGTCCCATCGGGGTTGCTTGCGATCTCTGAGTTATTGATTTGCGTTGTTGCCCTCTGGGTCTTGGTTCATCTGACTGCGTCCAGCAGAGTTCCAGGTGTCAACCATTTTTCCTCTGCTCTGAAAGAGAAAGACCACTTGTTGAGAACTAGCTGTACGGGGATTTGAAAGGTGAGAGGGAAAAGCATAGGTAAGAGGTAAATTAGTTTAAGGGGGATAGTCTAATGGCAAACCTAAACTAAGCAGATACTTAACCGAAATGCTAACAAAAGAAGTGATTAAATTACTCCAATATAGGGTTTTGACATGACTACAATATAATGCTTTTAAGGGCAAAACTGTAGCTCATATCACAAGCAATTGCAAATAAGAGTCAAAACGCTCTATTTGCTCTCTCTAAGCTATATAGGGGTCTAATCTAGTGGTTCTCACTCAGGTCCTGCCAAATAGGGATCGCTTAACTCCTCCTCTAAGTCGCTGTAAAACACCAAAGAGTTGCGGACTTGCGGTGACGGCTCTTCTGTCATAATTGGAATGAAATGCCAAAGATACTCTTGGTGGTTGCTTGCTATGTGTCGTCTCTCCTCCGGATTGGGTGGCGTAGGTAAAGGTAGAGATGCTGGTAGCTGCGGTTGAGATTCCTCTTGTTCTGCTACAATGGGAGTGTGTACATATTGCTCCTTGAACCTCCGAATGAGCTGGGACATACTGATTTGTACAGCTTGTAGAGACGTCGAACAGACTTGTGTGCGGCTCCTTGCACGGACCACTCCCCACAAGCACCGGTGCACTTCAAACTATGGTGCAGAACTCGACTGCCAAACCTTGTGGTGAAGTACAATTTGGTGATGCATTCAATAAGTTGGCCCTTCGCCTTCTTATCCTTGGTGAAGTAAACCGGTGTCTTTTTTAATCCAAGACTCAGCAACAAAACTCGGAGAAGTCCTCACCATCCTCTGGTTTGGCTATAGGAAACTTGAGACATCTACAGTATTTTAAGCGAGAGAAGTCTGATTAAAGATTTGAAAATAACTTTTTAGAATAAGGCGAAGAGTAAGATCCTTAAGAAAGGGGAAGAGAGTAGAGAGATTACTAAATATCCAATTTGGCTGGTTTGATTTAGAAAATAATTTTTTTTGAAATTCTGTTAAGGCGTCCATTCTGACCAGGGCTTTGTCCTACAGTTGATATGGCTCTGATACCACCTCCTTCGAGACCCGAATATGCAAATCCGACCACTCTGTGTATACCGCACTAGTCTAAGATCACGCTAGTGCACATAGTATAAACATAGATGAAATATCGACCATACACTTGATTATAAAGGAAAAGACAAAAATATTATTAATTATCAGAGTTGTGACCTTACGGCCAAGATTACAATTAATAGCCTGAAGGCCTGAAGAAACTAATAGCGGAAAATAAAAGCAAAGCGTAGTAGCCATTCGACATACATATAGGAAATCGACTGGGGAGCGAAGTCATAATCCATGAAGTCATCGAAATATCCTCCTTCAGGTACCTTTCTGCAGATATGGTTCTTCTTCTTCAACTGAGCAACAATAGGCATAAAGCTGTGAGTACATTGGTACTCATCAAGACGTTTGTAACAAAAGAATACAATATAGTATGCAAGGCCTACCAAATGATGGCTGAGTGGTTATTTTGCAGAAAGCAATAATTTGAAGTAAATACAATAAATAGATTGAAAACAAACATTAAAAAATGATTAATAAGTAAATAAACAAAGGAATTGAGAATAACCATAAGTGAACTAACTATTCACTCCAATGAACCACCTGTGAACTAACCGTTCACATAATGAACCACTAGTGAACTAACCATTCACTTCCCAACTTTATCTAACCAAGTTTTTATGAAAACTCTTCCCCTCGTGTGAAATCACCGAGCATTGTCCATAACTTGGGACACGACTATTTGAATAGTTTTACACTCTGCAGTAGTTGCCCAACTTTACCCACATGATGTGATCATCTTTACGTAATAGAAAATCGCAACAAGGCTTTTATAATGATCAATTTCAACCTGATCTCGCTAGCTAACCACCACCAATGACACTACCCATGCCAAGGTGCACAAATTTATAACTGTGGTTGACTAACATGATTTAATATCTCATTAAGTCAAAATTAATTAATTGATCACATGTGATGATAACCCAACGTACTACAAGCACGACTAAGCATACCAAACGTACAACCCGTGTGATAACTAACAGTATATCACTAGATAAATACCCATCCTATGTGAGAATAGAATCATGGCATTCAAATTATCAAGGAGAAATTAATCAAATATGTTATTAACTATCAATACAAAGATTTTATAATAAAATAGCGATGCATGATAATTTAAATAAAATAATACATAATAGATTTGAAAACTATGTTCAATATGATCAAAAGATATGGCTTGCCTTGGCCTTGCTCAGTTAATTGCTCTGGATCTTCAAATATTGCTTCAACTCCTTTGAAGGCGTGATCTAATGAGAGAGAAAATAAAATGAAGCACAAAATAAAGTTAAATAAAATTCAAATGAACTCTAAAAAACTTCAAAACTAGAACCAAAAGATAGAGTTCAATTTTAGATGAATTTAGAAAAAGAATAGGATCAATTGGAGCTAGGACGGAGGAGAACGAGCTCTTGGAAAATCTAATATAACGAAAATGCTAGAAATTCGAAAATCCCACTGTGCAGTGGACTCAATGCATAGTAAAGCTACTCTACGGTGAACTTGGCTCATGAAATAGTGCACTGTGCATGGCTTAGATGACGTGGCGGGTGTCTAGGCAACTAGGGCTGAGGTGGTAGGGTGATGTGGCATGCTGACTCGACTTGGTCTACAGGTTCACGGAATAGTGGATCTAGCATATAGAACCCACCCGTCAGTGGCTCGGTGCATAGTGGATTCGGTTGACAGAGAAGGCGATCTGTCGATCGGGTGTGGGTGCGGGGTGAGGTGGACGGTGCGCGAACCGAGGTGATGCACAACAAGACAACGACATAGGACGGGAGAGGAAATATCAGCTTGACAGTGGACTCACCGATGGCGAGGGTAGCTCGGTGAGCAGCGGCGGACTGCTGACCGACAAGGTCGACGAACGGCGAAGATGACGACCTCGCCGACATTGAAGACGAAAGCGGCGATGCAAACGAACTCTAGTGCCTGACCTCGACAAGGACGATGGCGAGGCATGACGAGAGCGAGCGGCTATGGGACACGAAGATCAAGGGGGTGGCGCGGCTTTTATACACGGGTGCCGAGGAGTCCTAGACATCGAGTCTAGGAAGAAGACAGCTGGCGACGCACGAAGAGCGGATGCGGACACCAAGACGAGTTCGCCTCGCACATGGTGCGGCGAACGGGGAAGATGCACAGTGCACGAACCGCTGGATGCATGACATATGGCACAGCGAGCGGCCCAGGATGGGATGAACGAAGACCATCGGATTGGCCGGGCGAGCAGAGGGAGGCTGGGCCGAGAGAAGATGGGTTGGCTAGGGTTTCGGCCCAAGGCCTTTAGGAAAATTTAAATAGGTTTTCTAATTCCATAAATTGATAGAAATTCAATTGAGCTCTAGAAAATAGTAAATAACTCCGGAAAAATCTTAAAAACTTCCAAAAAAATCCTTGAGACTCAAGGAACCCAAATAAAATACTTTCAGCAAACATTAAAGTCTAGTTTAGTCATATTAATTCCTTTTAGTTAATAAAAATTTATTTTAAGCTTGAATTAAATCCAGAAAAATTCAAATGGTGAATTTCGTTTAAAAGCTTCGAATAAACTCTAGAAAACAGGATATTACAGCTGAGGAGGAAGCTTTATAAGAGGATGGCGATGACTCTTCTGATGAGGACGAAGGTGCTATGCCGTAGGCATAGAATAGGGTGGATGTTGAGAGTCTTTCTGGGCATGACGAGCATGAATCACCGTGGGAGTACCATGGTACGGATGTTCGGCTTCATGCGATGTTTGCTGACAAGGGATCATTGTAGGATGCTATTGAGTCGTGGGCCTTGTCCATGCAGCAGACGTTTTGGGTCCTAAAATCCAGTTTGGAGTAGTACACCGTGGTTTGCGAGCAGGTTGGTTGTCCTTGGCGTATGCACGCATGTAAACCAAAGAAAGAGACTCACTGGATTATCTCGAAGGTGAAGCATCGTAACCTGACGTCCACCTTTATAACCAATCTCATGTACAGAGAGATAATGAAGAAGAATAACCGAGGCCAAATACATCATGGTGTCTATCGAGCAAAAATTCAAGTACAAGATTATCTATGTCAAGGCACAACGTGCGAAGCAGAAGGTTTTGGAAAGGAGGTTTAGTTCTTTCGAGGTGGCTTACGATAACCTTCCTCATATGCTCGAGGTTCTGCGGGACAGGAACCCGTGCACATACATTGTTGTGAAGGACAAGTCATCTAGAAGACCACCGGGTTACAGGTTTTGCAGAGGGCCTTCTTAGCCTTTGATGTCTGTGTCGATGCTTTAAGGCACATGTTACCCATGATCTCAGTGGATGGAACATTTCTAACTGGAAAATACAAGGGAGATCCTGACAGCAATTGGCGTTGATGGCCATAATCAGATTCTTTCCTTGGCCATCGCATTCATCAAAAGTGAGAATTTCAACAGCTGGTTATGGTTCCTTTGACATCTGAAGGAGGGAGTAGTTGGAGCATGTCCTGATGTCTGTATAATCCATTTTTTCCACCCCAAGATGATGAAGGCTATAAGAAAACTTCAGCAAGACTCGGAGGAGTCGTTCCCTTGGCTAGACATGAGGAATAGATGGCACATTCGCTATCTAGGGGCCAACTTTTTCAAGTAGTTCCCACAACAACTGTTGATGAAGCTGTTCAAGAGGTTGTCTATGCAAAACCAGCAGCATAAATTTGATGTGCTGTGGGAGATGATGGATGAGCACACCAGGAAGCACGTAGTCGAGAGGAACAAGCGTCCGCCTATTCCTAGGGCTGTGCAACCCAAACGCCTCGCACCATTGCCGGAGCTTGACCCTCCTGGTGTGACGCGGAGGACCTCGAGTAATATCAAGTGCTTCTCCCATTGGATTGAGACCAGCCATTGGAGAAGTGGTCATTGTTACATAACACGGATATGCGAGGTTTGACATAATGACCACTAACCTTGCAGAGGTGTACAACTGGGTTCTTAGAGGCATCCATTCTCAGTCCCTCGACGCCATCATAGAAGGCGTTTTGTAGGGTACAATCGGATATTTCAGGAAAAGGCATGCAAATGCGGCACTTTATGCAGCCAACCCACATACAACATACTGCTCAAAGATTATAGCGTACATGCAGACCAAGACCGAGAAGGGTCAATCGCACATGGTCTTCATGATGGGCAATAGGGAGCAACATTTTAGTGTGCTCCTTTGAGATAGAGCCAGATTTGGGACTGCTCACTCTTTTGTTACCCACGAGGTATGCCTTATAGATCATGTGAACCAACCCTGCTGCACATGTAACAAGGCAAAGCTCTTTCACAGACCATGCTCTCATGTCCTCACCGCATTGGGACTATCAACATGGACCCATCAAAATTCATGTCGGAGTACTTCATGAAGGAGAGGGTGTTGCAGGCATGATGCGGCGAGCTAAGAGGCTTCAGGGTTGTGGATAACTTTGCCATGTCGGATATTGCATAGAGGGTTTAGATTCTAGATCTTGACCTTTTGAAATGTGGGAAGGGCCATCGGAAAAGTCGTTGCATTTGGAATGATATGGATGAAGGGGAAGCTGAAGCGATGCATAGACATTGCGACCGCTGTGGCCAGGAAGGCGACACTGCGAGAAGATGCAAGGGGCCTACTGATGAGTAGGAACATCAGTGTCAAGTGCAGCACCACTTCTTGTTATGTGTGTAGTGGTCTTATGATTAAACATGCTATTATGTTGTAAGTTTATTTGCAAACTTTAACTTCATTTGTTGCTATAGATAGCAGAAGCTTTTACGTAGTCTCCGACCAAATGAGACAACCTTACATTTGATAAAACAAATCGAGACAACTTTGCGCAGTGACAAGACCAAACGAGACAACCTTGCGTAGTAACAAGACCAAATGAGATAGGCTTGCGCAGTGACAAGATCAAGTGAGATAGCCTTGCGCAGTGACAAGATCAAAAGAGATAGTCTTGCACAGTGACAAGACCAAATAGTGGCAGCTTTGTGCAATGATGTGATACTACGCTGGTCCATGAATCGTCTGATGTGCTGTTGCCTCACGGACGTGAATTTGCCTAAACCAAATTGGACTTGTCAAGCGTACGCTGCGTCGGCTTAGCCTATAAGTACTACCCCTTCCATAGCTTATTTTCCTACACCACGACTACAACACTACATCGCTAGTATGGAGAAGCAATGAGATGAGATCATCCGACTCGTAAGGGCTGCAGGAGCCCGGGACGAACAAGCAGAGCGTGCTAGGAGGCTACCTCCCCGACGTGAAACCCCCCGTACCTCCAACCCCAACCCATACCTCAATGTTCCCACTGAGCAATTGTCGCATAACCCGCCCGTCGGGGAGATGCCCCCTCTGCTGGGGCAGGGATGCATGCAAGTTCTTCAAGTCCAAGGAGCGGTTGAGCTTGGCCATGCATTACTAGGGTTGCGGTAACTATTCACCTGGTTATCGGTAGGCACAACATAAGGATTCTTGATTTTGAGCTAAATTAAGTACCATTTAGCTTTGATGTAAGAGAAAATTTGGGCCTTCCAATAAGAAAAATCAACCTCATCGAAGACAAGTGACTTGGTTAAAAACTTGTCTCATGCCATGGCTTTAAGATCGGTTAAGATCTATTAAGAACAACTAATCGGGCTCTTATGCCTTTGTAGGACCACAATGGCAACGGAGTGGGAGGTGAATGGTGCGTTAGAAAATTTTCCCGAAATATTCTCAAATTTTTCACTCCAGTAACTACTGAGCTATGAAGTTCAGAATTGGAAGCTTAGAACAAAGAAACACCTTTAAAACCAGAGAGCCTAGCTCTTGCACCTAGGTGGTGTGACCAACGGCCCCTTGTGGTCTGACCAGCTAGCGGTTTGACCAACAGCAACCTAGCGGTCTAATCGGCGACTGGTCTAACCGAGCCAAGGAGCGGTCGAACCGCTCCCCTATTCTTAGAACCAAAAATCAAGCCGAGTCTAAACCATTTTGTGCAACCCCCATAATTCATAACCAAACAAAAATAAAAGTTTGCACATACCTTGCTTGAGGTTTTAGAAATCTATTCTATCTAAGGATAGCATGAATCCTTGTCAAAGTTCCTACCTTTCCCAAAAATAAGTAAGGTTGCACCAACAACCAAGCAAAAACTAAAAACTCAAGATATGACTTTATCGTAGGTAAAGGATGGACACAATGGCTCTAGATATATTTTCACATGTTATAGCAAGTAAAAGCTCCCAAAGATGCAAAGAAAATACATTGGGAACAAAAAACCTCGAGAATAAGCCAAAACCAAGCAAAACATGGCAACTTTGAAATCCTGCAAGACTTGGTGCCTAGATGGATGGGATTTGATCTCCATGAGTTATCTCCGTCACTTAAATGTTTTTGGCATACATCAATATCAAGAAGAGGAGAGAAGAAATCAAAACCAATAAGAACGAGAGCAAATCAACTAAAACAAAGATACACCATGAGTGATGAAAAAATTATGTATTGCTTCTTGAGGATGAAGATTTTATAGCCACTCCACCTGGCGGACAAGAGAGCACACTGCAACACTCACTCTTCTCTAACCCTAACCCTAGAATACAATGTGGAATCTCAGATGGTTGTGATGGTTAACTAGCAAGACTCCATTCCAACCCATTAAATAGATAAGACATCCATCCTACATCTAATCCTAATAGATACTATCCACTAGTATATTTGGGGGAACCCGTTAACCCCACACAACACGGTTTTACTTACACACTTAACTCATGCACGTTTTTCAAGGCATATGGGCCCAAATCCACTAAGTCTTTAGCCTTTGATCCACTTGGTGTTCTCAGCATCTCCTTGACCTAAACCACTTTCCTAAGCACCGCTGTTTTGATCCAACGAAGTTTTTGATATTTGGCAAATTACCAAAATACTCTGTCCTTGACTCGGTCTTTATCTTCTCTTGCAAGCAATCACTATGCTAGTCATATGTTGATACATCAATAACTTGCCACACATCAGCAAGTCTCTTCTATTTCAGTTCCACTAGACCACGCCTTACTTGGACCGATCAAACCACTTGGTGCAATCCGTCGCTAGAACCATCTCTTTAATATTTTCCACCTTTCTCGTACAATGCTGGAGCCCAACCATCTCATCCAACATCTTTAACTATTCTATGCCTCGACTCTCCCGTGAGCGTAGCTTCGATCCTCGCTGTTGACTATGGTTGACTCTAAATCTTTTTTTTGCACATCCGAAGGCAAAGAAATCGTTTCCAGGGACAAATGTTTTACAACTTGACTCACGTTAGCTAAAATATGCTTCATGCAACATAAATGCACTGACCAATCATAATTCAATTCATCTAAAAACCAATTTTTTGAAATCACAGAACCAATTCTTAGAGCCGGTCTGACCGCCAACCAGAGGCCGATCAGACCAGTCAAGTCCAGCGTGAAACACATGTTCTGAAAAATTGCAACCACCATTAAAAGTCTAGTCATACCACTCAGCGGTCTGACCAGCAACACACCGGCGGTCTGAGTGGCAACTTGCCAGCGGTCAGACTGGTTTGTCTGACAACAAACAGTGACCAAATACAAATTTTGTAAAAATTTAAATTTTAACTCTACAAACTTAGCAATGGATCATTACAACAATATTCTGGACCTTTTCATATGGTCCCTCAAAAAGATTCATCTATTTGTCATTTCTGTCCATGGTTTGCATGACGAAATCCATGTCTTTTGTCCAAAATGGTAACCATGGTTTGTGCAAAATTTGGTGGCTATTCCTTCCCTGTTGCATCATCAGCTTGCTTCTGCGAGCTCTGCATCCTTCTCTGAAACTATTCCAGCCAAAAAAAATCTGACGAGCAAAACCAAAGCCAAACATCAGGGCAAACAACTCCTTGTATTTTTACAACACAAGAAAGGGAGAGCACAGCAAGTACTACAGCCTAATTCAGCTAAGCTGCCAATCCATGGCTGCATGCATCACATGTACATCACACTGAAACATTCTCCTTCCTATTTACATCACAACTAATAAGGGAAGGAAGTGAGGGCAGGCAAATGCTTGCCCTCAATCTCCAACCGACATGGCCTGCCCGGCGCGGCGCAGGGGCGACGGCGCAGACGGCGAGGCCTGCCGCGCCGGCTCGCGGAAATCGGCGACCGGCCTCATCTCCAGCAGCTGCAGCCTCTGGAGGAGCTCCCTGGCCTTCTCATCCTCCTGCTTGATCTTCCTGACCTGGCTGTGGATCAGCACTTCTCGCTCCACCTTGAACACACTCCTTGCACCTTGCTCCAACATCTCCTCCATGGGAGCAAGCTACAAGAACCTTGTCATGCACACAACCTTTGCTTAGTTACTTCCAAACCATTGGCCACTGGTGTCACAATAATATATATACAAGGGCTAGAGAGAGAGAAAGGAAGATAAATGGGAGAGGAGAGAGTGAGAGGTAGCAATGGAAGGAGCTACTTGGTTTGCTTGAGAGGGATTTAGTTTTGTAGGAAAGAGTGGGTGGGTGGGAAATGTAAAAATAGTTATGAATAGCTGGAGAGGCTCTTTTCAGCTGTTGGGAAAGAAACTGTGAGGCCAACCATCTTCAATGCTCCAAAGTATGGCATTTTCGGCCAATCATATCTTGAAGATATTGTTAGAAGTTAGGAGTAGATTAGTTCCATGGTTGGAATGTTCTTCAATTAGAGGGAGTGTTAGTAACTCTTGGCAAAGTCATGTAAGAAAAAAAATGTTGAATTAGACCTTTTTTCTCCATTTGAGTTGTCATGTTTTGGAAAAAAAAGATCAAAAGAAATGGATCATTACAATTTACAAGTACTTCGTGAAGGAAAAAAGATATACAATTCGGTGCACCCAACCGTCATCAGTAAAATAATACGATTGCCGCCAGGGCGCCAGAGAATTTGCATTACGTGCTATGTAAAAAAAGATGGCATTAACGATGAGCGCTGCTTAGGACAAGAATAAGGACAAGTCTATTGCATGCGTTGCTGTCCAAAGACGGCAACGACCAGTATTGATGATTCCCGAGTCTTTTTCGTCGGGTGCGTGGAAGAAACGGCCAAGTGTTCGTACAAACACAAGGTTTCACGTGGATATTTCGAAATCGAAACTGTCTCTAATAAGTCTTTCACAAGAATATCTTAAAAAGAAATACAAAAAATTTAACAAATTTAACAAGAAAAGAACATATTATCTCCGAAGGAGAGGTAAGCTTTATGAAAATTCTTCTCTTCCAAACAGTGCCTTTTTTCTTTGACCATTAATTTCTGGTTTGTGAGCTCATCTACCTGTACTCCTAGCTCAGCGTCATTTCAAAGTTCAAACACACTGAAAACCACCAAGTGAGAATAACAAACACAAAGATAGACCTACGGTGCTTACGCTTTTGTTAATATTTATTAGTGACCTTAATTGGCATCAACCTTGATGGTGTCTCGACACATTGGTAAAAAAAGATAAACTTTTTGACTGGACGCATCCGTGGGTTAGCCTCCAACCTTTCACCTAATGCTCAGATAAGGCCACTCCACCAGCTAGTTGCTGCAGGCCTGCAGCAGCTCACCAGATGGAAGCGGCAAAGCAACAACTACTACTACAAAAGAAAAGCTTTAGGTCCGTTCAATTCGGTTTTTTTTATGGTTTTTGTTTTTTAGCTAAAATGATACTATTAGTTTTTTAAGACATTTAATTAAAAGAAAATGAAGAAAAATAAGGAAAAATAAAGAATACCGTTGTATCTCCATGACAATATAAAGGAAAAAGGAAGAAAAAAAAGAAGTCACCTTAATAAGTTAGCGTGTTTTAAACGGCTTTTGGTATTCTGAAAACTAGAAGGCAAAAGTCAAAATCTATTTAAAACGCGTTAATCTCACTAGTATATGATACTAGCAATTGGTGCAACAATCTATTCTAACCATCTCCTTTCGCAACTACCGAATACGACATACACGCATATACACTGTAGTTGTTGCTTTCAGTTGGGTGTGTAATCGAGTGATGTGCGGTATGAACGATTAAGGTAGCAATCTCATGTCAATTTTAATTAATGGCACTGTTGGTAACATGGTATGGTGTTTGTGTCTCTTTTTAGGTGTACGTGTGTATGCAGCTGAATCATATGCATGTAAGTAATCGGTTGGAGAGTAGAAGGGACTCGATTGACGATTTGACACGGTACTGATTTAGAACCATGAATTATATATATTGCCCAATGCTACTAATCTTAAGAGCTGTGTATATTGTTTTGAGTAAATACTAAAAAAAATTGCATGCCGATCTATAGAGCATAAGAACCCATTCGAGAAACCAGGTCCTAATATAAGGATGATCCTTAAAAAAATAGTTTACATATAAACACAATGAAACAGTAAAAGAGCACAATAGCGAAGAAGACAGGGTTAGTAAAGTACGGAGAATACATGTTGGGAGAAGGGATAAAAGGGAGTCGGGGAAAATATTAATAATACACTATAGATCCATAAGTTTAAAAGTGGAAGCCCCACATATATAGTATTAAAACCATATGATAGCTCAGCGGTTAAGACTGTTTGTTGTTGTACGAGAAGTTATAAGTTTTACTTTTTCTCAGGCTATACCGCGGTAACAAATTTTGAAGTGAATTGCTCCAATATTTAGCTCAGAATTATTTTTTTCCCACTCCGCTTTTGTTTTAAAAAAGGCCAGCTCAAAATTCTGGGGGAAAACACTTAAATTGGTCCTGGGCTCAGGAATGTTTCTGAATCTGTTGGGCCGGAGTCTAATCTTCCTCCGTGGAGGTTGAAACCCATTTCTTAATCAATTAATGGGATAGTTTCGGCCTGCTATCTTGGGCCGAATCTAATGCTACGATTTATGCAAGCCCAATGGCCTCCTAATTTTCTGAGAGGTTTTGTATTATCTGCACAAGAGAACAACTTCGATTTTACTTTTGATATTCACCCAGATTACAAATAATTTTTGCTAATTCTGTCTCACTCTCTTCAAAAAGGGGAGAAAAAAAGCCCAAAGTAGCCTGAATTCGTGCCTAGTTGAACAGCGTTAGCCCTTTTTATTAGCACTGTGATCATTCAAGTAGAGCAACTGCGTTAATTGAACATACCTGAATCTGAACGATAGCTAGGCTGACACATTTCATGAGAAACTTCAGGTATGGTTCGTTTGTTTGGTACTACCTCTGCTAGCTAGCGCTGTATGATCCTGACTCCTGAATCGAGTCCACTAAACGAATGGTCGCGTCAGATGATCGATGTACCTGAACTGATGCATGGCAGCGTGAGACAAATTAACCCCGTCTCGCGGACTCGATTAATCTGGGTACGCAAACACGGACGTATGTCTCCTTGTCATGGATGCGATGTACTGTATAGATATATCCGTCATCTCATAGCTGCCATGTACCAACAACCAGCTACAGCTAAAACGGCTTTGAACGTTAACATATTGTTAACACCGTGAATTTGTGATCAGTAAGTGCATGCTAACTGCGACATGCAATGAAACCGAGAGACAAGTTCTGTTAAAAGTTTCACATCTGATCGTAAAGAAAGGGCAAAAACAAAAAAAAAGAAGCATCGGAAGCAGATACTGTGCCTTGCTTCAATTAAGGCACATGCGAAGAGAGTTTTTATCATCTTTGCAAGGTAACAGAAGGTGTTGATATCTTACTATCAAATTACATATAATTTTTTAGTATCTAGATAACTTTCCAAAGATAATAAAAAACGCGCTGCAGAGTATGCTTGTTGGAATACACGGAAGGAACGCAATCGGAGAATTTTCGAGCATAGATATCACAGATTCCATCTGGTGTTCTCCAGAATCCAAGAAGACGCCGAGCAACCAAGAAGGGCACTGGAGTGATTTCCTACGCTTCCCACTCGTTTGGGTTTGGATTTCTGACTTTCCATTTATTTTTTACTATTTCTAAATTTCATCTTTTTCTGACTTTCTGAATTTTTTGAGCTTTTTGCCGGTTCTTTTTTTTCCCATATTTGTTTGTATTATACGTATTGGGCTTACCTGTGTATTCTATTTTTAGATTTTTTAACTTTAATTATGTCAAATAAGCCATCATTAGTTACAGTGTAATTTCAATCAGCTAACGTGAAAATTCAGCCATAAGTCACAGAAAATAAGCCCAACTGAGCACACCCTAAATTTCAACTAGTCGCTCCCTTCGGTTTGTAATAGCCTCGATTGATTTAAGGTCCTATTTGTTTTGGCTTAAATTTTCTGGCTTATAGCTTAAAGTTAGCCTTTTAGCTTAATCAGCTTATAAGCATCTAGCTTTTAAGTAAGTCAGGTATATGTTCTGTTTGTTTCGGCTTAGACTTTCTGGCTTTTCCTTAGTCTTCAATCATACATGAATACATAACAAATTCACAAATAATGCACGAACACATAACAATCAGCGTCGGCGGCGGCAAGCGTGGGGAAGAAGGAGGCCGGTGGCGTCGGGGCGCGGGGAAGAGGGAGGCTGGCGGCGTTAGGGCGCGGGGACAAGGGAGGCCAGCGGAGGTGGGTGCGGGGACAAGGGAGGCCGGCGGTGTAGGGGCGCGGGAAGAGCGAGGCCGGTGTAGGTGGGGCATGGGGACGAGGGAGGCTGCACGGGGATGAGGTGGGGCACGGGGACAAGGTTGGCTGGCGAAGGGGGCGTGGGGACGAGGGAGGCCAGCGATGTCAGGCGTGGGGAAGAGGGAAGCCGGCGGAGGTGGGGCACAGGGACGAGGGAGGTCGGCGGAGGTAGGCGCGGAGGCGAGGGAGGTCACCGAGGTAGTCATGGGAAGAGGGAGGTCAAGGCGGTGAGCACAGGGAAGAGGGAGGTCGGCGACGTCGGGGCACGGGGAAGAGGGAGGCCGGTAGAGGTGGGGCGCAAGGATGAGGGAGGCCGACGGAGGTGGGCACGGGGACGAGGGAGGCCAGCGGCGTCGGGCGTGGGGAAGAGGGAGGCCGGTGGCGGTGAGCGCGGGGAAGAGGGAGACCGGCGTCGAGCGTCATGGGGGGAGATGGTGAGGGAAAAGAAAACTGATTGGGAAGGAGGAAAAAGGAGAAAAAAATGAAAGGATTTGGAGTTATATATGAATGGCAATTGGTGGGTAATTTTAGCAAACTTGATTGGCAAAGGGATATTCCATTCCGCAAAATCCAAAAAAAAGCATCTCTCCAATGGCTTTTGTCTTTTAGGCTTAAAATGGCTTAACCATTTCATAAGTTGGATAAAGAGGCCACCTCTTTGTTTAGGCTTTGGCATTTTTGCTTCTAAGCCAGATAAAAAGCCAAAACAAACAGGGCCTAAATGTTGTTGTTTTGCTCAAGTTTAATTGCAATGAGCTAAACTTGTTAGACTCTATGTTGTATTATTTTGCTTCTAAAGGACCATGTGAGAAGGTCCTAACTTTTAGTGTGATAAACCATTGCAATTTATGAGAGTTGAAACTTTGAATAGCAGTGTTGTTGGTCGGTCAGGGGAAGGCCGATCAGACCGACATTGTGCAACCGATCTGACTAGTCAGTATCAGCGGTTTGACTGCTCGAGGGTTGGTGGTCTAACCGGCTGAGGAATGTTTAGATGGGGATTTTCGGCCATAATTCGTATTTGTGGAGTTCTGAGTTGGGATGACCATGTGGTCATGGTATAGGTGTTGTTGCTTGTATGCACATGGATTAATATTTGGTCCTAAGTTTAGGATCAACAATTTGGTTGCATACATTTTGCATGGTGACGACTTTATGTATTGTGCGATGCTACGTAACAGTTTGCTTGTTTGTGTCGGTTGCAGGACTTCGAAGCTAGGTCATGATAAGATGTAGGAGGACCGGGACTAGGCACAGGGTGGCGCTGAGGTTCAGAATGGTCAGGGAGACGCCGAAGATGATTGAGGTTTGTGGGGTGGTTGCAAGCCGGGACGACGAGGAACCAGAGCAGGAGCTACCGGTGGTGGACATGATGGGCAACGACAATGTGGACCGGGATTAGGCTTAGTGAGGAGCTGAGGTCTTGTGCGGTCAAGAAAGCCGGTTGTCATCATGCGCAAGGAGAAGCATATGGCGCACCAAATGACTTGGGTCATTTGCAATTGAGAACGGCTCGATGAGATCTGAACGCGTGAGAGGCTTGGCGGCAAGTCATTGGGGCCACGTGAAATATGGCGAAGCATGGATGATGCTTCGTGGCAAAGGAAGTGGAAAGCTTCATGGAAGGCGGTAGAGGGGTATTTTGGTAAATTACCCAATACCGAAAAGGTGGTGGTGTGTGAAACCCGACGTTGGACTAAGTGGTTTAGGTCTTGTATGTGCTGAAAATATGAAGTGGATCAAGTGTTAATTCACTAATGGGTTAATACGTAAGTCGCTTTAAGAAGCGTGCGTGAGAGAGTAAAACCCGGTGTTAGGTGGGGGTTATCCCTGATTTGGCCTAATGGGTGGATCCATTAAATTTTGGTCTAGGTTGTGAGGCTATATACGAGGAGGAGAGGCAAGAGCTTGGGTTTGATGATTTTCGCTTAATCTTTGTGGTGGCTAGCTCTTCCTCTCTCCCATAAAATTAGGTTTCCTTGGGTTGGAGCCTTGTGTATGCGCTCTAGGCTTAGAGCGTTGCTATCCTGAGAAATTAGCTGTAAAAATATTCCTCTCCAAGTGAAATGAACATTCAAACTTTGCTCAAGTGAGTTGTGCCATGAATCCCCTCATGTGCTTTCGATTTTCTTAGCTTTCTTATTTGGATTTCTCTTCTCTTGAGTTTTTCTGGTGCCAAGGATGTATAAGAGTTGGAGATGTCTCTTGGAGACAAGATCTCATCCATCTAGGCATGATCTAAAATAAGTTCTTGAGAAAACCTGGTTTTTGCTTGATTTTGGTCTCCTCGAGCGATTTCTTAATCCGAAGATTTTTTTATTTGATTTCTTTGGTGTTCTAACTTGTTGTGACATATGTGTAGGATCAGAAAAGGCAACAGAGGGGGTGAATGGTGCCTTTTAAAATTCCCCCAAGTATTCACATCGTTTTTTTCTCCGATAGCTACAAAAGCTATGAAGCAAGAAAATTTAAATTTTTGCTCACTGGAAATCAAACAACAGACCGACAAAAGAGATTGAAATAAACTTGGTCGAAAAGGCTACAAACCAACAATTAAGTTTCACAGGACAGAGAACAAGAATTTATAAACCAAGAAACACTCCTGGCAGTGAAACTTAAAGCAGGAAACTGAGTTTGACTGAAACTGAGAAGATTTAACATTGTCGATACTAAAGTTTGTTAGCCAACAAACTGAACTAATCATTTGAAATATGAGAACAAAAGCTTTTCTTAAGACTGAAAGGAACAGACAAATATTTTGCTTGAAAGCAGAAAAATGCTGCAGATAAAGCTTGCCGAAGGATCAGATTTAATCAACAATTCTCAAAGGAGAAACACAAGCAAAAAGTCTGAAAACTGAGAACAAAAGGGCAGGCCAAAAAGACACTACCGAAAACTGCAGCCTGCAGGAATCTGAAAGCCGAATGCAGCAAATGACCGAACAAGAATTCAGCGGAAGAAAAACAGCACCAAAAATGAGAAAGTAGCTGAAAACTGGTACTACAGACCGAATCTGAAAACAGGAAGCAACCAACAGGCTGAATCGGCAAGGAGACCGTCGGTCTGACTGTTTTTCAATTTAGTGAATGCGAATTTTGGACATATCTAGCACTGTAGATTTCAAAAATTCCAATTCTAGCTCCTAGAGCGCATAAATTCCATTTCTGGCCCCGTTCCGACCGCGATATTGCGTGGGGGTGACACATGGCCGGTCGTGCGGTCCGGGAGCGCACGATCGCATCAGAGCTAGGTCGTGCGGTCCCGGACCGCACGACTCACCGTAGCGGCTGTGATGGGGTGCCCGACCGCATGAATGGCTTGATGACCGCACGACCCTGTCCGACCGCCTTTGCTACAGTAGAGTCGTACGGTCTGGGACCGCACGACCTAACCAGCCACGTGTCACCCCCACGCAATGCTACAAGAGAGTCGTGCGATGCGGGACCGCACGACCTAGCTACGGCGGTCGTGCGCGCCCGGACCGCACGACCGGCCACGTGTCACCCCCACGCAATCCCGCGTTGGAACGGGGGCCAGAAATGGAATTTATGCGCTCCGAAGGCTAGAATTGGAATTTTTGGGATCTAAGATGCTAGATATGTCCAAAATTCAGTGAATGCAGCCGAGAGAATGCAGCTCCTTTCAGACTAAAAACACATGGATCTCAAGCCAAATGGCCTAGCAATCTCAGGAGAAAAGCATACAGAGCAGTTCGGCAGGGGTTTTGATAGAGCAGGAACTGCAATGGACTGAAAAAATGAAGCTCAGAAATTTATTTGTCACGAACAAACAAAGAAACAAGAAAACTGAAATTATGATTCCGTGAAATTCGATGAATAGCAGTTATTCTTTTCAGGCCATAAGAGCAAGACTTTGATCTAAATAGCATTAAGACCTTAGGGAGAGAGAACTGCAGCCAAAGAACAAAAGAAAATAGCAAACTTTGAATTTGTCAGGGAGAAGTCAGCAGGAGTGACAAAAATTCAGATTTCTCTTGATTCTTCAATCCTTTGCTTATGAGATTTTGCATTTTAGCAGGGCACGATCTCACAGCTGGGAAGTAAAAATCTGAAGCCAACTTGAAAAGGGAAATCAAGAGTATCCAACCCCCCTGCCTCCAAACCCTAACTTTTCAAAAACAGAGGAAATGAGCTCGAGCTGATTTTTTTGGAAGAAGTTGGCTGAAAAATGGATTGCTCTCAGGAATATAGTAGCCAAATGGCTTTGAGGTGATTCCCCGTTCAAAGCTAATCCATTTTGTAGCTTCTTGATCAAAGAATCAACTCCAAAAACAAGAGAATCAAAAAGTACCGAGAGCAGAGAAGAAGAAATTGGAACTCAAGAACTGAGAACGAAAACTGAAATCCATATCATTTCATACAAACGATTTCTCATATAAATGCAAAGACAGGAATGATTACAAGAAGTGTTTTGCTACAGGCAAATCAATCCACCTCTTTCACATCCTGAGATGAACACACGCCCAAAATCAAGAACACTGTCTCCAACGCAGGACACTCACTTGGACATAGGAGACAAAAGCAAAAAACAGATTCTACACCCTCCCACCAACTCTCAACAGCACAAAAGGAAAAGCTCAAAGTAAAAGCCCTAGACTCCCCTTTACATCAAAAGAGGAGGGAACCAGGAGGTTCACTCCAAACACTAACCCTCATCTCTAGTTATAGTTTCCACAAACAGGTTCCCCATTTGCTTTATCCATTTAGCTCACAACAACTCTGCGCTTTATCCATTAGCACCAACCGAATCCGCTTCCGCGAGCCTGAGTCAATTTTTCCGAATTGCCCTTCATGCTCCTTCCTAGAAGCTTCCTTTTTTCTTGTCGATCATGCACGATCGCACCTGACTCTGACCGACTGGACCTCAACTCCTCCCTGAGTCTAGTCTCGGTCCGTTCCGTCGCACACGACCACAACCGGCATCCAACCGTCTGGACCTCCGACTCCAACTAATTACAGTGAGTTGTGGGCGTAAATATTGACACATTGTTGATATTACAAAAAATTAGAATATTCGGCGACGTATATTATTACTACAAGATCTCTATGCAAGAAAAACATTAAAGCCACGTACACATGTGCTTCAAACAATAGGAAGCAAATTAATTGGCTTCATGCCGTTTGTAACATAGGTTATAGTGTTGTAATGTTCCTCTTGTACAACTACTACTTTGACTCCCAATGTTTCATGTCCTTTTTTACTTGAACCAGCAGCCCACCCATAGAAGCAAGGAGAGGAGAGTCAGAGGAGGGGACATGTATTTCTTAATAACTAAAAGATGAATAATAAAGTGCCATACACATGGGCTTGAAAAGGGCTGAAGCAACTTAATTTGCTTCAACCCCTTTCAAGCTCATGTATGTAGTGTTGTAATATTCCTCTTGTATAACTACTACTCCGACTCACAGTGTTTCATGCCCTTTTTTACTGGAGCCAGTAGCCCACCCATAGAAGTAAGGAGAGTCGGATGAGAGGAGACGAAAACGTAGTGGAAGCCAAAGGAGAGCGTGGACCACCAGACACCTAGAAGGCCAACTGTGAGGATGACATGAAGGCGACATTTTCGGCAAACGACAAAGGACTACCATCCATATCTTCATCTACGTGAGGACCATACCAAGACTACCCCCAACAACCTTACCACTTCTAGCCCGACACAAGTGGACCCACCATCCCTCCCACATCCATTTTCCTCTTTCCTTTTTGGGTTCCACATAAAAAAGATACTAATAGATATGGATGGATGTAACAGACATGAGCTAAAAAGTGAGATTTAGGATTCATACCTTCGGGAGGAGAGGCGATGGGGAGGAGAGAACTCATGAACATACATTAACAGATATAGACGGATCTATCACACATGAGGTAAAAGTGGGATTTGGGATCCATACCTTTGGGAGGAGAGGCAACGGGGTGGAGAGAACTCATGAACACACATTAACATATATGGACGAATCTACCATGCATGAGATAAAAAGGTAGGATTTGGGATCCATACCTTTAGGAGGAGAGGCAGCGTCGGGATGACAGGCGTCGTCGGGACAAGTGGCGATTGGAAGGAGAGGCGGCGCCGAGAGGAGAGGCGACGGGACCACCACACCAGGTGAGGAAGGAGAGGATGGAGACGTTGGGTTCTTCGGCGGCAACGGTGAAGGTTGGGGGACGAGGAAATGGAGGGGGCGCATGAGTGAGAGGAGTAAGAGCGCAAAACCTAGCAAGGGAATTACTTATAGAAGAACTATCACATGCGGTTCAATTAAATAACCGTGTGTGATATTAATATCACAGACAGTTCTATGATGTAACCGTCTGTGATGTATAGCATATCGTTGCCATTATCACAGATGGTTCTATTATGGAACTGTCTATGATGTTATACATTATCACAGACGGTTATGTTATGAAACTGTCGGTGATATTGTACTTATCACAAAAGGTTCTATTATGGAATCGTCTGTGATAAATATATCACAGACGGTTTGTGCCATCAAACCGTTTGTGATAATATCAGATTTTTCGGCTAGCCTTAGGAAATGTTAGACATGCCCTCTGAAAACAAGCAAGCAGATACAATCGCAGATGTAATTATTTCTAAATCACTGAATCAATTACAATGGAATAATTCCTTAATTACATGCTGAGTTTATTAATTACATTGGAATGATTTTCAAATAGGTGTTCACTATGTGGGATCATTCCACTTGGCTATTTTCCTTTTAAATAAAGCCCTTCGTAATGATTGATATGCATATAGCTTTCTTTATCCCTTTATTCTTCCTTGAGCCTAATGCTGTCTTCGAATGGAGGCAAGTCATCAAATTGATTGCATTCTTTCTCATCCTTGACATTTTCAACTCCAACAATCCTTCTTTTTCTATAAAGAACTACATAGCGCTTCTTATTTGCTGGATCGGTTACATAAAAAACTTGAACAACTTGCATCACGAATACGAATGGTTCATCTTTGTATCCTACACATTCGAGGTCCACAGTAGTGATGTCGTACTTACCCTGTAGGAGTTGGACCCAACGGCACTGAAAGAGAGGGATCTTGAAAATTACGTAGTTGTGCTCCTAATCTCCTCTACAAGCCCGTAGTAGGAGCTTGGGTAGCGGTACTAAACTGCTCATGAAATGCATCTATGCTGACACCTAAGTTCTGCATTGTGCTCTTTCTATCCTGATCTGTTATATAAAATATAACACCTTTAATGTTGTATCATTGCTATATTACAATTGTAAATTTTGACCCTCTTGCTAACTAGGGGTGGAAAACGGTAACGGATAATTCGTTTTATCCGATATTCGTATCCGAGAAAACATGAATATGGAAAGCAAAAATTCGTATTCGAAAATATTCGTATTCGTATTCGACAATATTCGTATCCGTATTTGAGAACATTCGTATTCGTATTCGTATTCGAGAACATTCGTATTCTTATTCGTATTCGAGAATATTCATATTCGTATCCGTATTCGAGAACATTCGTATTCGTATTCGTATTCGAGAATATTCGTATCCGCATTCGTATTCGAGAACATTCGTATTCGTATTCGAAAATATTCGTATTCGTATTTGTATTACCAATTTACCATCAGATACCGGTTTGCCAATTCACCGTGGAGACTAAAAGGCGCCAAAGGCGCACGCCAAGGCGGGACGGCGGGATCAAGCAGCAATGGAGACGGAGTCATGACTCGATTCACGGCTCACCGTCATCGCGACATCGCCTCACGACCTCACTGAGTCACTCACTCACTCAGTTCCCCACTTCCCAACCCTAATCCCAAATTCCCAATCCCCACTCCTCACTGAGTCGCAGCCTCCTCCAGTCCAGCAGTCCTCCTCACTCGGTCACTCAGATCCCCAATCCCCACTCCACGCGCTCGTCCCGCTCCGATGCTCCGTCTTCATCCGCGACGACCCGGCCCCCAGCTCGGCCAGCGGCTGCGGCTCCCCGCACGCCGCGGAGGCGGGGGCCCCCACGCGGGGTTGCGGCGCTCGGCGATCCTCTCCTCGCCTCGCAGCCGCCTCGTCTCGGCGCTCCGTGGCCTCCGTCTCGACGCCCACGGCCTTCGCCTCTCGGCTCCGCGCCCCCCTCCTCGCCTCCCCGCCCGTGGGGACGCCTCCCACCACTCGCCCGAGGTCTCGAGGTCCTCCGCTCCTTCAAGGAGCCGCGCCTCCTCCGCATCGAGCTGCCCGGCGAGCTGGGCATCGAGCTGGCCACACCGCCCCTCTGAACCCTCCTCCCTCGCGCCGTTAACTCCAGCACCACCTTCAGACCTTCGTCGTGCAAATATAAGAAGGTTCGCATGGCCTAAAGATGAACACTTTGACATTTTGTCGTGGTGGAAGACCCAGGGTGTGAAGTATCCTGTCCTTGCTCGTCTTGCAAGGGATGTTTTGGCTATTCCTGCCTCAACAGTTGCATCCGAATCTGCCTTTAGTACTGGAGGAAGAGTTATTGACAAATACCGTAGTCGTTTGGACCCTGAAGTTGTTGAGGGCCTCATTTGCACCAAGGATTGGATAAGAGCATCTAGAAAAGGTAAACAAATAAAAATATGCAAAGGATGTACTTCTAGTCTTCTATATTTTGTATTTTGTATTATATTTTGTCATTGGATTGTCCATTTATTTCAGATCAAAGTGAGGTAGCATCAATTCATGAAGATTTAGATATTTCAGAAATAAATGACAAAGTCGAACAAGATGAAGGTATATATGAATATATCATATATACGTATATAGAATTACAGACAGAATCATAAAAGTTTATTATGTTGCATGCTCAACTATTGGTTATTAATTTATTATGTTGCAGGTGGCTATAGCAACGCTACAGGGGATGGCAATGGCATGGATGTAGAAGAAAATTAGAGCTCGTTCTAATTGTCATGATGCTTTGAAATGTGTTTGATTTTGTGAGCTTTGAAATTAGAGCTCTTTTTCACTTATTTGCTTTTTATCTACTGCCCTGCTTCTTTTGGTGTCATGAGCAATTGATCTATGTGACTATGTGATATTTGGTGTCATGGGCAATTGATCTATGTGATATTGTTGCTCCTACTGAAGCTCAATTATGAAATTTCTTCCCTGTCCATGTTTCTGATATTATTGCTGAAGTGTAATACCTGAGGTAAGATACCTTTCTAACTGCTTTGGGTTTAAGTCTACGTGATTGCTTAGGATGAACATACAGATTGTAAGTTTGTAACTTGCCATATGCAGTGAAGGCCTCTCCTCGAACTATCCAACCAGTTCTACTGATATTATATTTCAAACTTACAAATTAGGATGTTGTTGCCATTTGTGTGCTTATAGAAGATAAGCTTGCTGGTTTGTGGTCATGTGCTATTTTTGTTGATCTTTTCATAGTGTAAAGATTACTTGTTTTGTTTTGGTCCTGTGGCAAAGATGGAGCAGATGCACTGGTGCAGTCAACATAATCAATCGGTTCTCTGATGAGAACCTATTCATTTTAGCGTATGTTTCGTGGCGTGTTAATGAAGTCTTAAATTAACTATCCATTGTTCCAATGTTTCTTCAGAGATTTGATTATGGAAGCTTCTACCTGTCAAGGGATGCATCTCAACGTTTCATTGGGGAAGGAGCTGGTAAAGGGTACAACATTAATGTGCCCTGGGAGCATGGGGAATGTGGTGATGCAGATTATATTGCTGCATGGGACCATGTACTGCTTCCTGTCGCTGAAGCATTTGATCCTGATATAATATTGGTGTCTGCTGGGTTTGATGCAGGTATACAGCTGGAAAATAAACTCTTTTATGCTATTAGCTTACTAGTTTTTGGCTTCAATCCAAACATTTAATTAAATCATATCATCTTACTGTTCACTGGTTTTGAATTTTTTCCTCTACTCTGATATTTTGGGAAGCACTGGGTCTGGGTGATCCTCTTGGTGGTTGCTGCATCACTCCAAATGGATATTCCCTGCTACTATCAAAGGTATGCATTTGTGCAAAAACGACATTTAATTAGATTTTCACCTTATCTTGCATTCTCCTGTCCTTAAAAGAAAATTTGATCATGCCTGACATTTTAAAAAAGTTCTGATAAGCTGGAATTGACTAAATGTATCAAAGTTTTTTAAGGCAGTAATGTCTGTACCTTTTGCTTCGGTCATTTCTTTTTGTTGTCATGCTCTTCTGTTACCTGTTAGAAGATTTTTCATTTTATTTCTTCTAGTTACTTAATATCTCCTCTATGTTTTTTGGACTTCTCAACCGAAAGCGAGATGAACACTACGCTAATCATGTAAAGATGAACACTTATGCTAATCATGTAAAGCATATACAAAAGCAACTTCAAAAAAAATCATTGCACGTTTATCTGTATGCAAAACCTCGTACAGCTGTTAGGGTTTGCTCAAGGAAGGATAGTGATGGCCCTTGAAGGAGGTTATAACCATAGATCCATAGCAAATTCAGTTTTTTCTTGTGCGAAAGTTTTGTTGGGAGACATTCACATGTAACTCTCCAGAGATGCAACCGTTCGAATCTACATGGAAAGTTATACAAGCGGTAATAGTCTGCATGTACTATTGTTTGTTGATGAAATTTTAAATGCTAAAATTTGAATTTAAAACCGCTAATCGGAAAAACCGGTCGATTACGACATTAGTAGGAGGATATTCGTATTCGACCGAATTAAGCATATATCTGATTCGAATTCGTATTTGTTACGACATTCGATTCGTATTCGAGAATATTCGAATTTGTATCCATATCCGTTTTAAAAACATAAATCTGTATTCGTATTTGAGACTATTCGACCGTATCCAATCCGTTTCCACCCCTATTGCTAACCATTGCAGTGTTTCACTTGACGACCTCCCAGTGAATCGTACCCTTAACCATTCATTGAACCGACGGTTGTGTTGTCTCGCGATCCAATCCTCCAACCAGCCTGGATTCTCTTGGCGTAGCATGCATTTGTGCTCTTGAATATACGGGGACACTTTAGTCATATGTTACAAGACCGTGAAATGGTCTTGAGTGTATGTATCCATATCAGGAGTTATTGCTTTCCTTCTGATGGTCCCAATACCCTTTAGCCTCTCCTCGTAACGAGATAGAGGCACACCTATCAGTTTGAAATGAGCCGTGTAATCGATGCAAAACTCAATGATATTTTTTGTTGCATAACCTTCGATGATACTGCCCTCCGACTGAGTTCGATTGCATATATAGGACTTGAGAATTCCCATGTACCTCTCAAATGGGTACATATGACGTAGAAATATGGGGGCGCATATCTTTATCTCTTTCACAAGGTGGACAATGAGATGGACCATGATATTGAAAAATAACAAAGGAAAATACATCTCAAGATGACATGGAGTTGTCACCACCCCTTCTACAGAGCATAGTCCATCGGGATCGATGACCTTCTAAGCAGTTGCATTAAAGAAATAACACAACTTTATGATTGTCACTCGAACCTTGTTTGGTAAAATACTTCTAATTGCAATAGGAAGCAATTGTGTCATTAGCACATGATAGTCATGAGACTTCATGCTAATTAATTTCAAGTTTTTCATGGAAACAAGTTTCTTCATGATTAATTTCAAATTTTCCATGGAAACAAGTTTCTTCATGCTCGCGGAGTGACCGGACGGAACTTTCACACCATGCAAGCACTAACACAGCTCAGTTCTCTTGGACGCACAGTTCAGTTCTTTATCAGTCTCTATTGGTGCTAACTCGGTCCTGATGTTCATAGCGACCAAGTCACGCCGTGCGTTGACACCATTCTTTGTTTTGTCACGAATATTCAGTAAGAGACCAATCAGGCTATCACATACATTCTTCTTTACGTGTATGACATCGATGCAGTTGCGAACTTCTAAGTGCTCCCAATAAGGCAAGTTCCAAAATACTGACCTCTTCTTCCACATGTTCTTCTGACGGGTCCTCAACTTACGTCCATTTCCAAGCACAACATCGATATCCTTGACCATATCGTACATCTCTTTCCCGCTAAAAGGCCTTCGTGCCAAGTCATCCTCTTTACTTCCATCAAACTATTTCTTCATCTTGCGGTGTGGGTGATACCTTAAAAGGAATATATGGTGACGCATGTATACAATTTTACACGAGTTGTTCAACCACACACTCTCGGTATAATCTAAGTAGTGTGGACAGGCTTTGGCTCCTTTCGTACTCAACCCCGACAAGTTACCAAGGGTAGAAAAATCATTCATAGTGCAGAACAATATAACATGTAGAGTGAAGTTCTCTCGTTTGTCCGCATTTCATAATTGTACCCCTTCATTCTACAGTGCCACAAGATCTTCTACCAACGGTACTAGGTACATATCAATATCGTTCCCAGATTGGTTTGGCCCTTGTATAAGTAGTGACATCAAAATGTACTTTCACTTCATACACAACCAAGGAGGAATGTTGTACATGCATACATTCACGGGCCAGGTGCTATGTTGGCTGCTCATGTTACCAAACCTTATATTTCTCGGTTCTGCACCGAAATCTACAAAAAGCGTATCGATGTTCCTCCACTGGACAGAATCAGCAACATGTCTTATCATTCCACTTTATTACGCTCCTCTGAGTGCCAACGCAGTAATCTTGCATCATTTCGGTTTGTAAATAAATTCTTCAAATGGAGAATTATAAGCAAATACCACAACATCTTACCATGAGGTCCTTGCTTCACCTCGATGCCATCACCATCATCGAAGTCATTCTTACGCTTGCATCAAGATGCTTTGCACACTGAAAAATATATAATTTTGCATACTCTTTATGGTAGAGGATATAATCATTCGGATATGCATGCATTCTTTCTACTTCCATTCCCAATGGATCAAAAACATTCTTGGCTTGGTAGGTGGTTCTCGGCAACACATTTCTCTCTGGAAGAATGTTCGCTAGGAGACTTAACAACACCGTTAAACTCTTGTCGGACCAACCATTGATTGCCTTCAATTTCAGCAGTTCAAGAACAGATAACAACATTGTGAATTGCGACTTGCAGCTTGGGAACAAAGGTTTGTCTAAGTCCTCCATCAAGCCCTTGAATTTACTAAACTCTCTCTCACTATAGTTCCCTTCTGTATTGTGTAGCATCTGACCTAGATTATCATGATGCGACCTATTCTCATCGAAAGCACAGTCCACAACTGACATATCGTTGTCTCCCTTAATGAAGTTATAATTACCTTTCTGTATAATATTCTTCTCTTCACCGTAACTAGTCCAACATGTATACCCCTTTTTGAAACCCTTTCGAATCAAGTGAGCTTCAATTTGCGATGAGTTATTAAACATCTTCATATTATCACAATCAATGCATGGATGACCATTAATATAAATCATCTGTGGTAGTTGTGTATCACAGATGACTTGTGGTTGGAACCGTCTGTGATATACTTCCTCTCCCCAATGCGTGCCTTCGATCATTTCAGCTCCCTTCGATTGTTTTGTCTCCCAGATGTGTCTCTTCATCTCACAAGCTGGATGTATTCCTTATTGTATAAAAATAATCGTCTGCCACCGGAAATTAATCCTGTGTGAGAACCTCACCGCCCGGCTATCTTCCTTGTCTTATTTGTCTCTCAAGCACAAATAAATGGTTCCCTATTCTTCCTTGTCGCTGGCATCGATGGCCAATCTGGCTATCCTGGATGAGCACCTCACCGGTCGTACGATGGTGGATGCTGCGGAAGGACACTATGCCAACAGTGTCCTCCCTCCTATGTCCAACGATTTGCCAAAATAGTTGAAGGCCACCTTCTATCGTCTTGACATCCTCCTCTGCCGCGTCTTCTGATTGGTCTCCCACTTCCGGCGAGCTAACCTCGCCATTGACATGGTCCTCCGCAACGATGTTGTATGTCTCCAAGAGGCTTGCCATCGTTTGGAGTGCTTAGTCGAGGTGGCGGGTGACCGAGTCAACCTTGTCGAGACCCCTCGGTAAAGGAAAGAGAGCCCATGGGCTCAATTCGACTTGATTATTCAATTGAAGGGTGTTTGGGAGACACTTGAACGAGCGCGTCAGTAGGTGGACACATTTTGGGCTTCGTTCGCTGATGATCCTGAACTATCCGGTGCCAACCACGTCGCCTACGAAGTTTTGAAGACGGAGATTGCATGCTACCTTCGGCACTAGAAAAAACATCGAAGCGGTTAAGTTTCTATTTTTTGTTATCTTTTGTAAGCAACGACTTGCGACACTGTTTGGGTGCCGTATATATGTAAAATTAACAGGTTGAATTCGTATTTACTCTCTTTTATATATGTAAACGGTCTCGGTATAACGATATGACGGCATTGCTGATCGGTAAAAAGCAACTAAGTAATACATATTTACTCCTAAGTTATTAGTGAATTTGTATTTATGTATATAATTTATATTTTTAGAACCGTATTTATCATAGTAGAAGCTCAACTACGCCGACAAGTCCTCTATGCCTAGGCCCTCTCGCCCCTGATGCAGCGTGAGAGCTGGATGTCCTTGACGCCCGCTGTTTGTTGACGCCGACTTGAGCACCGTCTTGGCAGCTAGCTGCTTTCGCGGCGCCTTGCTGCCCGTAGACTTGCATGCCGTCTACTACGTAAGGGCCATCAGGGTCGGGATCGAGGAGGAGGACGGTGAGGAGACTAGAGAGATTTTAAGCGTGGTAGTGGATGGGTTTGGGTGAGTATGTATAGGCAAGGGAGAGGCGGGAGTAGAAAAACTTTTGGCAGAATGGGCGTAGGGACAAAGAGGTGGAGCTACAATCCGTGAGGTGGGGGTAGTGGGTTTCTATTGGCTGGGACTGAGTTGGGGAGGATCGATGGGCCCAGCGATCAAGGATACATAATTATCACAGACGGTTTGAACCACATACCGTTTGTGATACATAATTATCGATGACAATATATGTATATACCGGTGCAATACAAATAGTTAGTCTTAAAAGATAAAATAGCGAAGTTCTATATGACTTATATATGCTCGTTTGAAAAGTTTCGATGAGATCTACAACTTTACAGTTGAGGCGAACTTCAAATTTCAAATTGAAGATCAAAAATTTTGGCAAAAATAGAAACTGAAAATTTGCGATGCAAATTTAAGGCTAAAGATGACCGATTTTAGGGGTCTTACAGGTCGACTAGCATGAGCCGATCATTGTTTTGGATTGGGCTCATCGTTAGCTTTTCAACGAGTATAAAAATGTCAAAAACGGACATTGTATGCAAAAGTTATGCTCGTTTTACTAAAGGTATCTCGAAACGGAATCCTACTCGGTCTTAGGTGGGAGATTATAAAATTTTAGAGGATTGCGACGCGGGAAACATATCACAGATGGTTTCTATTACAAATCGTTTGTGAAGTATCATAGACGGTTTAAATAAAAAATCGTTTATTTAAACAGCATGGTTCGACAGTACACCTGTGACACAGTGGCGGTAGTTTATGCACTCGAGGAGAGACGACACTACTTTGACACAGTCTATATCTCACATCTTTGTCTATTGTTTTTTAGATATACTGGTTTAGAATCTAGTGACGCTTATCTACGTTAATTGTGGCTGGTTGACTCCACATGTTATAAAACAACATTAAAAAGAACAGAGGGAGTAGTATGGAGTAATTAAAACACGGGGGTGGAGAGCGCAAGGCGTTCTCCGCGCGCGGCGCCGATGGAGTTGACAGTGTCTTCTTCCCTCGCCGCTCCCGTCCAAACCGGGCGCTTCAGTTGTTTCACCTCATCATCCTGATCGATGAGACCAATGCGCGGTGTCTCTGGGCAGCTGGACTAAGCGATCGAGAGATGCATGGGAATGGAACTTTCCGCCATTACACCCTAATACCCTATCTAGTACCTTCAGTTTACACCTCAGCTTGCTCCAAACGGACAAAGTTAAACTAGCTCGAAAGCCTCGCCATCACCGCTGTGTTTCCCCCACCGAATAGTCCGTCGCCATACAACAATAAAGCCACCGAATTGAGCATCCTATGCTTTTCCCCTTCGATATTGGTATGTTATTTTCGGTTTTTCATACGGTCTTTTGTTTCATCTTTTATTATTTAGTCTATTTATAACTGCAGCTGCAGCTAAAAGCCATCCGATGGTGTCCAAAAGAAACAGGCCTTCTCGTTACACACCAACTTTTTCTAGCTTTACATAGTACGTACGTGTTCTTGCACACGCCTGATCGATCACTTGGCGTCCTTGCCCCCTACTATGCGTAATGCTAGCTCTATGCATTTGCATTGATTACTAGCTACTAGAGTACTAGACAACCCTAGCTAGATGGCGTCCGGGCTCCGCGGGCCGGCGGTGCCGCGGGCTTTCGGTGGCCGCGCCGTCGTCCTCCTGAGGCTCGCTGCCGTTGCGTTGCTAGCGGTGCTTCCTCGCCGCGTGGCGCCGGACCTAGCGGGCGACCGCGCGGCGCTGCTCGCGCTGCGGGACGCCGTGGGAAAGCATCTTCCGTGGGACCCGTCCGCGCCGACGCCGTGCGACGGGTGGCGCGGCGTCGGGTGCTCCCCAGCCGGCGACCGCGTCATCGAGCTGCGGCTGCCTGGTAGGAGCCTGAGCGGGCAGATACCGGCGGGCACGGTCGGCAACCTCACCGTCCTGCAGACGCTGTCGCTCCGGCTTAACGCCATCTCCGGCGGCATTCCGGCGGACATCGGCAGCTGCACCGAGCTCCGCTGGCTGTACCTCGCGGGGAACCAGCTCACCGGCAGCATACCAGAGGGGCTCTTCTCGCTGGCATTGCTCAAGAAGGTCGACCTCTCAGGGAACCACCTCACCGGTGGCGTCTCGCCGGAGTTCAACAGTCTCCGGCAGCTCGCCACGTTGAACCTCGAGGGCAACGACCTAAACGGCACGCTTCCGGCCGGCCTTAACCTCCCGAAGCTTACGCAGTTCAACGTGTCGTACAATGGAGAGCTCGGTGGCCCCGTGCCCGCGTCGCTCGCCGGCATGCCGGCTACAGCCTTCCTCGGCACGGCGCTCTGCGGCCGCCCTCTCCCCGCGTGCACCAGCCCTACGCCGCCTCCGCCACCGCCGCCACCTGGGCCATCGTCGTCCGGGGACAACAAGCTATCCCGTGGCGCGATCGTCGGCATCATCATCGGCGCCGTGGCGGTGACCATGGTCGTGCTCACGCTGGGGTTCTTCGTCTGCTTCCGCCGGCGCCGGGCGACGGCAGGGAGGTCCGCCGGGGCTGCGGCCGACGTGCACGAGGGCACGGAGCCTATAACGGTGACCGTGGCGAGGACGGACAGGGACGCGGTGAAGCGGTCGCACTCGCCGCCGCCTGCTATGGCCAGCGACGGCAAGAAGCTGGTGTTCCTGGGGAGCGCGCCGGAGATACCGTACGATCTGGAGACGCTACTGCGAGCTTCCGCCGAGGTGCTCGGCAAGGGTGCCCTTGGCACGACGTACCGCGCGACGCTCGACGGCGGCGAGCCCGTCCTCGCCGTCAAGCGGCTCCGCGAGGTGCACCTTCGGGAGCGCGAGTTCTGCGACAGGGTGGCCGCCCTCGGCGCCCTCCGCCACGACAACTTGCCGCGCCTGCGCGCCTACTTCTACAACAAGGAGGAGAAGCTCCTCGTCTACGACTTCGTCGGAGCCGGCAGCCTCTCCTCCCTCCTCCACGGTTCGTTCACATGATCACATAAACTTCTCCTTCTGTAGTATGTCTCCTCCATGGACAAAATGTTTAGATTCTCTTTGTGGCTCGTAGGCAACGGCGCCGAGGGACGGGCGCCGCTCGACTTCACGGCGCGCGGGCGCATCGCTCTGGCGGCGGCGCGCGGCGTGGCGTTCATCCACGGTGGAGGGGCCAAGACGTCGCACGGCAACATCAAATCGTCCAACATTGTGGTCACCAGCACGCGCGACGGCGCTTACGTGGCCGATTACGGCCTGGCCCAGCTCGTCGGCGCTGCTGCGCTGCCGAAGTGGGGAACGGGGTACCGCGCCCCGGAGGTGATCGACGCGCTCGTCGTGTCGCAGAGGGCAGACGTGTACAGCTTCGGCGTGGTCGTGCTGGAGCTGCTCAGCGGGCGGGCGCCGGCGCACGAGCTGCCGGACGGCGGCGCCGACAGCGTGGACCTGCCGCGGTGGGTTCGGTCGGTGGTGCAGGAGGAGTGGACGGCCGAGGTGTTCGATGCCGCCATCGCCAACGAGCCACGCGTCGAGGAGGAGATGATGCGGTTGCTGCAGCTCGGCATGGAGTGCACCGAGCAGCACCCCGACCAGCGGCCGGCCATGGCCGAGGTGGAGGCCAGGATCGAGCGCATCGTCGAGGACGCGTGCCGGAAGGCCGATTTCAGCAGCACGGACGGCAGCCGGAGCGTGTCGGCGTGACCGTTGGGCCGTCCAGCGCCCTCGGTTTCTTTCTTCCTTTCGCCTCCCTTCTGAAAGGAGAAATTTCGGTTTGTATTGTCATTTGTTATTGTTCCATGTTCTTGGCTGCGGATTCTGCAGTGGCATAAGCTTATATACACGGTTGATATTTGTTGCATGACTTTCTTCCCCTGCTGAGCATTTAAATTCTTTCTTGGTGAATGCAATAAAGTTGCGACTGAGAAAATTAATCAAGTTTAGCAATGAAGAGCTAGCAGAAATAACTTGGTATGTCAACATTAGTCTCATGGAATCTTAGCCTGATGACGGTATGTTCTAACTTCTAACCTACTATTAACACCCACCGTGCACATCAGTTTCTGCCACTAACAGAGCTCCGGGCATAGCAAAGTCGCTCTCTGGCATCTGTACAAAATGCACCATAAACTGCAAAGTTGGAACTGCATACTTCAGAAACAGCACAACTGCTATCGAAAACGTTTTAAGGTTTCAACTGCACCAAAAAGAGGCTATATGCTACACAGTTCAGTCAGTGCATTTCTGGTATCAAAATGCTACAATTCCTCTACTTGGATTGAAAAACCACATGGGCAGCGTTTTGTCCGCACAAATGTCTCTTCGTCGAAGCACTGATCTTTCTCCGGAAACTCATGCTCATGGTCATGAGCAGGCAAAGAACTTGGCGGTCGATCCGTCCGTAGTCTGCTTGGATGAGTCATCGTTTGACTGTCGCGAGTGCGTTTCTGGTGATTATCATTTTTGGGTGCTCTTTCTGGACCAAGCGCAGGTGAAGGTGCTTTGTAAGAGTCCTTCAACCTTTGTCTGGTTACAATGGAACAGAGCAGCTGATACCACCTAGAGAGAGCCTGAGCTTCCTCCTGTTTCCTCTCCTCGGTTTGTCTCTGTTCCTCCTCTTCTGCATATGCCTAGTAGGAAGTAAAAAAAGTCAAAAATATGTTACATCAACTGTACAGCTACATTTGTATGGCACCACGATGATGAAACAAGGACGCTAATCTTGCTTCTGAATTATGGCACGCAATTTACACCAAGGACCCCCTAAGCTACTACATTCCAGATTTACAGCTTAGGATAACTTGTGAGAATTATAGATTATTCGATAATTTCACCTAATTAAATAACATCACTAGATTGTATAAAAGATCTGGCAAATCTTGTCAACAGCAGGATAAAAGGGTTCAAATATTTGAAAATAAAAAAAATACTCCTCAGTCTCCTCTATTCAACATACCTCCAAGATAGTATTTTTAAATTCGGCACAGACAACAATTCCATCGAAAACTGGAAGGCACCGGCCACTTCGATAATCAAATCCAACCATGGCAGGAGCAAAATCAATTCCAAGTCTCCTTGCAACCTGGACTAATCTAGGTAACCTCAAGTGAACTGTACCAGGTGGAAGGCACTTCTCTGACCATACATCAACTTGGCCGCGCTCATTCTTGGAGGCATTTTAGCATTTATCAGTATGGAACACCTCAAAACAAGCACTGATGGTTACCAAATGGCAAATGATACTCATAATGAAGGAGTCATACCTTTGGCACAATACCATTTAGAGCATGAGGAAGTTGCAGCGGTTCGAGTTGCCATTTACCATATAGTTCCATGGTTGGCTTAAGTCCATCTTCATTACTATTGGATTGAAGTGACTGAGAATTGAAAGCCCTCTTTGGACGCGTCACAACCTACAGACAAAAAAAATGATTACTTGACCATAAAGACAGAGAGAGAGAGAGAGAGAGAGAGAAGTCTGTGCTTCTGTTATGAACCTTTGCAGGCAACTCGTTTTCTCTGACTTGCAGACCCTCCCGCAGCCATCCATGTCTCGATTGCAGTGTTTGAACACACGATCTAGGATAAACAGGATGCCCTTTACAGAAGCCAAGCACTGGACCCTTGGGGTGAAGAACTTGATTCTTGTGAAGCCACTTCTCAAGAGCATAGAGGTGATGGTCTTTGTAGGCCTGAATGGTTACATAAATAGTTAAAAGCAAAGGCAACATGCAATTTTGAAACAAGCAAAAGGGGTAACAAGAAGCTATACTAATATCTTAAATCCTGTAAGGGCTGTACCTGTTGACTGGTAGGAAGAGGCTCTGTTAGGGCCCTGGTCTGAAGTTCCATTTCTTCAGAGTAGTTTGTTGCTGCCAATTCGAACCGCTCTAGTGGTGACAAAACATTCTTCCACCACTCTGGATTCACTCTCCCCTGGGCAATTCTGTGCCATTGCAAGCAATACCTGGGAAAATGTAGAAGACAATTCTCAAACCAGTATTTGAAGAATTTCCATAGCGAAGAATGCATCCTTATGTTTTTATAGTGCTTCTTAAGTAAAAGTTGGGTTGGGCAAACCATAGAATTACAGAAATTTGGCATGTTCAAGTCTTATTATGATATAGTGCTCTAAGTCATCAATTTAGACTGGATTTAGGCCATGTTCTTTTCGGCTTCTAAAAGCTGCTTTTCGGCTTTTCTACAATAACTAGCTTTTAAACAGAGTATCTTTTTAAAATAGGGTCTACAAGTTAATTGTAATACATATTGTACCGACTTCATTTATATCGGCAAAAACCACACGTGAGTTTCTGTTACTCTGTAATCTCGCGCACGAACAGCCCAAAAACCACAAGCCGCAGCCAAAAGGCACAAGCTGCAGCCAAAAAGAACAAGCCCTTAAATTGGAAGTTATGCGCATTAGGGAAGAATAATTCAGTAATCCTGCCTACAGTATTTTACTCTTTAAGTAGTTGTGTCGTGATTGGTTTGGCTGACAAATAGAAGGTACAATAAAAAAAAGATGGTGGTCTGTTTTTTAAGCTACGGCTTATGGCTTTTAGTTGCGGCTTGAAAGAAAGCAAAAACCGCTTACAAGCCAAAAAGAACAGAGCCTATCTTTGTCATAGGAATATGACACAAACTTAAGAATTGTGAAAGAGGCAAACCTTCTGGTCACATCTTTAGCACCATTTCCAGCAAATGCAACGACATATCTCAAAGGCTTCCTGCAAACAGCAGAAGCAGCTT
The DNA here is from genome assembly GCA_036346245.1 of Bonia amplexicaulis. Lineage (NCBI taxonomy): Eukaryota > Viridiplantae > Streptophyta > Magnoliopsida > Poales > Poaceae > Bonia > Bonia amplexicaulis. The sequence continues at coordinate 5,861,925 of CM070757.1, forward strand.
CTACTTTTTGTTCACCATCAACAATATCATTTACAGCATCAACATGCACCCATCTTCCTGTTGATGTCTGCCCACCGCAGTATACCTCGGCCCAATATAATGGTGCTCCACTTCTCGACCAAACTGCGCTTGAGTTGGATGAAGCTTCTGCATTTCTGCGTGATTTCTTCAATGGTGGAGTACAATCTAGTAAGCTACCAGTTGACTGACCCAATTGAGTAGCTAGCTTGTTCTCTTCAATTTCGGCTGCAGTGGCTGAAAGAGCCATTTCCAGTTGCAACTCAAATTCCATGTCCCCTTTTCGTTTTGGTACTTCACCATTATTGGAAGTGGGAGGATGTTGGCTACTGGATGATTTATCTTTTGATGTTGATGCAAAACTACTCCCATGATCTGCCTTGCACTTCGACAAATTTTTAGCCAAACTTCTCCTGCAGGCTGATGTTCTTCTCAAATTTCCAAGATTGCCTCGTTGCTGAGTCATACTGATGCTATCTTCAGTATTATCTTGTGATTGGACAGGAGAAAGAGTATTAAACTCATTATGGCCAGCAACAAAAGAACTAGATGGCAATGCCCTTGTACAAAGCCTAGATGCATCTTGATTTGCTGTCCCCGTCGCTTTAGCATCAGGCTTGAGTCCAGCAACATCCAGATTTGTAACAAACCTAGAAGCGAAACTATACTTAGATATGGTTAAGAAGTTATCAAACAGAAACACAGGATAGTGTAGTGAGGGCCCAATTTTTATGTATGTTTACTTGAAACTTAATAGGTTAGATGGCATTGCAAGTAAAAATTGCTTGATTTTCATGGGAAGTTTGATATGGTTGGAGATAAAATAGAAAGCAACTTGCAGAGAATTAATTTCAAACATTCAGACACAAGCGCCCAAGCATTTTATCAAAATGTAGTTTAAGCGAGTATTGATGCCTAATTGCCACTTTCATCCATTCTACTGATAAAAAATGAGAAGAAATTGTTTTCCTCTTAGAACACGGAAAAAGAAAAAACCCATTCTCCCAAAGATATTAGTAAATCCAGTTTTCACCACAGAATTAATCAAATCATACATATATTACAAAAAATTGTTTATTGCCATTGTGCATCGTGTGGGACCAAAGCAAACAGCATTCAACAAGAAGTAAAAAGACAGCAAAATGATGTATAGATTGCTGATGCAAACAGTTAAGATATGGCTAAAATCAAGCAATAAATGAAGTGAAATCCATACCTAGCTGTTAAGTTAAGCGCCCTAAACAGTGCCACTGAAAGTGCACAGACCTGCATTGCAAACCATTTATGTGGCAGCTTTACAAACATAAACGATGTGTAGCTTTAGAAAATAAAAAAACTTGAGAATTCATATCAAATCTCCAAAGGAAAATAAATCGTGGGGCAAGAAAATATGATTACGCCCATTCATTTTTTAGGCTTCCCAAATCTGAAACAGCATGGATAAGACAAAATGCTTGCTGAAATAAGGACAGCTAATTTCTTCAGCAAGCATAATCTTCAGGGAGAAGATACAATACCTCTTCAGCAGTGCCTACATGATTTTGAAGAGCGAAAGCTAAATTTGATTCGAAAGATCCCATGGCATCAGATTGTGCAACTACACAGAAGGTATGATGGAACTGCAGGCACAATAAATGCAAATTAAAAAAGTAACATGTCAAAACTATCATTTCATGAAACTTCACATATCAAGTCAATAAAACTAATATCCAAAGGGGCCTTACCCAGCTCACAAGACTACCTAGGCTGTTAGCTTCCAGTTTTGAAGTGTCTACATCATTCCCTAGTAAGTGGTATGGTAAAAGAGAGATAATTGAAGCCTGCAAAGAACATTTGAAACAACACAGATATGGTTTGGCTTGAAAGACAATACAGTTTTGTACTTCCATACATCAATCATGACATTTCATAATTTTGGAACATGAGTAATTTGAAATCTGGTATAAATGAATACCACTATAATGCACCTGAATAAGAGGATCATTGCAAGCCTTGTCAATTACCCTACCCCTTGCTAGTAGGCAAAGCAAATGGACCTTGTGCACGAGTTCAGCCAACTCCTGAATAAATCAGAAAATAAAACTAAACTACTTGGTCGAAATTCAAAGACAATATAGTAATCTGAGAAAAAGTAGTAATCTGAAGTACATAACAAAGGTATGGGAACTGATACCCCTTCTAGATATAGTTCAAGGCTTGCTTGTGACTAGACTGCAGAGCATTACGTACTACTCAGCAAACAAGCTAGTGCCGGGCAATACTAAGCAGTCAGCACACATCGTAAGGCCAGTGACAATCAAGAATTCGATTTGTCACAGGATAAAGTTCTGATAACAGGTTAGAGGCTTAAAGCATACGCTTATGTGCTCATGCATGTCAGACACCTTGCCTAAAGATTTCTTTTACTTGTAAAAAATTACCTTTTCTTCAGAAGTAGGCCTCCGAACACTCTTCTTTTCAGCGGAAGAGGGTACATCATTGAACTCAACAGTGACTGTCTCTCCAAGCTCATGGAATAACCTCTTCGCATTCCACCACAGAGACATGCCCTCTTCCCAGTCCACGTCAGCTGCATCACTGTTGCCAATTGCCTCCGCCTCTTCTTCCTCCAAATTGTTCCTTTTAGAACTCCCCGCACTGCATGTTTTGATACCAGCATCATCATTCCACTCTGTGTTGACTTTACCTTTTTTGTGTTTACACCCCAATGGTGAATCTATTTCCACCTGAAGAGAACAATGTAAATGAATCCCATCAAGGAATCCGTAAGTTTGCCTTGCATGATTAAATCTTCACATCCCTAAGCCACATTTCCCCTCCTACCTTAGAAACTATCCGTAATTCAATACCTCGAGTTTGTTTATTTTTCACTCAAAACTTAATGGTGCTATAAATCTTGAGTTTCCTTCAGGGCATACGCTTGGAACTCAATTGTACTCCTTAACATACAAAAGTTGAACACTCGAACAGATAAAGGCGTGCCGTTTTTAATCAATCGCCGTGTGAAGTTTCAACTCATTTAACTTGAATTTGTGTTCAACAATCGTGGTAAAAGGAAAGGAATATTTAAAGCCAAAAGTCGTAAATGAAGTCTAAACATGGTAAAGACGAAACCGCGCGAATCTTGTAAAGAAACACTGCATAATATTACTAGTTCCACACACCGCCCAATCTACACAAACAATCTGTCTTAATCCTCTGGAATCCCAGCGCCCAAAGCAGGCGCCTTTACTAATCTCCCATCGATTCGACCAGCGCCGGCACTTGCAACCTCACCTTGGCGGGAGATTTCCCTTTCGCAGCGGGCGAAGCTCTCCGGCGGTTCGCGCCGCCGGTCGCAACCTCCGCCTCAGCTCCTCCCCCTGCTCCTGCGGTATGAAGAACAAGTTTTCAGTGGGAATAGAGGGCAAAAAGTAAGAGCAAGACAAGAACATGGATAGGAGGTGGAGGCCAGGAACCGAACGGGGGAGGGAGACGAACCGGGCGGCGGGGGTTTGGCGGCGTCGCGGCTGGACTGGCCCCGGGTCCGCATTACTCGGTGCTAGAGAAGCAGCAGCAGCACTCTTCTCGGCCTGGTTCTTGCGATTCTTGGCGAAGATAAGAGAGGAGGGGAGAGGAGGTGACCGCCGCCGGCAGCCGTTAGGTTTTAGGGAAGGGGAAGGAGCACGGCGCGACGGTGCGCCGCGACCGGCGGTGGTGCTCTGGTCCTGGTTCCGCGCGCCGATAGGCGGGGCAGGACCCACCTGTAAGGAGGGATTTCTTCCCCACGTGGGGCCCACCAGAGATTGCACTCCGCGGGACCCACCTGGCTGTGTGAGTAGGACACGGGAAGCGCTCGGTAACGCGGTAAGTTACCCAACGGGTCCTTCCCGGGGAAGCCACTCGCGAGGGATTGATTGTTTGCGCGCGCGGCCGAGCCGAGCCGGTCGCGGCCTTGCGAGCGGCGGACGCGGTTTTTGCCCCGCCGCACGGGGGAATTAGGGGGAAATCACGCGGCCGCGGCGGTGGGGCGTGGACGGCCAACCGTTTCGGCAGGCGCTGCCACGCTCGGTTACTTGAGGCCGCAGAAGAGTTGGGCTGGGCGTTCCTTTGTCCAGCACGGTCGGGCCGGGCTGCATTGAGAGTACACTGGACGGGAGAAGGCACTGTGGCCTCGAGCAGAAGAAAAGGCCTCCGCGCTGCCATCGCGCCGGATGGGCTATTCTCACCGATACGATCTCTGTTCTCTAGATTGCGATTTTTGGTTTTTAACTATAATTTATTAGTCTAATTGCAAACGAAAAGAAGGCATAACTGCTCGACCTCTAGTACAAATTTTAATTACTAGTTTAATCATATGGTTTTACTAGCCTATACTTGTTACATCTTTCCCACTCCAAACGGCTTTAGCTTCGGGCTTCTTAATTTTGGCTTTCTCGCTTTTGGCCTATTTTTGGTTTTCTTTTCCTTTAGTCCTTTGTATTATCTCAAAAGATATAGCGGTGTTTTCTAATTTTTTTTTCTCATTTTTTCTCACATTTCTCTTATTTTTTAACTAAAAAACTAATGTACCGCTGACAATGTATTTACCACCAAAACTCTACACAAAAAGCCGAGCTACTTTTTAAGCCCTTTGGAGCGTGCTTAGACTTCATGTAATCGATATACTAGCTACGTAGCGCTTGACACGCCGCTAGCTACCATGTGGATCAAGTAAAGAGACGATAATTCGTGAGGAGTTTCTAATTTTTTCTCACATTTCTCTTATTTTTAACTAAAAACTAATGTACCGCCATCTGAGTATTTACAGCCAAAACTCTACACAAAAAGCCAGAAAACTACTTTTTTGAAGCCCTTTGGAGCAGGTTTAGACTTCATGTAATCAGATATATATAGCTATATATACGCCTACATATAGCTGCATGGCTAGTTATTATATGTGCGCAATTTACGTAGGAATAAGTACATTTAACTTCTCAATTCTTGTAAAAGTCTAAGTTTCAACTTCAATTACAAAATCGATATTTTACCTCCTCAACTATTAATACCGCTTATTTTACTCCTTGAAGCTATTCAAAGTCAATTTTAATCGATGTGACGCTCACATGGCGGTGGTTTTGGACACGAGTTGGTTTTAGGTGACATGGTAATCTGTTGGGTTGATCGCGTCGGCTAACCGCCGACCGAAATTTAAGGGAGCAACCGCCCATCCACGCCTTGATCGGAGGGCTTCCAACTTTGGTCACGGTCCGGTCACCAGCGCCATATAAAAAGAGGGTTTCGGCAGAGGTTTGATACTAGTTTTTTCACGCCTCCACTAACCCTAAAAAATTACCCGATCTATTTTGGGCTCGGTGAACGAAGGTCGACGACCGCAGCCACGGCCACCACTACCTCCGTCATCTCCGTCGGCACCACCACCGACGACGTCTTCTTCTCCACCGACTCACTCCGACACCTCCACGGCAAGAACCACTACATCGCCCTATGGCTTCCTCGTTCGGATCGGGTTAGTATTCATTCTTATGCACTTTTGGCTATTAGGTGTTCATGATTATCTAGGTTTCGGATTAGAACTTACATTTGGTATCAGAGCCTAATGCCTAGAACTCATGAACCCTAGAATCTAAGTTTTTGGTTTCGGTTAGCAATTAGAAGGCGATGATATTAGGTTTTCAGTAAACACCCCAAAATCCCTCCCACCCAAACCCCAAAACATGGATTGGATCTTAGATCGTGACAAAGAACAATAAAAATTAGATCGGGCGGGCTTACTGGTCTTTTGGCGCCGCTTGCCTTCGGGGGCCGTCACGGTCATGCGCTGCCGCCATGCTGGCCGGGTCACTCTCCTCCGCTGGCCGCCGCGGCGTGTTGCCGCTTGCGCCGCCTTGCGCCGCCTTGCGCCGCCTCTCCGGCCGGTGTGTCGCGCCGCGCCTGTCGCCGCCGTGTCGCTCGCCGTGCCGCTCTTGCGGGCGCCGAGCGAGCCGCCGCCTTAGCCCGAGCCGTGACGCCGCCGGGGCCACCGCGCCGCTCCGCCGCCGAGCGCCAAAGCGCCTAAACAGTGCCACTGAAAGTGCACAGACCTGCATTGCAAACCATTTATGTGGCAGCTTTACAAACATAAACGATGTGTAGCTTTAGAAAATAAAAAAACTTGAGAATTCATATCAAATCTCCAAAGGAAAATAAATCGTGGGGCAAGAAAATATGATTACGCCCATTCATTTTTTAGGCTTCCCAAATCTGAAACAGCATGGATAAGACAAAATGCTTGCTGAAATAAGGACAGCTAATTTCTTCAGCAAGCATAATCTTCAGGGAGAAGATACAATACCTCTTCAGCAGTGCCTACATGATTTTGAAGAGCGAAAGCTAAATTTGATTCGAAAGATCCCATGGCATCAGATTGTGCAACTACACAGAAGGTATGATGGAACTGCAGGCACAATAAATGCAAATTAAAAAAGTAACATGTCAAAACTATCATTTCATGAAACTTCACATATCAAGTCAATAAAACTAATATCCAAAGGGGCCTTACCCAGCTCACAAGACTACCTAGGCTGTTAGCTTCCAGTTTTGAAGTGTCTACATCATTCCCTAGTAAGTGGTATGGTAAAAGAGAGATAATTGAAGCCTGCAAAGAACATTTGAAACAACACAGATATGGTTTGGCTTGAAAGACAATACAGTTTTGTACTTCCATACATCAATCATGACATTTCATAATTTTGGAACATGAGTAATTTGAAATCTGGTATAAATGAATACCACTATAATGCACCTGAATAAGAGGATCATTGCAAGCCTTGTCAATTACCCTACCCCTTGCTAGTAGGCAAAGCAAATGGACCTTGTGCACGAGTTCAGCCAACTCCTGAATAAATCAGAAAATAAAACTAAACTACTTGGTCGAAATTCAAAGACAATATAGTAATCTGAGAAAAAGTAGTAATCTGAAGTACATAACAAAGGTATGGGAACTGATACCCCTTCTAGATATAGTTCAAGGCTTGCTTGTGACTAGACTGCAGAGCATTACGTACTACTCAGCAAACAAGCTAGTGCCGGGCAATACTAAGCAGTCAGCACACATCGTAAGGCCAGTGACAATCAAGAATTCGATTTGTCACAGGATAAAGTTCTGATAACAGGTTAGAGGCTTAAAGCATACGTTTATGTGCTCATGCATGTCAGACACCTTGCCTAAAGATTTCTTTTACTTGTAAAAAATTACCTTTTCTTCAGAAGTAGGCCTCCGAACACTCTTCTTTTCAGCGGAAGAGGGTACATCATTGAACTCAACAGTGACTGTCTCTCCAAGCTCATGGGAATAACCCTCTTCGCATTCCACCACAGAGACATGCCCCTCTTCCCAGTCCACGTCAGCTGCATCACTGTTGCCAATTGCCTCCGCCTCTTCTTCCTCCAAATTGTTCCTTTTAGAACTCCCCGCACTGCATGTTTTGATACCAGCATCATCATTCCACTCTGTGTTGACTTTACCTTTTTTGTGTTTACACCCCAATGGTGAATCTATTTCCACCTGAAGAGAACAATGTAAATGAATCCCATCAAGGAATCCGTAAGTTTGCCTTGCATGATTAAATCTTCACATCCCTAAGCCACATTTCCCCTCCTACCTTAGAAACTATCCGTAATTCAATACCTCGAGTTTGTTTATTTTTCACTCAAAACTTAATGGTGCTATAAATCTTGAGTTTCCTTCAGGGCATACGCTTGGAACTCAATTGTACTCCTTAACATACAAAAGTTGAACACTCGAACAGATAAAGGCGTGCCGTTTTTAATCAATCGCCGTGTGAAGTTTCAACTCATTTAACTTGAATTTGTGTTCAACAATCGTGGTAAAGGAAAGGAATATTTAAAGCCAAAAGTCGTAAATGAAGTCTAAACATGGTAAAGACGAAACCGCGCGAATCTTGTAAAGAAACACTGCATAATATTACTAGTTCCACACACCGCCCAATCTACACAAACAATCTGTCTTAATCCTCTGGAATCCCAGCGCCCAAAGCAGGCGCCTTTACTAATCTCCCATCGATTCGACCAGCGCCGGCACTTGCAACCTCACCTTGGCGGGAGATTTCCCTTTCGCAGCGGGCGAAGCTCTCCGGCGGTTCGCGCCGCCGGTCGCAACCTCCGCCTCAGCTCCTCCCCCTGCTCCTGCGGTATGAAGAACAAGTTTTCAGTGGGAATAGAGGGCAAAAAGTAAGAGCAAGACAAGAACATGGATAGGAGGTGGAGGCCAGGAACCGAACGGGGGAGGGAGACGAACCGGGCGGCGGGGGTTTGGCGGCGTCGCGGCTGGACTGGCCCCGGGTCCGCATTACTCGGTGCTAGAGAAGCAGCAGCAGCACTCTTCTCGGCCTGGTTCTTGCGATTCTTGGCGAAGATAAGAGAGGGAGGGGGAGAGGAGGTGACCGCCGCCGGCAGCCGTTAGGTTTTAGGGAAGGGGAAGGAGCACGGCGCGACGGTGCGCCGCGACCGGCGGTGGTGCTCTGGTCCTGGTTCCGCGCGCCGATAGGCGGGGCAGGACCCACCTGTAAGGAGGGATTTCTTCCCCACGTGGGGCCCACCAGAGATTGCACTCCGCGGGACCCACCTGGCTGTGTGAGTAGGACACGGGAAGCGCTCGGTAACGCGGTAAGTTACCCAACGGGTCCTTCCGGGAAGCCACTCGCGAGGATTGATTGTTTGCGCGCGCGGCCGAGCCGAGCCGGTCGCGGCCTTGCGAGCGGCGGACGCGGTTTTTGCCCCGCCGCACGGGGGAATTAGGGGGAAATCACGCGGCCGCGGCGGTGGGGGCGTGGACGGCCAACCAAGTTTCGGCAGGCGCTGCCACGCTCGGTTACTTGAGGCCGCAGAAGAGTTGGGCTGGGCGTTCCTTTGTCCAGCACGGTCGGGCCGGGCTGCATTGAGAGTACACTGGACGGGAGAAGGCACTGTGGCCTCGAGCAGAAGAAAAGGCCTCCGCGCTGCCATCGCGCCGGATGGGCTATTCTCACCGATACGATCTCTGTTCTCTAGATTGCGATTTTTGGTTTTTAACTATAATTTATTAGTCTAATTGCAAACGAAAAGAAGGCATAACTGCTCGACCTCTAGTACAAATTTTAATTACTAGTTTAATCATATGGTTTTACTAGCCTATACTTGTTACATCTTTCCCACTCCAAACGGCTTTAGCTTCTGGGCTTCTTAATTTTGGCTTTCTCGGCTTTTTGGCCTATTTTTTGGTTTTTCTTTTCCCTTTAGTCCTTTGTATTATCTCAAAAGATATAGCGGTGTTTTCTAATTTTTTTTTCTCATTTTTTCTCACATTTCTCTTATTTTTTAACTAAAAAAACTAACAGCCGCTACAATGTATTTACAGCCAAAACTCTACACAAAAAGCCAGAAAGCTACTTTTTTTAAGCCCTTTGGAGCAGGCTTAGACTTCATGTAATCAGATATACTAGCTACGTAAGCGCAGCGGCACGCCGCGCTAGCTACCATGTGGATCGAAGTAAAAGAGACGATAATTCGTGAGGAGTTTCTAATTTTTTTTCTCACATTTCTCTTATTTTTTAACTAAAAAACTAACAGCCGCTACAGTGTATTTACAGCCAAAACTCTACACAAAAAGCCAGAAAACTACTTTTTTGAAGCCCTTTGGAGCAGGTTTAGACTTCATGTAATCAGATATATATAGCTATATATACGCCTACATATAGCTGCATGGCTAGTTATTATATGTGCGCAATTTACGTAGGAATAAGTACATTTAACTTCTCAATTCTTGTAAAAGTCTAAGTTTCAACTTCAATTACAAAATCAGATATTTTACCTCCCTCAACTATTAATACCGTTTATTTTACTCCTTGAAGCTATTCAAAGTCAATTTTAATCTGATGTGACGCTCACATGGCAGTGGTTTTGGACACGAGTTGGTTTTAGGTGACATGGTAACTGTTGGGTTGATCGCGTCGGCTAACTGCCGACCGAAATTTAAGGGGAGCAACCGCTCCATCCACGCGCCTTGATCGGAGGCGGCTTCCAACTTTTGGTCACGGTCCCGGTCACCAGCGCCATATAAAAAGAGGGTTTCGGCAGAGGTTTGATACTAGTTTTTTCACGCCTCCACTAACCCTAAAAAATTACCCGATCTATTTTGGGCGCTCGGTGAACGAAGGCCGACGACCGCAGCCGCCGGCCACCACTACCTCCGTCATCTCCGTCAGCGACCACCACCGACGACGTCTTCTTCTCCACCGACTCACTACCGACACCTCCACGGCCGCAACCACTACATCGCCCTATGGCTTCCTCGTTCGGATCGGGTTAGTATTCATTCTTATGCACTTTTGGCTATTAGGTGTTCATGATTATCTAGGTTTCGGATTAGAACTTACATTTGGTATCAGAGCCTAATGCCTAGAACTCATGAACCCTAGAATCTAAGTTTTTGGTTTCGGTTAGCAATTAGAAGGCGATGATATTAGGTTTTCGGTAAAACACCCCGGAAATCCCCTCCCCACCCAAACCCCAAAACATGGATTGGATCTTAGATCGTGACAAAGAACAATAAAAAAATTAGATCGGGCGGGCTTCTGGTCTTTTCGGCGCCGCCTTGCCTTGGGGGTCCGGTCGGCGCCATGCCGGCCACTGGCCTTCGGGTCACTCTCCTCCGCTGGAGCCGTGCGTGCTGTCGCCTTGCGCCGCCTTGCGCCGCCTTGCGCCGCCTCTCCGGCCGTGTGTGCGCGCGGCGGCGCTGCCGCGCCCGTGTCGCTCGCCGTGCCGGCCGCTTGCTTGCTCCTTGCGGCCGAGCGAGCCGCCGCCCTTAGCCCGAGCCGTGACGCCGAGGGCCACCGCGCGCCGCTCCGCCGCCGAGCGCCACTCGGGATAGCCGGCGCTCCGCCCGCATCGCCTCTAGCCGCCTCTCTGTTTTTTTCGCTCGAGAGCCGGACGGATTGCTTTAGGGTTAGGGTTTCCCCCTTTTATTTTTGCCGCGAGCGATTTCGGCCGTCCGATCAGATCGGACAGTCATCGTTTAATGGGCTGTTCTTTGTTTTGGGCCGCCGGCTCGTTCGGCCGTCGGATCGAAATCCGACGGCCGAGTGTTATGCATTTTCGGTAGTCGGATCACGGTCCGACGGTCTTGTGATAAGTGGTGAGGCGCGTTTTGGGCCTTTTTCGGTAGGCCTCCGTGGGCGCGATGAGATGGGCGCCGGGATTTTGGGCACAGTGGATTTCTTTCCGTCTGCGTTTGGGTAGGAAATATTTTCTTTTTTGTGGGCCGAATTTTGGCCCAAATTTTATTTTGAGGCTGTTTTCTCAGCCCAAATTTCTTTTGAGCCCAATTTTTTGGCCAAAAATTTATATTTTTTAGTGTATTTTCTTTTATTTTACATGCACTGTTATAATTTTAATTTTCAGTGCATTTATTTTTGGTTTTAGTATATTTTTTATGCACTATTTTAATTAATTAAATGGCTTAAATTATGATGTATCATTACCATATTTTAATGAATAATCTCAAAATTTAAATTGAACTAACGGGATATTTAAATTTGAGACTTTATGATTTATTTTGGCATTATGTATTCATATGATTATATTCTGACCAACGTTGTTTATAATCATATGTCGCCATAGTTATTCGATTCTTTTCATTTTACGCCCAACGGTGATATGAATTGACGTAATTTTATGCATGTTAATTAATCAGACCAACGTAGGGTTAATTACATGCAATGTATATATTTATGATGATTCTAATTTTTGCCCTGTATTTTTAATTCAGCACTTAATGCTTCGAACGTTGCTGCCACTATTGATAATATTGAGCAGCTCACGGGGAGTAATTTTTCCTCGTGGAGAGAACGAATTTATGTTGTCCTTGGTGTTTGGACCTTGACTATGCCTTAAGGGTAGACGCTTCCATTCCCCCCTCCGAGGGTGAGGAGAATTTTGCTGCGAAAAAGAAGATTTATGATGATAATGCTGAAAAATGGGAACGATCTAACCGCTTATCACTTATGATCATGAAAACCTCAATTTCAGTCATGATTAGGGAGCAATCCCAATTCGAAAAAAGCTAAAGATTACATGGCTTCAATTGAGGAGAAATTCAAAGGTTCCACTAAAGTTTATGTCAGTACCTTAATTCAGAGGCTCTTAACATCTAAATATGATGGGTCTGGTAGTATAAGAGAGCATATCATGATAATGACTGATATGGCAGAAAAACTCAAGGGCATGGACATGGCAATTTCTGATGGTTTTCTGGTTCATTTCATTATGACATCACTTCCTTCTGAGTACACCGCTTTTAAAATTAATTACAACACTCAGAAAGAGAAGTGGAGCATGAGCGATTTGATCGCCATGTGTGTCCAGGAGGAAGAGAGAATAAGAACAGAAAAGAAAGATTTTGCCTTTAATGTTGGTGGCTCTCATAAGCGGAAGTTCAAGGGACTTCAAATCTAAGAAGAAGTCGCATTTTCCCCAACCCGATAAATCGGGCCTAGAGTGCACAATGCACCGAAGCCTCATGTTGCTTCATTGCGACATCTAAAGGGGAATGCCATACATAGCGACCAGGCATTTTCAGAAAGACTGTGCAGGCTTTCTAAAATGGCTTGCCAAAAGGGGTAATGATACAATTACTTTTATTGATGAAACTCTTTATGCTGATTTCTCCCTTAATGCTTGGTGGATTGACTCAGGTGCAACTGTGCACGTTACCAATTCTTTACAGGGATTCCTTACCGCGACAACACTAAGAAAGGGGGAGCGAAGTCTTAGAGTCGCAGATGGAAAGGAAGCCGAAGTGAAATCAGTCGGATCTGTTTCATTAACTTTAGACAACGGCTTCCTGCTTCGTCTAAATAATGTAGTTTATGTTCCTTCAATCAGAAGGAATTTAATTTCAGTTTCTTTATTAGACGATGAAGGTTTTAAATGTATTTTTGGAGACAATAAATGTATCCTTAAATATAATTCCAATAATATTGGTCTTGCTTTTAGACAAGACAAGCTCTATATGCTTTCCCTTAATGAAACTTCTGTATTGAATGTGAATGATGCTAAACACAAAATTAATGATGAGACTTCTTCGAAACTGTGGCACTGTCGTTTGGGCCACATTTCGAGGGGGAGAATGGAACGTCTCATCAAAGAAGACATTCTCCACCCTTTAGATTTCTCTAACTCAGACCACTGCATTGATTGCATTAAACGAAAATATGTAAAACAAATAAAGAAGGGAGCTACTCATGATGCAGGACTTTTAGAATTAATACATACGATATTTGCGGTCCTTTTCCGTGACATCGGTGGATGGTTTTGATTCGTTCATCACATTCACCGATGATTTCTCCGTTACTGGCTATATTTTTCCCATTAAAGATCGATCTGAATCACTTGATAAATTTAAAATATTTAAGGCTGAAGTTGAAAATCAGCACAACCTAAAGATTAAAGTGGTTAGATCGGATCGAGGGGGAGAGTATTATGGAAGACATGCCCCTTATGGGCAAATTCCTGGCCCTTTCGCTAAGTTCCTTCAGGAAAATGACATTGTTGCCCAGTATTCTATGCCGGGCGAACCTCAGCAGAATGGCGTAGCTGAAAGACGCAACCGTACACTTATGGACATGGTACGAAGCATGCTTAGCCATTCTAGTTTACCTGTTGGTTTGTGGATGGAAGCACTAAAACAAATTACATATTCTTAATCGGGTTCCCGATGAATCGGTACCTAAAACACCTTATGAATTATGGACCGGAGAAAACCGAGTATGAAATATTTACGAGTGTGGGGTTGTCGTGCTGAAGCTAAATTATTTAATCCACAGATTAAGAAATTAGACCCTAAGACAGTGAGTTGCCATTTTATTGGATACCCTGAAAGATCCAAAGGGTATCGATTTTATTGTCCTGATATGATAACTAAGTTTGTAGAAACAAGACACGCTGTGTTCTTAGAAAATAACGAGGACCTGGAGCCCAGGAAAATAGATCTTGAGGAAAAGCGGGTTTATGTTCCCGCACCGCTCATTCCAACGCTCATTCCAGAGATCTTTATTCCTGTGCCTCAGGAGGTTGCACCCTCAGTAGAAAATGCTGTTGTTGCACCGACTGTTGAGGTATCTGAAATTCCTAATGTTACAACTAATGATGAACCTCAACAGCCTCCTGAAATAATTAATGAACCTCTTAGAAGATCACAGCGGGATAGAAGATCTGTCATTCCTAATGATTATGTTGTTTATATGAATAGGGATATTAACGATATAGGAAAGGTAGATGATCCCACCTCTTATAAAGAGGCGATAATGAGTGAATATTCTTCTAATTGGCTTGAAGCCATGGAGGATGAACTAAAGTCTATGAGCACTAATGATGTATGGGACTTAGTAGAAATTCCCGACGGAGTCAAAACAGTAGGCTGTAAATGGGTCTACAAAACAAAACATGACTCTAAGGGAAATATCGAAAGGTTCAAAGCAAGGCTTGTAGCAAAAGGCTTATCACAAAGAGAATGGATCGATTATAATGATACATTTTCTCCTGTCTCAACTAAGATTCATTCAGAATTGTTATGACACTTGTAGCTCATTATGATTTAGAGCTGCATCAGATGGATGTTAAGACGACATTTCTTAATGGCGACTTGCAAGAAAATGTTTACATGGCACAACCGGAAGGTTTTGTCGTGGAAGGCAAGGAGCACATGGGATGCCGACTTAAGAAATCCATTTATGGCTTAAAACAAGCATCGAGGCAGTGGTACCTCAAATTTGATAAGATCATAAGAAGTTTCGACTTCAAAGAAAATGAAGTTGATAATTGTATATATATTAAGTTCAAGGGGAGTAAATTCACCATCTTAGTACTTTACGTGGATGATATCTTATTGGCCAGCAGCGATAAGGATATGTTGTTTGAGACCAAGAGATTTCTTTCATCCAATTTTGATATGAAGGATCTCGGTGATGCCTCTTATGTTCTTGGCATTGAAATTCACCGAGATAGGTCCAAAGGTATATTGGGTTTATCCCAAAAGGCACACGTTGACAGAGTACTGAAGAAATACAATATGCATAAGTGCTCGCTCGCTTTGCTCCTATTGTTAAGGCGATAAGTTTGGGACATTTCAATGTCCAAGGAACCAATATGAAACTGATCAGATGAAGTCAGTTCCTTATGCTTCAGCTGTCAGAAGCATTATGTATGCTCAAGTATGTACACGCCCTGATTTAGCTTTTGTAACCGGGATGCTTGGCAGATATCAGTCAAATCCAGGACCGGACCACTGGAAAGCCGTTAAGAAAGCTTTGCGTTATATGCAAGGCACTAAGCATTTCATGTTCACATATAAGTCCTCTGATAGCCTTGATGTTATTGGTTATTCAGATTCGATTTTGGGGGATGTGTTGATACTAAGAAATCCACGTCGGTTATATCTTCATACTCACGGAGGAGCTATCTCGTGGAAAAGCTCCAAACAAACCCTTACGGCATCTTCAACGATGCAAGCTGAGTTTGTGACATGTTATGAGGCTACCGGGCAGGCTGTATGGCTTAAGAATTTTATCCCGGGACTTAGAGTGGTAGGCAGCATCTCTAAACCACTCACTTTTATACTGTGATAATGAACCCGCAGTCTTTTATGCAAATAACAACAAGTCAAGTGGTGCTGCCAAACACATTGACATTAAGTATCATGTTGTGAAAGATAGAATCCAGGATCAAACCATAAGTATCAAGCATATTAGTACTAAGTTAATGCTTGCGGATCCGCTTACGAAAGGCTTACCACCCAGTATTTTTCGTGATCATGTTGCCGGCATGGGTTTACTGGAAAGCCTCTGATTCTGGATAAAAGGACCTAAAACAAACCAACTCCCATTAAGAATAATGAATAACCATTCTAAGATATAAATAGTACGCTATAGGTACTGAGGTTGTATAGTACTTTATTGACTATGCAACACATTGCCTTGGTGTGCTGTTTTATCAAAGAATGAGCTTATGATGTTAGCCTTACGATCAAAGGGGAGAATGTTGGGTTAATCGCGTCGGCTAACTGCCGACCGAAATTTAAGGGGAGCAACCGTTCCATCCACGCGCCTTGATCGGAGGTGGTTTCCAACTTTTGATCACGGTCCCGGTCACCAGCGCCATATAAAAAGAGGGTTTCGGCAGAGGTTTGATACTAGTTTTTTCACGCCTCCACTAACCCTAAAAAATTACCCGATCTATTTTGGGCGCTCGGTGAACGAAGGCCGACGACCGCAACCGCCGGCCACCACTACCTCTGTCATCTCCGTCAGCGACCACCACCGACGACGTCTTCTTCTCCACCGACTCGCTACCGACACCTCCACGACCGCAACCACTACATCGCCCTATGGCTTCCTCATCCGGATCGGGTTAGTATTCATGCTTATGCACTTTTGGCTATTAGGTGTTCATGATTATCTAGGTTTCGGATTAGAACTTACAGGTAACCACTAAGCCGAATTAGTATAAATATATAAAAAGGAAAGTAAATTTGTTTAGTGCCATCGCAAAGAATTGCGAGCTTACAAATGCCATTGCAAAGACAAAAAAATCTGCAAAATACCACCACCATTAGCTTTTCCATCCATAGCTACGGTTAACATCCATTTTGAAGAGAGAAAAATTCAGGAATGATGCTGCCCCTAAAGCCCGTTAGTACTTACAGCCCCTGGCCCTGAGCCTATTAGCCCAGGATCAGATAACATCAAAGCTGATATTTACATCATAATATTTTGCAACCACTACTTATGTTATTTCTTCCTTCAATGCAGCAATCACCATAGTTCCACTCGCCGATGAAAGTCAGAAGTTAAGGATCTGCAAGTATATTGCATGCATTACTGAATTCAATAAAGCAGCACACGCACAACTGTTTTGACCAATTGCACACACTTATTCATCTCCCTGTTCAACTGCCTCCAATTGTTTGGCCCTTGAGAGAGCTGACGAATGGGGCCAAGGATCGGAGAGAGAATTGTTTTGAGAGAACTGACGAGTAGGGCTAAGAATCGGAGAGATAGAGAGAACAGGGAGGGGAAAATAGAGGAGCGGCGGCTTAGGCTTTGGCTGGCAGTGACTTTGGCTCACGGCGGGTGGAGGTCAAGGAGACAACCAAAACAGGTTGGCGCGGCCTCAGGACGACAATAGGCGGCGGCACTAGTGGCATTCGAGCTGTGGCCATAGCGCGGGCGAACAGCGACGACGATACTCCGGTGGTGATCTTCGGGAACCGGCGCGAGCATGAGCATGTCTATTTTACAAAAAAAATATTTGTGGTTAGAATGAAAAACAGGAGGGGTAGTTAGAACTCTGACTTTGATTTCTCCTTGGTGGACAGAACCCAGTGAATATATAGAGTGGATATAACCCAACAAATAAAAATAACATATGGTAGATAAAACCATGCTCTGTAAAAGGTGTGGATGGAACCTTCATGAAGATTATTATCGCATTACATTATTTAAAAATATGGTTTAGTTAAAATGCTAAGTCTTAGACTTTCTACTTATTGTGTTGCAATTGTGGCTTGCTGCAAATAAAGAACCTCAAGTTTTCCTTAGTCAGCCTTGCATCTATTATAATTGCATTCTATATGTGGTAGCTTTCTAAGTACCTTCGTACTCATTGTTGATCAATTCCTATTATTTAGTAAGTAAGAAGGAGCTTATCTTTTAAAAAAGTAAGAAAGACGGAGGAAGAAAAACCCTGCGGTCATCTAAAGTCGTTGACAAGATTGGAAGATGAAGAAGCCATGAACTAGGTCACGAGCTCTAATTAGTTGCCTGTGAGCATATTCTGAGGGTCCTATATGTGTGATGTTTCCATTTGCACTGCTGCTCTTTAAATGTTTCGATTTGATTGTCCCATATGTAAGTCTACTATTGTATTAGTTTTGTTTTCGCAAGATATGTGTTTGATGTTCAGCAATGTATCTATATGCACTATCTACTGATTTAAAAAATAGTACAGTGGAACTACAGAATTCTGGATTACAAATTTAGGGTTCGACACCAAGCCACACCAAGTTGCTAGAGCTGCCGCTCATCAGCGCCAGCATCAACCATAGCTGCTGCAGGAGCCCAGGCCGCGCTGAGCACCCACAACACTGTTGCCTCTCCTCACCAGAGCCAGAGCCGGGACCTCTGCAACAGTATCACGTCACCCCAACATGGCGGCTAGACGGCGTATGACGGAGGGAACAAAGCCATGACGAGAAATACCCCTATCGTGAGGGTTCCATCCTCCGACTACCGTTGGGGGTGGAATGACCGTATTGCCCTCATAAAAATTTAGTTGTTGGTGCCAGTTATCCGTATTCTTCTTCATTTCTCCCTATCCTAATAGTACAAGAAAATCGCGCTAAATTATGAGTATCATTGGAATCCCTACTTTTGTGGCGGAGAAAACAATTCAAAAGCTTCCCGCCTTGGCATTGATCTCCTGAGAATCATCATACAGGAGCATCTGGATGTCTCCTGTAAGTTCTTGTTAACTTCTAAGCAATCGAAAGCCAAAAAAACCCATGGAGACATAAGGATCCTAACCCAAAAAAAAAGTCTCTCGTTGCATGCATGGGCTTCAAAAATAGTTGGCTAGGCAAATCCTTCTTAGGGTTGCAACCAAACATGCTCCTAAAGTCTAAAGATGCAGCCTGGCCTGATCCCCCCACAGCTTGTTAGCCTGAGCCATGTGACCAAAATTAGTCATGTCACTTCAATGATCTTCTCACAATTTTGTTCGTGTCACTTTGTGTTATAACATCTTATCAACATTTCCCCTCAATCAAATTTTCTTTTCTCACAGTTCATTGCCGAAATCACATCATCTTCCTTGTCTCAGTTGAACTTGCCACCGACGTGAAATTCATCGTCCTCGGTGAGCTTCTCCCAAATCCGTTGCACGAAGAGCACTGCCTCCATCTCCAATACCTTCTCCCTGCGTCAATTCAGTCAATGTGCCACCTTGGAATGCTGCCACCACGCTACCTTCTTCCCTAGCATCAGTTACTACTGTCCCGCTATCTCTGGCCAAATCCGGCCATACCGCTCAAACCGGAAGACTACATCCCACTAGTCGTCTTCTTTATACTCTCTAGGCGGTTAAGCCTAATAAATGAGAGGCCAAGCTTTGATACCACTTGTAACATCGAGGAGGCCGACTAGAGGGGGGTGAATAGTCATTTTTAAAATTCTCTCTTTTAAAATCTATTTGAGATATTTGGCTAAACACAAGTATATAATGCGGAAGTTTAAATCAAATTGGTTTAGCACATATAACGTCTAAATCAAACAAGTTTACCTAAGTGCACCAACAATACTAGGCTATGTCAAGGTTTGCAATTCTAGGTTGACAAACAATCAAATTAATCCTATGTATATAAATTGCTTGAATGTAAATTGAGCACAAGAAAAATAAACCACAATAGACACTTGATGTTTTTACCGTGGTGTTCGAAAACTTGCCAGTTTCTCCTAGTTCACGTTGAGATTAGCCCAAACGAATAAGACCGGCTCCACAAATTAAGCCTTTCACCTCAACTCCACTAGTAGTAGCTCTTTTCTGCTTCGGGTAGTTAAGCTCCAACCTTCACAACTTTGCCGGGTCTTCTCACAATTTTCTTGAGAAGATCATCGCGCACGACGCCTCCAACGCCGTCTAGAAGTTGGCAAACTACAAGAGTAACAAGTCAAGCCCCTTGCTTGACTCTCACCACATGCAACGAATGCACAAGCACAAATAGACACTAAGTCTACCTCTAGATGCAACACATGCAATCTAGATCCTCTCTCCTTACTCACAAAGTGCAACACATGCACTCTTGAGTGGAGAGCCTCACACCAACTCAAGACAACAGAAAAGAGTCAATCAACCTTTTCTCCAACCGACCACAAGGGGGTATTTATACCCCATATAAGAAAACTAGCCATTGGAGCCAAACCCCAGAAAAATCAGGACGAGCGGAAGTACCGCAGGCCAATGGCCGGTACTTTCGCACCTCTCTGAGACAGTAATAACAACTATTTCAATGCTTCTGAACTAGCCGTTGGAAGTCGGCGCGTAACTACCGTCGTTATAAATCCAGTAGTTCCGAGAAGTCGGCGCGGTGCTTCCGCTTGAACCGAGGCCAAGAGTTGGCGCTTTCTCGAAAAAGGTTCCGCTCGACCTTTCGAAGCTTCCGAAGTCCGGTAGTACCGCTCACACAGAGCCGGTACTTCCGACGGCCGAACAAGCCGCTCACATAGAGCCGTTCAGACCACTCGCATCCGGTAGTATCACGCAACACATGACAGTACTTTCGATGTCTGGTAGTACCGCTCACACAGAGCCGGTACTTTCGACCTCCGGTAGTACCGCTACGCACACAGCGGTAGTTTCGATTTTCTTGGTAAGTGCAGATATCTCAACAAATTTTGCAAAACACATTTGCAAACTATATTATCATGCACACAAGGATCAAATATGATTTCCAACAAGTTGCAAAACACATTTGCACACTTTTGAAATCATGACACAAAGAATTGGTACATAGACTTCTCACATTTGCAAAGCACATTCACAAATCTAAGTTACATGCTACAAGAATTATATATGAGTTTTAACCATTTGCAAAACACATTTACAAATATAATCCTCATATCACATTTGCAATGCATAGTCACATATTGAAAGGATTCACCACATGAGCTTCAACTATTTGCAAAACACATTCGCAAATGTAAGCCTCATGCTAAGATAAGCTAGAGCAAGTGAGGTTGAGTCAACACATGATGAGACTCAAACTACTAGACATGACTCATCTTAATAGTACGCCAACCTATACTAGCAATCCGGTCTTCCAACCAAACACTGAGACCGATAAAAGATTAGGAATATATTCTTAACCCTAGCTAGTCATACCTTTGTTTTAGGTCATTGTCTTGATATACATCAACTCATGATGCGTCCTTTTCTTCAACCCTATCAACATATGATGGTGGTCACTTGACTTGATGATCAACACATGATCATCTCCTCTTGGACATGCATCAACTCATGATGCATCTTTCTCTTGATTGCCTTCAACATATGAAGCCTTCTTTCCTCTAGACTTGATGATCTTCAACACATGAAGTCATTCCAAGTCATCTTCATTTGTGGAACCTAAGCTATTCATCCAACTAATGAAAAATGCTAATCCATAAAACAATTTTCATCAATTACCAATCTTCACCATTAATACATAATGGAGGGACTAGATTTGACAATCTTCCCTTTTGGTAATTCATGACAATCTCAATAAACAATGAGGTAAAAATTGGTTTGTAAGTATACAACTTGTACACAACAATTGTATACTCTAAGATAAGGTTTAAACAAAGCTTATTTATCCGGTTGTCATTAATCATCCAACCATTAATACATAATGGAGAAGTTAGATGACAGCCCGATTGCACATAAGTATATATAAATTACACAAGAATGTATTTCAAAGTAAAGATCCTAAATATATATATTAATGAAGCATGGATTAATACTTATGAAACTCCAAGACATAAAGAGAGCTCCCCCTAAATGTGTGCATACAAGTGTGTATAATGAAGACATGCACATATTCATTTTGGACTATTTGTGCAGTTCAATCTATATTTTGGATCTAATGAATACACTAGTATATGAGAAAGTGTGATTTCGAATGCATACCTCTTTGAATTCACATTTCTATCCAAATGAGACTAAGTTATAGTATATTTACACAAATATATTAGTCTCATATATATATTTATCATTATCACCAAAACATTATAATAGTATTTGTCATTATCACCAAAATCAACTTAAACGGGGCTTGATCTTTCAGACACAAAACTTTCAGATGCACGTGGACGCAGTAAGTAGAGAATAGTGACTCAGACAAGTGAGCCATATCATTCCATGCATGCACTACAAATTATCACGGTGGCCATGCAACAGGAGGTTAGTATATATACGGTAGTGTATGATTATTCTAGCAGATCAGTGCATGATTATTCCATGCATGCACGGTGGTCATGCGGCATGCAAATCCACCGCACGGTGGCCATGCGGCACCGACCTTCAATACGACAGTGTATGATTATTCTAACAAATTAGTACATGATTATTCCATACATGCACGGTGGTCATGCGGCATACAAATCCACTATACAGTGGCCATGTGGCACCGACCTTCACCGCACGGTGACCGTGCAGCATTCTCTCCGCCGCAGAGTGGCGTGTGGCAGAGCGTGCAGCTTTCCCTATATGTCGGTCCATTAGGAAAATTGCACAGTGACCATGCGAACGAGGCTCTATTTCTATAAATCGTGCGAGACGAGCTATTTTCACTAATACATTTGGGAAATATGCCAATACGGCCAAAAACTCTTGTCACAACTGAAAGCAGGTCACTTTCTCTGACCATCCACAAGGATCCCAACAAGGCAACAAAAAATTAAAAACAAGACAGCAGGTTACTTTCTCTGACCATCCACAAGGATCCCAACAAAACAAGGCAACAAAAATCGAACTCAAAATGGGTAAAAGTTGAGCAACTCAAAATAACACAAACACAGATGCGCCATATAATAAAAACATAAAAGCATATAAGTTAGCAAGTCCATTGTCAGCATTTACAAGAAATAAAAACAAGCACGGTCCTATGTATCCCGGAAGGCAAACAAACTGTTTCCTGCTCCGCATTATTCTCTTTAGAGATTATTATTATGCATAACAAATGACAACAGCGCAGCTGTACAACTAGTATGAATCCTTTCATAGGGCAAGATCCACATTCATGACACCGCAAGTGAGCGATCCAGAAAAAAAAAACGAGTTGGATATGTGCTAGCTGTAGGGGAAATGCAGTTTCTCGTGCTGGTGCTTTCAGTCTGTAGAGAATCCTCCATCACAGTATCTGAAAGAGGAACACAAATATCAACAAGTTCAGATGAAGTTTTAGGCCCTAACATATTTATTAGCCGACATGAGAACAAGGAAATGCTTTCTCAGTTTAAGCATGGATGTATCAAAGCAGGTGACATAATCAGGTAATACATGTTCCTGTCCCCTCATTAATTAAAGTAGTAAAACATTCAAGGTACAAAATAAAAAATATATTTGTATTTGATGCGCAAACAATTACAAACATGGTGATCCATGCAAATACATGAAGGTTGCCAGTTTGCTCAAACAAACACTAGTATGAAAAACGCAAGGGTTATGCAAACCTAGTTTGGAGCATTTAAAGAGAAGCACGATCTTTTATCAGGCATTAAAGCACAACCAACAACATTTGCTAACTGCAAGTCAATGGCTTGCAATATACTTCTTTTTCAATTATTTCCTTCAAATAGCTGCCCAACAGAGCATGTAAATGATGCCTTATCCCAATGCAACATGCATAGATGATTCAAATATATCACGACACAGTCATTGTGAATATGAAATTGAAATTAGACACCACACAGCAAAAGGTTACCTGTTGCTAAATTTCTCAACAGCCATGGATGCATAAAGAAGTGTTTCACCACCCTTCTCTAAAGCCATATAGAGTTCTCTTCCTTGGGTAATTTTACCAATAACCCATGCATTATTTTTCGCTCTGATGCATACTTCAAAATCCTTGTCATGACAAGGGTCACTCCTTTTAGCTCTTGACTTCTCCAAATCTATTTCTTCTCTTAGCCTATTGAGGGAAAGTAGAGAATCCTGCACAATCACAATTTCATCACAGAAGGTAATTTCAATAAACATGATAAGCCAAATCAGTTTCAATAAACATAAACTTTAAAAAACAAGTTGAACCTAATAAACAAGCTAGCACCTACTATTGTATGAAAATCAAATAACATCATCAATATCCAAGCCTTACAACTTACATGTGTATGGAGATGGACATATGTTTCCCAAATGAATGAATGATCAAGAAAAGAATGACTGGTAAAACAGTAATGTACTCAAATGCAAAAGAGCAAACCTTTGACAGGGTAGTGACTTTCCCAGGTGGGGACGCTCTTGATACTTTTCTGTCTTTATCAACGAGTAAGTAACGATATCCACTAACATGATAGGCATTTTCTCCTCCCCATCCTCGTGATAACTTCTGTTCGACAGCGACAATGTTCTGTGATGCCTGCAAGATATATGAAATCATCGAGCATGCATTCACATCCATATTCATCGTAAACAATATAAAAGATGGCATGAGAATCTTTTTCCATAAACTTAGTATATTTTAGCTCCTCCACTGCATCAGGAAATTAAAAAAAAAGTATCACTCACATTTTCAAGAAGATGCCTCTTCACATGAGCAATACCCTCTTCTCCATTTATTAGTGAGGAAGTTGGAATTAGTAGTAAGATAGTAAGGTTCTTGTGCTGATAAACACATAGATACATGCGCTCCTCTGCTTCCTGGAACCACAGTATTGGAGTCAAAGGCACAGAATCACGGACTTCTGTAGTTGCAAAGCCAGCAGCAACAAAACCATCCTTTCCCTTAGACAATTTCTCACGCTGGAGAGGCCTGAAATTATCATGCATCTGATTTTGTCCACCAGGAGAAGTATCACGAGATTGACTAAAATACCTTTCTGCTGCAGCTGTTCCATTTGATGAACTTGAAGTGGGGCCAGCATTAACGTAAGTTCCTTTCCGCAAATAGGACCAGGAGTTTCCATTGGAAGATAAAGCACGGGGAGTCAACCTCAGGACAGCATAAGTATATACGTTTAATGTATCATCCTACATCAGAAACAGAATCCTTAACCACAAGAGAACAACATGCTCATAAGCCAGAAAAGGCAAGTAAAAATCCAATGGAAATAGTGATTGCAGGGAGACCATACTGGGGGAAGCGTCGTTGACACCAAGAGGTCTTCAAATAATACAAGCGATTGGCAGGTGACGTTTCCAAGACATGATCCAAGAACTGTGGTGAGTGACTGAAACACTACTACATCAATGGTTGAAATAAATGAAACAAATCTATGCAACTATTACAATCAACATGAATCTAGAAAATACTGCAAACCAAGACGTTTATATACTGGAGGCTAGTCTGAAAGTATTCTATGGTGTTCGAATTGGTTCTGAAAGATTTTCCTTAGAAAGCAAGTTTCTACATACTTATCCAGAACAATTTTCATTTTGTTACAAGCCTACATTGAAAGCAAACATTTTTAAGGATAATGCTAATGCACAGGAAAGGAATATGTCACAGCAGCCCTTCCCAATAGCCATACTATATTTAAAAACCAAGCAAGGCGCCACATTAACCAATTGCATAAAAGATAAAACTATGGAGAATAAAATAGAACCTAGGTTTATCTTTTCAGTGGAAACTAGCCAGTAACAAGAAGTAAGGGACATGATTAGATTTTGCCGAGAGAGAGAGGGAGGGAGGGAGGGAGGGAGGAGGAGAGAGAGAGAGAGAGCAGTTTAGGGATACAGAATAATTTATACTTAGTGTAAAATGTCCAGTTCCTCGGCAAGGAGCTCAGTACCCCGCCCATGTCAAGAAATAACTGCTCAGCCGGCACTGCACCAGCTACCCTAGAAACCAGTACTGACCTCAAACAAAAAACTGGTCTGACACTGGGTTTGCAAACTTGACTACAACTCTGGACATGATATGAATAACAAATTGCATGCAACGAGGCCAGATTTTTCATACAAAAAATTAATTATGAAAGGGGACTTCAAAGTTGTGGAAATGATTTTAACTGATCAGGGCATCCAGCAGAGGGATTAAGAGACCATTGCTGTTTCTATTGAAAAATACAATTAAGATGGCCTTTCTGTAACCAAGAGAACACATCAGATCAGATTTCAAAGCTATACATCCTACCTGAACTTCAAGTGCCACTTCTCGTGAGACTGTTAGCATTTGGAGTGTTCCCCGCTCCTTTAGGCTGTCACGGAAGGTAGGCAATTGTAGCTTTTTGCCAACACTAAAATCTGTTCCAACATAAAGTAGCAGATGTATATGGGATTAGTTTAGCTAATAAATTCGCAAATATCATCTTACATTTCGTTTCAAAAAAGTAAAATTTTATTCAACCTACTGCAACTTGCAATAAATCATGTCGTCAATGGAAATAAATATGATGACCACAGACTAAATGGAAAACTAAACCCACCGCTTAAATAATCTGTAACAAATGTGTGAAGGTGACTGCGGGCAAGTTCAGCACTGGGTTGTCTGTCAAGTAAAGTTTGGATTGGTCCATGAAACATTGTGAAAATTGAATGGGCTTCTTTAAGTATTCCTTGCAATGAACTACAACACCAAGTTGATTCGCTGTCCTTAGTTTTCTCCGCCACCTAAACATTAAATTGCATGTTAACGATTTGAGCAGTAAATAAAGGATACAATCATTCAAGTTATTTTGTTGTACAGAGGATGTAAATCCAAATTTGCAAGGAGAAAGAACACAGGTCAAGAAACAAATTCCAATGTTCCTCAATTAAGGAGCAAATGTCCACAATAAGCTACATGCTATTTGAGAAGATGGTGTGCTGGAACATGTGGAAATGCTCAACTACATTTAATTTGTGTTCACATTTGTGTACAACATGACATAAAAGGGAAGTTTTTGGCTCCAGCGTAGACATATTGTTTTAACTGCCAGCTAGACATTACTTGCAATAAGTACTATTCAATGGTAAAAACTGCCAGCTAGACATTACTTTTTCAGTTTTTCAATATCGATTATCAAGTTTTACATTTCTGCTGGTAGATAAAAAGAACAATGCTATCCATATGCATACTAGATTGACAAGGCGATAATAAGACATTTTGCTTGAACAATGTTGAAATAGCAAAGGCACATAGATTCGTGCACAAACTTTGTCACAACCAAAGTGTACAGAAACCCAAATGCAAACTATTAATGTAGTGAACGGCTATTACCATAACCATCCAAATATCTGGCTCGGCTTGGTAAAAAACATGGGAGTGTTTCTCTGATTCTATCATCTCGCAATCATCTTCAGCAGAAAATATTCTGCACATAACTAACATTAGAGAGGTGAGATGACTGAATGCAGCGAAATAAGGCAGTAAATGAGGTAGTACAAGTGAAGACTCAAAGAATGGTTTGGGGAACTGTTTGGGATGGATAGCACTACCAAGAATAAAGAAAGACATTTGTAGCTATAAAAGGATTATTGCCGATAAAGAGCTCCGATCTTCTGACCTTTGATGGCCCCATGTTAGTATGCGAAATCATTAATGAATGTTTATAGTTGTCCAGAGATCTACTGGAATATGTGAACTCTTGACAAAACAAGGGAATGTACAAAATTTAGTAGCTTTAAGAGTAAGATGTACTAAATAGATATGCAACATCTTGACCCTTAAACACTGAAAGGTGCACCCTGGCAGCAAATCAGCACTGGATAGTCCAGAACAGGTCTTATGCTAGTTGTTGCACGAAAATGTAAGCAGGATGTCATGCCATCAAATTATTTAGCCTTACATTCCTACTGCAGACCAAGTTACCACCCGGAAATCTTAGGGCAGACGTATCTTGGACTCAGGGTAAAACTTTAAGTACTGTTATGCTACTCTGTGAAGCAGAGTGCAAAAAATTGTGCCCGAACTAAGCTTTCAGGAGCAACATGGTAGCACTCATTACTACGCAAGGTTAGATAGGAAACAGGCAACACGGTGAAGCAAAGTCGTCAATGTTTTCGCGGCAAACCGCGCAGCAGAAAAAAATAGGCAAACCTTGTGAAGGTTATGATCCCCTCGGAGAGGCCAATGACGGAGAGCTGGAGCAGGATGGGGCAGTCGGCGGGGTGGAAGAAGAGGATCTTGTCGAGCTCGTGGCCCTCCTGCTGCCCCCTCCTGAGGTCGAAGACGCACAGCTGCGCCCCTTCGCCCGCGGTGGCCGACGACAGCCCCATCTGGACCGGAATCGCCGGAGAACCACCCGCGCGAAACCCACAGCTCCAAGCAAACTAACTCTCAGGCGGAGAGGAGACCTAGGGGCACCTGCGCAGCCGAAGCTAACCTGATACGGAATCGCGTGATACTTGGTTTTGGGAGGGAGGAGGGAGATCCAGCGAGCTGGGGCCCGCGGCGGCGGCCGAGAGATGGGTGGCGTGATGCGGCGGAGACAGCGTCACAGCGGCCGGGCGGGGGCGGGGAGGCGTGGACGTGTGGGAAGAGAAGGCGAGGGAGGGAGGCGCGGTCGGTGGGGTTAGGGCTGGGCCGGGCCAGGTGGGCTGCGCCGCGCCGCGCGCGGCCACTCTCGCATTGGGCCTGGCAACGCGGCTGCCCAACGGCGGACGTGCCGAGCCGCCCGCTAGTTTTGGGCTGGTTCCTGGACTCCCCGACAAACTTGCCCGTGCGGATGGCACGGCCCAGGCTGCGTCGGCTGGCACGAGGGCGCGCCCCGTCAACACGGCCAGCCGACGAACCGGCACCCGCAGGGCGCCGCTGCGCTGGCAAATTTCGGGCATGTTCGGCTGTGCATAAGTCGGTCGATTTTTTACAGCCGCTACAGTACCTAACTTTTAAACTGAGTATTTTCTCAAGACGGAGTCTACAAGTTAAACGTAGTACACGTTAAAAGCTTAATATCTGTATCAGCTAAAATTGCAAATGAGTATCTGTTTTACCGTAATCTGTACCGTAAACAGTCAAAATTCAAAATTTTCAGTCAAAAGCCATAAACCGCAGCAAAAAAGAACAGGCCCGACGCTACCCCAGCATGGCCGCTGGTTGTGTCTCACTGGTAAGATCGATAAAAATATTGGATTTGGAATCTCCGAGAGGAAAAACGGAGGCCGGTGAACAAGTCAAAACGATTCACCTGTTACTAAGGTGTAAAGATCTCGATTCTATCGTAAGTTTCTACGATTTTAGGATTTAAGATTGACTAGACCAATCTGATTCTATTTTAGAATCGTAATATAATATAATCTTAATATTCTTATGACTTTACCTAAACTTTTGTGAGATTGCAATCGAAATTTTCGTAGATCCCACTTGATTCTGTCGATTCTATTATCTTATTATAAATAATTACTTGTATATTTTCTTTTAATTGAAAATTTTAACTTTTATCTCTTAATGTTCACTATAATTATCATAAAATAACACATAATCTTTCCTTTAATCTACAATTTTGTAAAGAAAACCTAAAAGGCATAATTTTAAAAATATAGTAGTGTTGTAATACACTGTAGATTTTTAAAAATATTTCTTTAGTAGAATTAGGTGGGATCTTAGATTCTTTATTAATCCTATGACTTACGATTCTACCGAATAACATCTGATCAGATTCAGAATCATGGATCTGACAACCTTCCCGTTACGGTCTGTCCAGGGCGTTTTGTCTTCTGTGTGTTAAGCACCAGATCAAATGTCACTGCCGCCTCTAAAAAAAAATGTTACTGCCGCCAGTAGTACGAGTGCTGGTGCTATAGTACGTACACGTACGTGCGCGAGTTAATTTAGCGATGCTTTTGCTCCGAATCCATCCCTGGAAGGAGTAACAGACAGGCTCGTCACTAACTCCCACGGAATTCCATGTGGTCCAGCCGCTCGCTCCTAGCTCCCCCTCTGGCCCTCCAACGCGCGCACCCTTTCAGGAGCGGTCGAGCACGGTAGATCCATTACTAGTATTTACTTATTGTACTAGCGCGTGCACGTACGTACGTACGGGTCTGTGGTTTTCTTTCGTTTACGAGTAATTCGTACGAATAGGATATACAGAACGTACGCACAGACCACATTAACTTCACTTAGTTAAGCTCTTCCATTGACAGTGCGCCACAAGTGTTCTATGACCTTATTGTCTAGACACCTAAATCAATACCTATTGATTTACTTTGAGATTCACGATGTTTGACGTAGGTATCTTTGCATATATATAAAAAATGTATTTGAGATATCAAACTCTAAAAAAATTAAATTCAACTTTAGTTTAACTAATGTGAACTAGTTTTGTGGTATGTACTCACTATAGTCACGTTAAATTCAAAAGTAGTTCAAACGAGTTTGAACTGAATTCAAAACTCATTTACCACAAATATATTAAGGGTATAAAACATTCCATACCCAAAACTCCAAAAATTCTATCAATCATACATGTGTGTCGGACGATTCTTGATGTGGGTGCCTAGGCACCCAGGTGCCTAGTATAATTTACTTATACACACACATACATATGTATGTGTGTGTATATAGGAAGCCTTTTCTGTACTCCTAGGAGTGCATACTCCCACTTCCAATATACCACTTTAACGAACATATTATATTCATTTACCACTTTTAGTATACTTAAAATACTTAATTCTAAGACACTATAATATGATTTGGTTGAAATTTTTTTATCAAAGTCCTTTATTTTTGCTATATACCTATTTCCATATATAAAAGCAGTATATACGCAAATTATGCTATAAAAGTGAACTTCGATAAAATTTTTCATGGAAATCACTTTGGAGTATCTTATACTCGTTATTATAGTATATTAAAAATGATAAAGATGCATAATAACATCATTTAAATGATATATAAGAAGTGAAAGTACGTATAATATGTTTGTGTGAAGTTTTTTCCGTACTCCCTAGAGTGCATACTCTCACTTCCATTATACCACTTAAACGGGTGTATTATACTTATTTATCAATTTTGTTATACTTAAATACTGATTCTAAGATTCTCCAATTCGATTTGGTTGAAGAAATTTTATCGGAGTTCTTCATGTTTTCTATATACAATTTTTCATATATAAAAGGAGTATATACACAAATTATGCTATAAAATATGGACTTTGATGATTTTTTCATAGAACTTACTTTGGAGTATCTTATAATCATTATTAGATTATACTCAAAAGGATAAAAAGACATAACAACATCATTTAAGCAATATATAAGAAGTAGGAGTACACACGGGCGCGCGCACACACACATACATACATACATACATACATACATACATACATACATACATACATACATACATACATACATACATACATACATACTAATGGAGGTGAGGTGCCCGATCTTTCGATGAGATTGATAACTATCGATTTTGGTAGAGGTGACTCGCGATCCAACTACAACCGTACGATGTCGGTTGCGCCTTAGCAATCGCTGAACCAACTTCGAGATGTATTGACTTAGCTGGATGCATGATCAACCGAAACATGAAGTTCAATCCATGCGAGCAATCGAAGAACTAGCAAGAATAAGATGTAGGCAATCTGATATTACAAATAAGATTGTAGAGTAGATGGTATAAAAAATAAATATGGGATCCCGAAGGCTATCTTGACAGGTGGACGCCCGACACAACTGATGAACAAAAGTTTGCACAATGGCTAAACCTAAATTCAATGAAATCCGAGTTCTAGTAAAGGAAAGCGGCGGCTCCATTATGGGGAGATGACCAGGGGTGGAGGCTAGGGAAGTGGGCACATGCTCCTAGGTTTACAAGGCCCATGGGCCCAAGTGGAGGTTGTAATATCCTGAACGTCGTTACGGCGTAAGTTTTAAAACAATCGCGGAGTCGCCGGTTTTTCGGTAAATCGCGGGAAGGGAAAAATAAAAATCATACAACGGTATAAAATAAATAAAATACATTAAAAATTAAATTAAAAACCCAAAGTGGGCTGCCTGGGGAGTGGGCCGACCGCCCTGGGCCAAGGCCCAACGGGGTGGCCGCACGCCCTAGGCCGCACCCCCTCCCTTAACCCTAGCACCCCCTCCCCCTTTCTCCCAATAGTCAGCCACCACCCCTCCTCATTCTCCACCCCTTTGGCCGCGCCTGCTCTCCCAGATTGGCGCTCCCTGCTGTTGCCATTGGAAGGAGAAGAAAGGAGAAGGAAGGAGAAGAAGGAGAGGAGAAGGAAGGAGAAGGAAGGAGAAGAAGAAGAGGAGGAAAAAAAAGGGGTGATCCCTCACCTAGGTAATTTTTTTCCATCCCAAACTCTCTGTTTTTCTGAATAATTAGGGTTCTTAGCACGGATTTTGAAGGGGATTAATAGTTTAATTGCCCGATTAGAGATTACCTATTGTCTGCCTGTAGATTGATTCATGCAGCGGGTCTGTTTGCACGGTTTCGACCCATGAAGTTCAAGAACGTCCCAAACGGAGTCCGTATGAAGAAGTTACGTCCGTTTAAACTTAATACTATCCCAGCAGTCTGAATCCGAATCCAGAACGAGCCCAACTCGAACTCTTGCTTTACTCGGATCCAAGTAACGTGGTGACCTTCATTATCCTTCCATGCATGTCCATGACTCCACATGCCTCTCCTTCATCATTTCCCATGTTCCTAAGCACAATTAAATCACTTGTATTAGCAGTCTATTCTCAGTAATATATAAACCTACGAACGAATTCATCGGGTAATTAAGTTGGCGAGCACGAGCTCGAGTAAGTGTCCTTGTAACACTTGCTGTGGATGAGTTGTGTGTGTAAGCATGGTTGTATCAATGGGAGGGATGTCCTCATCACATCACATGTAGTTGCTCCCACCTCTAATATACCATCTAAACAAACTTGAAATACTCCTTTATCTATGGGTACACTCATATTCTAATTATATGATACTCCATTGTGGTACATGTGAAAAAACTACAAGGTAGTTCATGGTTTCTAGCATATTTTGTAAATACCTTTATATTCGCACATGAAAAGAAGTATGTTTAAAAAATATACATACCACATCTAAAAAGCGTACATACCACCTAGGTGATTTTATATACTCGTATACTACATGTACATACTCTTCATTGCGCAAGATACTCCCTATGGTGTGAATACGGTATAGGGAGCAACTACTACTACTAGAAACCAGAGGATCCCTGATGGCTTATTTTATACTATACCTGCTGATGGCTTTTTAAGCATAATTAAATTTAAAAATTAAAAAGAAAAATAGGTTGGCCCATCACGGACAATGCAAAGGAATATGGGAAAAAGAAAAAGCGAAAAAAACACTAAAACACCAGAAAAAGACGAAATTAAGAAACCAGAACTAGAAGCCAAAAGTCCAATGAAAAACCGAAATGAGCAGGGCAATACATTGGAACAATAATAGTCACTTGTAACTAAGATGCTAAGTGCATTAGATAGTTTCTTAAACTACTATTACAAAAAGCCGTAATTAGACACCACATCACAGACGGTTCCCCAAAACAGTCTGTGAAGATGAAATATCACATATGGTTCGTGGTTAAAACCGTCTGTGAAGTATCACAGACGGTTCAAATAAAAAGTCATATGTGATATTTGGAAATATCACAAATGGTTATTGGTAATAATCATTTGTGATACTTCACAGACGGTTTGTATTAAAAACCATTTGCGATAATTAACTTATCACAGATGGTTTATATAAAATCGTCTGTGGTAATTCCACTATATTAATTGCGTGCAAACCCGTCGATCATCTATCTTAAATTCTAGATCTACACTGCTGCTTTGAGTTGGTGGCAGGGCTTTGAGGCGATTTGGTGAAAGGAGACTATTTAGTAAGAGTAATTGTAGATCTACTAAGTTTTTGACTACCTATGGTTAGTAATTTATTTCTAATTGCATTATAATTTACATTTATAGCTTTTGGTGAAAGGAGCATTGAAGATGGTTGATCTAGCTTGCTTGATGTAGAGAGAAAATTATTTCTACTTAATTCAATTTAATTAAATATTATTGCGACATATAGCTACTTAATTTAGATTGTACATATATAACATAGCAATTAATTTATTGAATATGTTATACTAAATTGTTATATGCATAACGTAGGACCGAAGTTGGATATACGTTGGGAACTGTGTGAGTGTAATGTACATTAATGTCGTTTCTGCTTTTACAAGAGCTGTCAATACAACGTCTTGATCGCTCATATTACTTCGCATGTTTCATAGCAAATCCGAAAGCTACCTTTATTACCACCTAGTTACGGAGTAGTATTTGGTAACCCCTAAGCAAACTATTACACATGTAGGAAACAATGATGACCTCAGGTTTAAGGATCCTACATACACTGAGACCAACTGATGGCATTTAAGAATATAATAATTCTCGCAGTGTCTCATGATGGGTCAATACAACATCATGTTCTCTAATATGAGTCCACATTATTGATTTCATATCTCAAATCCATAATCCGTGAAACATGATCATCAATCAATACATGTGCTGATCTATAAATCATAATCGTCCCACATAATGATATAAGATCAGGGATAATTTAGAATAACATCAAAATATGAATAAAGAGTTTCACGAACAAGTCACATACTTGTTGATCAATATAAAAGATATTTATTAAAGGGACAAAATAACATTTTATTCAAACATTCATAAATATAGAAGTGATACAATCATCTCTATGATTACCTCTAGGGCATATCACTAACAACACGTCGCCATTCTCACTTTAATTTCCTTGTCTGCTCTTCTCAGTTACGATCACAATAACCGCGACCAATGTACATCAAAGCAACAATTCAACGGTACGTTTCTCCAACAAAACGCAAAGCAATACTAGTAAATGTGGGGTGTGCACCCATGTTACATGCATATATGAACTTAGGACTGTTGAGTAAGAGGCCCCATATATATGTACAGGCGATTGCATCCATGTAACAAAAAGGCCAACATGAAACTACAAGTGACTATGTTGTGGGTGCCCAACCAACCCTTCAGTATTGGCCAGTGGGCCTTAGGGCAATCTCAATAGCATAGTGTCCTATGTATAAAGGAATATACCGTTTTACCTTTGCCTTTGTATAATTATTGACATGTAAGATGGGAATTTCCCATCATACGCTATTTATGTATATAAACTCCCAAAAGGGGTATGACAATTCTAGATCCACTCATTTTACTCACTAGCTCTATTTCTCGATTGACTCTATCTAGCTCTCTTAGTTCTACATCTCCATGTAGAAACGGTCTCCAGTACCCACTGCTGTGGCGCATGCCACAACAGACTAATGGCATTATATTTAAAATATGCGCATAGCATGTCATTATTTAGTGCAATTAGTCAAGCATTTTCACATTTGTTAATTGACATTTAGATAGAAAAGAATCATCATCCGGTTAGATTTTTTCCATGTGCAAATGATACATATTACACCAGTCACAAAGTCGCCAAATAGAAGAAGCTTCCAACTCTAGCTGATCCCCCTCATGAAGACGTGCTATATATACTTTCGTGCCCAGAAGAAAGACGAAAGGTAACGAAACTGCGCAAAGAAGAAAGCGAAGAGAGACACTATTAGTAGCGTTCTTTTGACAAAACATAAAACCACTATTCTTCATCCTTCTCTTGTTTCATCGTATTGCTGAATTCTTGGCAACACACTGATCAAAGTATGGTCATAAATTGTATAGGTGAATGTGCAATGCATGCGTCTATAGCTAGCTAGAGCCAAAAAAAATTTGGGAGCCTAACTATAGCCAAAAAAATTTAGGCGCATGGCGTGCCTTGTGCGGGCTGGGGATTTGGCCCATGTAACAGCCTAGCTAGCTAGATGGCTAGCTCTAAGCGCACCACGGCGCTTCCTGGGAGAGCTTGCTCCTATGGTGTCTGCCGGCAGCGGGATGCATGCACAGGAACCTCCCTGGCTAGAGCAGCTAGTCATGATCTGCACCGTTCCAGTTCGGTCGCCCTAGTGTGAACTCGAGGCTAGGGCAGCTCAGTTCATGGTTGGATACCTGCAAGCTACTTGATCTACAAGGCTCTACGTCCTGACCCAAATGAATAAAATGTTAGTGTATCAATTAGAGAAAGAAAAGGAAGAGGTAAAATGAAGCGCATGCATCTGTACCTCACTGGTGAACGACACTCCAACCGACCGACGACGAGCGTCCATGTTGCACACGTTTGATGACAGCCATAGATCTCTGAAGAAAAGTATTCGTTTGGCAAATTTGTTACTGGAGTAGCGCTGCTTGCAGTATACATGGTACTACTAGCACTACTAGCTAGTACTACCTTTTGCAATGCTTTTAATCCGGAATAGTAACAGTACGTGTGGCAGCAATCGATCATCACAAAATGCCTACCAATAGGGCCACATAGCTCTCTAGGCAACAAGTCATTAAACAGATTATACTGTTGGTGCAAATGTGCGCAGTACATGCACAGCCCAAATCACCGTTACTCTAGGTAAGAAATAAACTAGTAATAAGAACCATGCATGCTGTGTCTAACTGCAACGCAGTATAGGCCTCCACCTTGCCAAGTAAAACCTAGCTCAATGTCTTTCTTACTATAATACAATTCTTTGGTAAAAGGGTGTTAATATTATTTTTGTATATCACAATAACACAAATCCTAGTGTTGTACTTTCTGTAGACATTATTTCTTTTACAGACAGAGATGTCATACTTTTGTAATTACATATTAGATATCAACATAGAGCCTCCTCTAGATCTTTGTTCCATAATAAGTCATATCCTAAACCGTCTATGATAGTTTAAGTACTGTCTGTAATGTAACCGTCTAGTATATCCTCTTTTATAGTAGTGATACCTTGTTTACCACATCCCACAACACCAATTCCCCTACTAAAAACTTACGCAATAGTTCCGCTTGTGTAGATGAGAATACATTCAAGTGAAAGAAAATTTTATATTTGAAGTTCTGGAACCGGTTCAAGACTGCATGACTTCTTGAGGTAGAAGTATGGTTGTCGATTATTTAAAGTACAAGCGTTTTCATACTGAAGCAAACAAATTATTCTCTTTTTTCTGCCAAGCAAAGTTATTCTTTTGTCAAGAAATGTATTAAATAAAGGTTTTTGAAGAGTTTAACATGCCATGAGCAATGAGAGAAGTACGTGCAAATACACAGTGACTTTGCCAAGCAGACAAGAAAACAACCAATACCATTATTTCCACTATGGAATGGGCTCGCAACTCTATATAATACAGGAGAGAGAGAGAGTGTGTGTGCGTCAGCAGTCAGAACACTGGAGTAACCCGTAGTGTACCATAACCTGCGCATTTTCTCCCATTTAATTTCTACTTCAGTAATTACATTAAGAAAGAAGCACAGATTAGAAATATACTGCTGACAATGAGAAAGGGCAATGTGAAGAGTTGTGAAGAGGCTGACAAGGAACCGAGAGCACTACATGAGGGTCCTTGGTTACACGTTTCTAGGATGCCAGATGAGATCTCGGGTCAAAGCTCAACACCCCCTGGTGGAGGCACAGACATGCATTGGTAAGAAAAAAGCAGCCTACTACTAGAGAGAGAAAGAGGAGAAGAGGACAAGGCCAGAGCCCAAGAAAGTAATTAAACTACACACACTGGGAGAGAGGCCACGGCTGCTGATCAAGTCAATGGAAGTAGGGGTGGAAACGGATCGGATACGGTCGAATAGTATCAAATCACGAATACGATCCATATTTTAAACGAATCGAATCGATTGAATATTCTCAAATCTGAATCGAATATTCTCGAATCGAATACGGATATTTTCGAATCTGATTTTCTCGGATACAAATATCGGATAAAGCGGATTCTAGCTATTTTGCGATTTTCACGGTTTTGACGGTTACGGTTTAAACCACCTAAATTCAAATTTTGAATCACAAAATTTGTATGAATTTTCATGGGTTCTAAAAGCGGATCGAATCGAATCGAATAGTCTCGAATACGATACGGATACGAATATTCTCGAATCTGAATGCGAATCGAATACTCTCAAATACGGATCGAATATTCTCGAATCTGAATCGAAGATTTTCGAATCGGTTTTTGCTTACCATATTCGTGTTTTCTCAGATACGAATATCGAATAATCACGATTATCGTTACCGTTTTCCACCCCAAATGGAAGGGAGGGCCTCATGCCTGGGGTGGAAAACGGAACGATAATTCAGATATTCGATATTCGTATCTGAGAAAACACGAATATGGTAAGCACAAACCGTGATTCGAAAATCTTCGATTCAGATTCGAGAATATTCGTGATCCGTATTTGAGAGTATTCGATTCGCATCAGATTCGAGAATATTCGTATCCGTATCCGTATTCGAGACTATTCGATTCGTGATTCGATCCGCTTTAGAACCCATGAAAATTGCATAAATTTTGTGATTCAAAATTTGAATTTAGGTGGTTTAAACCCGAACCGATCAAAACCGTGAAAATCGACAAAATAGCTAGGAACTGCTTTATCCGATATTCGATCCGAAAAATCGTGATTCGAAAATACCGTGATTCGATTCGAGAATATTCGTGATCGATTTGAGAATATTCGACCGTCGTCGATTCGCTTTAAAAATATGGATTCATATTCGTATTTGATACTATTCGACCGTATCCGATCCGTTTCCACCCCTACTCATGCCTCTCTCCTTCATGTGCCCAACATCGTTCGAGCTTCATACGTTTGGAAAGCTGAATTTTTTTTTCCGAATCCTACGGAATCGAGCTGTTTTCCGTGAAAATGTTGCGAAAACTAAATAGGTCCTTCACCGTCATCACCAGGGTTTTGAAAACTGATTTTAAAACTTTACCGGAGGGGGGCGATAACACTGATTTGACCGATAATCGGAAAAATTAGAAGATTTCAAGGAAAAATTTTCAAATCAAATTTTGAATTAAAAAATCGGTTGAAAATGTTGACAAGAATTTTTGAAAACAAATTTCAGCAATTTTTTTCCATATTTGATAAAATTTATACAAGATAAAATTTTCAAAGCCACTTTGAAATTTAACGGGGAGGACAATACGGCCGATAAAACCGATATTTGGCCAGTCATGGCTATCACATTACCATTATATACTACAACTTCTGTTCACAACTTTATGTTTTGTTATCTTTGCTCTTAAGCTAGCCAGCTGTCACGTTATGACAAGCTACTGCCCGGATCGAGAAGAAATGGCCTCACTTTGTACAGCAAAGAAAAGCGAAACGTGCGTGACAAACTAGACAAAACAGCCAAGCACGAAACATATGCAAGGATCAAGGATGGAAATTTGTTTACTAGCTGCTGCAGAAATATATACCTTGGCGAGGTGCAGCTGCGCACCCTGGTGTCGGAGTTGACGGCGGCTGAGGAGCAGTCGACGTCGCTGCCACCGGTGCCAACAGCAGGGCCCGCCGCGCCCTCGGAGGAAGACCGGTGGTCGGTCAACAGCCGCGGGTTCATGTTGCCGCCCGACGAAGCCTGCCTGGCGCTGCCGCTGACCGGGAGGTCGTCGCCGCTGCCGGAGCCGCTGCCGTCCATTGGCCCTGAAGAATCACACACACAATGTATGTACGTACGTAGCAGGTTAGTAATTTCTGGAACACAAAACATGAGAGTGATGTGGAGCAGTACGTGCTTTGATGGGGCATTATCAAATGGAGTTTGGCAACGGGGATGGTTTACCTGAGGAGGCTGCAGGCTTGTGATCAGTGCTCTTCACTGTTCTGTACATCTGGAAAAAGGCAGCAAGAAAAGCATAAGCAAGAAAACAAAGCTGCAGATATATCTGTTTGTGTTTGGGATAAGAGAGAGATTGAGGGAGATGGTAGTAACAGTAGTAAAAGACAGCAAAAAGATATGAGCAAGGAATGGCAGCAGAGCAAACACCAAGAAATGGACAAACAAAAGTACTATGGTGCCATGTCTCTGGACCTTAGCCCCCCTATCTCTTCCTGTACCTTCTCTTTCCTCTCTCTACCTCTGTGTAGCTGGCTGGGCTCCTGTTTCCTTGTTGAGTGCTGGGGGCAGCACACACAAACATTAATGGGTGGATTTTTTTGTTATGATTTATGATTTTTTGTTTAAATTTTGAATTCTAACTGTTCGCGGAAGAGAGTATGGAAAGAGATACTCAGGTATGATTTTAGCTGATATAGATAAAGTCGGTACAATATCTACTATAATCGACGTGTAGATTTTACTTTAAAAAGATATATTGTTTAAAATCAGTTATTATAGTATAAACTATAACGAAAAAAAGAAGCCATCGATTATTGCATAATGATGCAACTTTTTCTAGCACACCTCTCTCTCTAGTTCCCCTCTCCTCTCTATCTAGGGGTGGCAGTTTCTTGCCTAGCGGAAGCACAACTCTCCCTCACCCGATTTCATGGGAATCTGTGCCAGGATTGGACCTACTTGTACAGGCAGCCTAACAAGAACAAGAAACAATGGCAAGAGCAACACGAGATGAACGTGTTGGCTCCGGTGAATAAACGTTTTAGTTTTTTAATTTTGGGTTTTTCAGTTTTTTTATTGTTTATAGAGATATAACAATAATTTTATTTTTTTAACCGAATGATTAAAAAAGCTAACCGTTGCTAGAGCGTAACTCCAGCTAAAAACTAATAACTGAGAGCGAAAGCTGCTAGAAAAGCCGGATTAGACAGGGTCTTGTGGAACTCACCTGCAAATGGCTCTTCACATGCGCTAGAGTCAGATCCTTCACGTCCATCAGCTCGAGCACCGACTTCGGCGTCGCCCCTGCACGCACGCGCCCATGCGATCGAGAAATTAGCGGGAGATGTTAGTTTTACTACATGAAATGATCCCAAGATTAATTGCAGGGAGAATGGATGGCGATTGCAAGCGGAATTGGGGCGGCGACTCACGCTCGTGGCCCCCGAGGAGCTTGACAGCGTGGACGAAGCGGGCGTGGAGGGTGCTCGTCCACCGCATCCGCGGCGCGCGCATGCTGCGCCGGGAGGCCGGGAGCTTGGGCATGAAGCGGGAGGAGGCCAGGCCGAAGGGCTGCTCGCCGAGGCCGAGGACGCGCATGCCGGGGCCGTAGCCGCGGAGCGTGTCGGCGAGCACGCCGTGGAGGCGACCGGTGCTCGACTGCATCCGGTGGTACGCGGACGGGGACAGGAACGCCACCGCAGGGTCCATCGACGGGGGCACCGGGGCGGGAGACGTGGAGCAGAGGGACGAGGGCCACGCCGTCGAGTGGTATGGGTTGTAGAGCCCGACCTTGGGGTGGTGGTGGTGGTGGTCGCCGCCGCCGAGGAACGGATGCCCGGCGGCCGGGCTGTAGACAGGTATCCCCCGGATCGGAAGCGCCGACTCCGCCGGCGCCGGCGCGGACGCCGCAGCCGCTGACGAAGCCGTCGTCTGCCTCATCCGCCAAGGCAGGACGTCCGCCTCCTTCGGCGGCGGCGGCGACAGCGAAAGCTCGGTCGACGCCGTGGAGCCGTTCAGCCGCCGCCACGGATCCCCGCCCGCCGCCGCTCCTCCTCGCCCACCAGCGCCAGCACCCAACCCCGGCGCAGACGCCGGCGTCCCACCGCTCCTCGGCAGGCTGATTTGCAGCGACAGGTCCGGGGACGGCGCCGACGCCGCCGCCTCCATGCACCCAACCCCTTCCTCCGCGATGGCGGCGGCAGCGGCGCGCCCGCAACGAGCGCTATTCGTTCGGCCTCGCTCGCTCCCGCGCGTACGCAGCTAGCGTTAGTAGTGTAAGGACGGAAGGTTCTTGGTGTTCTTGGGAGCTGTTGTGTTTGTTTCTGCTCGTGTTTTGTGATGTGTGGTGCCTCCTTTATTTTGTGTGCGCGCAACTGTCTACCACATGAGTCACTACCTTCTACTCTCTCTCTACCCCCCTCTCTCAAGATACAGGAGAGACATTAGGGATGGAACGGAGGTGGTTTCTTGTGTTGTCTTTGTTACGTACTGGTATTAAAAAGGGCTTGTGAGTTGTCACTGATGAGAAACTGAAGAGGAGTAAAAATAAAGGTAGAATTGAAGAGTGTGAGAGACAAAGATTTCAATTCAACGAGGAAAAAAGGGATAATGTGAGAGGCTAGCTAATGTTGTTTGGGAGCTTGCACGTAGGAGAAAATGACAACTCTAGGTGCAAAAGGAGTCAAAAGCAAAACTTAATGTGCTTTGTTTGCACCTACAAATACATGTGCCTATGGAGTACAAATACAAAAACTACTACAAAAAGCCTAATAGTAGACGGTAAATCACAGACGGTTTGACAAAACCGTCTGTGACTGGCACTAACACAGACGGTTTTAATTTGGACACCGTCTCTGTTGATGGCGTTGGAGAAAATTTGTATCACAGTCAGTTATTAACTATAAACCGTCTGTGATATTGTACTATCACGAGCGGTTTTATTAAAAATCGCTGCGTGATATCTGAATATCACGACGGTTTTACTAAAAACCGTATGCGATAAGATATTATCACAGAAGGTTTCTTATTAAATACCGTTTGTGATTATGTCAGAATTATCACAGACGATTTTTAATAAGAAACCGTCTGTGATAATGGCATTAGACATTTATTGCGCTGCTCAAAACCGTACCTGTCTTCATTTCGATCCAGATCTGGCCGGCGCTGCACTCTTTCGCTCAGGAGGCAAACTAGGCGATTTCAGACCAATTAATTTGGTGAGAGGAGGCAGAGATTGAGCTTTGAAGATTTATACTTTCCTGCTCTAGATATGGTTAGTAATGAAATTTATTTTTCTTCGCATTACAATTTAGATCGATCTAATTAGTAATAGGTGAGTGTTTATTGAAGATCGTTTGCAAAATTGTTGGTTATATAATAGCTGTTGTGTTTATAATATGAATTTAGCTAGCAAAGCCTGAATGCATGTGGTATATATGTAGTAATAATTAATTAATTTAATTTTTAATACTAAGTTGTTATATATATATATATATATATATATATATATATATAACGGGACCAAAGCGGATGTATGCCATGAACCGTGTGAGTGAAGAGTACATTAATGACGTGTCTGCTTACAAGAGCTGCCGAGGAGGATATCTTTGAATAAGGGGTGGAATATATGTCTTGTCCATGCATTGATGCGAGAATTTAAAGATGTTTAAGAACCGAGGTAAATTGAAGCGCACTTGATTCGGAGGGTTTCAAAAGGGTTATACGTGTTGGACCGGTCATGGCGAAGTCAATGATCATATGTCGCGGATGACATCGCGGTGAAGTGAATAATATCTTGGCGGATGACATCGTCGGTGAAGTGAATAACATCTTTGCGGGATGATGTCGATTGTGGTTCGATTCGGATAGGTTGCACGATGACAACTGGATCGGATGCTTAGCGATGTAGAAGAGAACTATGATGAGAGAGTATGTTAAATTCGGGGCTTGATGGAGGACTCGGAAAACCTTTGTTCACGTCTTTGCAGTCAAAGTACACGAGGTTGTCGGCCATGCTTGAACTGTTGAAATTGAAGGCAAGCAACGGTTGGTCCGACAAAAGTTTCACGGCGCTGCTAGGTCTTTTAGCGGACATGCTTCCGGAGGGAAATGAGTTGGCTAAAACCACCTATAAAGCCAAGGAGGTTCTTTGTCCGTTGGGAATGGAAGTAGAAAGAATACATGCATGTTCGAACGACTGTATCCTATACCGTAAAGAGTATGCAAACATGCATGTATGCCCGGTGTGCAGCGCATCCCGATACAAACGTAATAATCAATCAGATGACGGCGAGTGAACATAGGTGAAGAAAGGACCTCCTGCTAAGGTGGCATGGCATTTTCCTATAATTCCCCGTTTGAAAAGTTTTTTTGCAAATCCAAAGGAGGCAAAACTGCTGCGTTGGCACTCGGAGGAGCGCAAGAAGGATGGAATGCTAAGACACCTTACTGATTTCGCCCAATGCAGAAACATCGATAGGAGTTTTGCAGATTTCGGTGCAGAACCAAGGAATATAATGTTCGGACTGAGTACAGATAGAATGAACAACCGTTTGTGATTATCATATATCACAGACGGTTTTTAATTAAAAACTGTCTGTGATAGTTATATATCCCAGACGGGTTTTAATTAAAAACCGTCTGTGATATTTACAGATCACAGACGGTTCGAAAACCATCTGTGATAACCTTCTATATCACTGACCCATAAATTGCATTTGTTCGAAAACCGTCGTGATGTGTTTCGAACCGTCATGTCTATGATTGTAGTAGTGAAAGTATATACTCCATGTATTGTAGTATAGGAGTAGTACTAGTATATTGTGGAAGAAGATCACGGAGTAGTAAAAGCTGTGGCATGGAGCTCGCGTGCCCGGAATTCCTCAGCGTTTTGACCTAAGGATTTGGGCTTGTGCTCAAATTCTCTTTCTTTCTCTTTCCATCACTGGTTTTGTAGTAGCAGTCCCAGTTGGGCTGTAGATCACAGCAATTCTCTCCATATATGCAACTGTCTCATTCTTGGTGGCAGGGGTGGATCTGAGCCCATAGGCGTAAAAAAATTACTAATGTATACTCTAGCTACTCTCAGCTTAGTTCAAGGTATAAATTTTGTAATTTAGCCCATGTTATTCTTAGTATCTAGCCTTTTCTCTAGCAAATTTAGCCCAGAATGTGGTGCAATCTTAGATCCACCACTGCTTGGTGGTCTTAGGATTGGATGTGTGGGGGTTGCAGTGGCCCCCTGCGGAGGTTGTGTGGTGGTTGTATCTTGTCCGGGGGTGGGGAGGACTTACAACCACACCACGAGCAGATCCAATCAGAGGTTGTTGATGCCGATCAACGCCGCGCGAGCAGCCCCACCGTATCCACACGTCCGAGTTGGAACGCCGATCGCGAGTGTACCAAAGACTCGCGAGCGGCTAGGGTTTGGCTCGGAGGTGGCGGCTACGGATTAGCTCGGGATTATCGGTGCGTTCCTCACCCCCTCGCCTCCATATATAGACCTCCT
Organism: Bonia amplexicaulis; assembly: GCA_036346245.1. Lineage (NCBI taxonomy): Eukaryota > Viridiplantae > Streptophyta > Magnoliopsida > Poales > Poaceae > Bonia > Bonia amplexicaulis. Next base: position 5,906,649 of record CM070757.1, read on the forward strand.
CACTTGGGCCTCGTGGACCGAGGCCCAATAGGAGTCTATCCGGATCTCTATCCGAATTGAGCCCATATCCCAATCACATTGAATTAGTGTTCCAACCCGTTAAGTGTGCGACCAGAGGTTCACGTATACTTGGTCGCGACCCGAAACACCTTCCGGTCACCACATTAATAGCGGCCTCTAGCAAGACATATTAACCCCAAAGTATACGTAAAGATCATATCGACCGAACTGTAATGTTCTCATGTACTAATCCCTTTCCTCACGATATAGATTAAGCTCAAGGCGAGACACGTGTCATCCTCTTAATAGCTCAATCACTCTCTCGATTCCGTGATGGATTATAAACTCGTGATTGACTCCTCAATCACCTTGGCATGGCCATGCACTTTCATAATCCATTACATCGAGGGGCCGAGATATCTCTCCCATAAGGAGGGGCAAATTCTATCTTGATCATTCACATCCCACTACATGTTTCATGGCAAACCCAAAGACTACTTTTATGACTACCCAGTTACGGAGTAGTGTTTAGTAGTCCCAAAGTAAGCTACTACGCATGCTGGGAACCATGATGATCTCAAGTCTAAGGATTCCACATAAACACTACTTGAGACCAACTGATGACACTTGGAATCTCTGCAGTGTCTCATGGCGGGTCTATCCAACACATGTCCATATTATTGATTTGGTATCTCCATACCATGATCCATGAGACATGATCATCAATCAATACATATCTTGATCTTTGAATCATATTTGTTCCTCATATGAAATATAATCGGGATCATTTAGAAATAGCAACATTTTGGCATTAAGAGTCTCATGAATAAGTCACACACTCATTGATCAATAATGATAATGTCTATTTCAAGGAACAAAGCAATGTATCATAAACATAGTATGTGATATATTCAACATCTCCATGTTGCCTCTAGGGCATATCACCAACACGAACATGTAGCCGGGTTATAAATATATACATTATACCCTTTGTAACCTTAATCATGAAAAGAATCTCCTCGTGCAGACAGAGTCGTCGCAATTTGGCTCATGAGGATGTAGGAATTAGGGGTGCAAACGGATCGGATACGGACGGATATTGCTTATCCCGTATCCTTTTCCATATTTTTGCCGAGTCGGTCGGATACGGATAGTACCGGATACGTAATCTGAATCTGGATATTCTCGGTCACGAATACGGATCGAATACATGCCGCTTGGATACGGTTAGTCTCGGTCACGAATATTTAGTCGGATAATACGCGAAAGCAATTTTTACATAATGACATAGACAAATTAAGCAACTAGTAAATTCTAACTAGCAAAGTAGCAACTAGCAAATAAATTGTAGAGGCTAGTTAAACAAATAGTAGGCTAGTAGCTAAGTGGCGGTGGTATTGGTGCCGAGTGGCCCGTACCAATTGCTGTGGAAGTGCCAGCAGGGGATGCTCCTGTGCTTGCACAAATGCTCGCACTTCCACTTGCAGCAGCCATCTCAAATTATCAATATTCTACAACCAAATCAGAAGAAGATTAGTCCACTCTTATGGAATAAATAAAAAGATGATAACTAAAGTCAGAAGGATGTAAATGAATGGAACAAATTGTCACAATGAACATCAATGATTCCTCGGACAAGCTATTAGAAGACACAACTCATCCTAAAAGATACATAAACATTTTGATAGTCTTCAAAACTCATATTTCAACATAACAAACCAACCAGTCCACTAAGAAAGTAGACACTTTGGAAAAGGTCGGGCTAAAAGCTAAAACTCGGTGGATTATCTAAAACTTAGCCAATACACCTCTCTCACGACCTTTAGGACTTAGGATGTTGAACCATCAACCTGTATGTTCATTGAAGCATACCACAGCCACAATCAAGAACTAAAATGCAGCAAGTGCACAAGCGTATCGAGATGACATTCGAATACTTGGATCACCATATTTATTGTGTTCCTCTAGATAACCGATAACCTGGATCACTTACGGTGCTTATTTGGAGCAATGTTTTCATGCCATCCAAGATAAACACTAATTCAAACCACATCAAACAACAAAACCTTTCGGTCTCACGGCATGATCGCTAGTCCATACTCGACTCAATTACGGTGAATGATCGCTACAATCTATACCGCAATTGCGGCATGGGGTCATAGCGGATCCACGGCGCACAATTTGCTTCATGAGGGAATCAGAAGGCACACCAAAATTTCATGCAACAAAATTTTCATACAGGAATCTCCACACTCCACAGGAACATGATACATGATCCTCTTCAGTGTCTAGGCCATATAAAGGAATATACTGAGGATTGAGGAACATACCAGGCGGGAGGCGACGACGCTGACGTTCTGTGCGGTGGGGAGGACCGAAGGAGAGGCGGCCAGGCGGGAGGCGACGACAGCGGTGTCGATGCGTCGGGACTCGAGAGGAGAGGCGGAACCGACGGCGGCGTTCCGTGGGCGGCGGTCTTGATCGTGGGGGCGGGCGGCGGCGGCTCCGGTTTGTGGGAGAGGAGGCGGGCGGCGGCGTTGGTCCGTGGGGACGGAGGCGTCGGAGGCAGGCGGCGGCGGCGCCGGGCTCTGCGAGGTGGGCGGCGGTGCGGGGCGGCGGGATCTCGATCCGAGCAGGCGGGCGGTGCGGGAGGATGACCGGGCGAAGGTCGGAGGAGACGAGGAGTAGAGGAAGAAGCCGACTAGTTGCCGCCGCGGCCGTGGCGGATCTCGATCTGAACTTTTGGTTTTAGGCGCATGCTCCTGCGATCCCGCTCGGCTCGGCGCTAGCGCTACTCCCGCTGTCCCTTGACGGCCGCACGCCGCACGCATCTCCACTCTCTAGGGTTGGATGTATTGGCCTATTGGGCATTTGGGCTCTATTGACTATTGGGCCGTTAGCTTTATCCGGATAGTTACCGAATAATAATCCGGTAACTATCCGAAAAAATATCCGGATAATTCCGTATCCGTCGGATAATATATTTTCCGAATCCGTATCCGTATCCGAAAAAAAATATCCGAATCCGTATCCGTATCCGAAAAAAACTCCGGATATCCGAAAAAATGTTCCGAATTATATCCGAATTAAAACGGACGGACGGTCGGTCGGAAAATATCCGTTCCGTTTGCACCCCTAGTAGGAATTGCCAAACCTCATTTACAAATCTTTGTTACTCTTGTGTGCTTGTGCATTGTGAGACTGTGTTCCTCATGCTAGGGCTAGCACCTGTTCCAACAATCATCTAGAAAGGAAATAGCTACCACCTCCTAAGCTGCCTTCTCTTCTCTTTCTCTTCTCTTCCCTGCACGCTCCCTTCTCCTGTGCTAACTCCACCCCCGTTGGTCATTCTTCTCCAACGATGATGGCAGACGGCAAGATTAGGATTAGGGTTTCCTGAGGGTTAGGGAGGGGCTCACTAGTGCCCCTAGTGTAGTGACAGGGCAACAAGGTAGCGACGGTGCTGCCGGCTACAAGATCAGAGGAGGGTAGTGGGCGGCAGCAATGGGCAACATGACAAGATGGTGTGAGGAATTTTATGTTAGACAAGGATGGCACTGCAAGGTGACATGGGTGGAAGTGGAAGCAGAGGAGCACGGAGCTCATGAAGAAGCAAAGCGGAGGCAGGCCGACGAGGCAAAGGAGGTGGTGAAGAGCGTGGCAGTAGGGGAAGTGTAGCGGTGCGGGGAGGGATGGCATGGTTATGTGGTGTAGTCGCGTAAAAAAACACTCTTCTCTATGTCTTATCAAAGCTGCTCATAGTGAACTTAATTTTCAAATTCAAGCTACGAGAAAGTGAATGAGTATAGAAAAGGTGGAAATTTAAACGACTTGTGTATAATAGAAGGATTCTCAAAGTAATCAGCCTAATCTAGATGGAGGTTAACAAGAGTGAAGGAAGAACTGACACAAGATAAACCAAGAACACCTAAGGATTACTAGAGGGATTCATAAAGGAATATTGATATACAAAATCAGTACCAGAAGAAGTTTAGCAAGCCAGATTGAACAATTTACAGTAGTGAGACACATTGTACTCTGTACCAGACACAAGAAGATGAAGACAAGTTGAAAGCTAACAAAACTACTACAACCACTGTCAAATCTAGAAAGAGAATTAGCAGAAAATCAGTGACCATACATCAAGTAAAAGTTGGTTATGCATCCATTACGACAATTACAGAAGAATAAATAGAATTATACACTTTGACCAATATGAATACAACCTCAGAAATCCAAATGACCAACAGAGACTTCTAATGTTAGCTATTTGGTAGAAAGTGTCAAGAAAAAGAATAACAAGGATGGTATGGAAGCATAGGCAAGAAAGGAGAGAACCTGTGAAAACTCAAGTGTGACAAGAACGAACAAGTATCAGTATGTGTACCAATTAATGATAAGTACTAAATAGAGTTCACCCTAAATAAAGAACAAGACTTAAGGGATCAGTACCGTAACAAGTTTTTTTCCAACTCATTCTCTAGTATGGGTGAATCTTGAGGACGAGATTCTTTTTAAGAGGGGTAGTTTGTAACAACCAAGATTGCCAAATCTAGAAACTCCAGTCAATTTCCTCCTTTCTCTTCCAGGAAATCCACTTTCCATTCACCAAAATGCCCTCTAGCCTCTTCGCCGTCATCCTTGTTTCCTTTCTCGCCATTGAAATGCTGTTTACGCTCGCTAATGTTGCCTCGCCCGCTCGTCACCAGCAACCACGTCAAAATCAGCACAATGCCCACGCCATCTCGCCAATCAGCTGTACCTCTCCTTAACATTGTCGTTGACCATGCGCCATATCGCTCCATCGTCAAACTGTGCTGTTGCCACTTCTCGCCGCCAGCTACTAGCTCCGTTGTTACAACGCTGAAGTCACTCGCCCATCCACATTGCTGTCCACACACCATATGCACCACCACATCGCTCCTAGTGCCACCGCCTTCATCAACTATAAAGCCAAGTTCAGGAGCTACTTTACCACCTTTCACACCACCCCACAACAGTTGTAACCTTTCTTCCTCCTTTCTAGCCAAGCCATGTCGTCAATGTCCAATTCTTCACAGGTGAGCCCAAATTTGATTCCTCACCTTTGTCTCCTCTCTAACCTAATTAACCACACCCTTAGCATCACCTCAACACCATGAAACTATCCAGCATCACAACTATCCCTAGCTTCCCGCCTAGCCTCGCCACCCCTAGTTCATTGCTGTCATGTACCATAGCCCTACCGCCCAGTACCACCATCGCCAACCTTCCCCAAACCTCCTTGAGCCAAGCCATCACCATCGCCGAGCTCCTCTCACCTCCTAGATGCTCAAACTGCCTCCAATTTGATCGAAGCACTGCCACAGCTCCTCTGTGCTATGCCCCTGTTTCGGCCAAGCACCGCTGCCTCCAGCCATCTACAACCACCACCACTCATGCGTGTGACCAAAATGAGTTGCTTGCATCCTATAGTTACTCGCAGCACCACCTCTCGCTACCATCCATCATCATCATTGCCAAATTTGGTGCCATCGTCGCCTTCTGTCTTAGTCACCCTGAGAGCGAGCTCTAAGCTCACTCTAGAGTGGAATGGCCACATACCCATGGGGTGTGCAAGGTGGGCTAGCCAAGCTAGCCCGAACCAACTTTTAAACTAGTTAGCCAAATTGGGCCAAACCCAATACTATGCAGCCCAATAACACCCATCCCAGCCCAATACTATTCGTTGAACCCAACCCAAACACTGCTCAACCAGATCCGCTATACAGTAAACGGGTTTAATGTTGTACACTCAAACTCGACCCGTTGGGAATAGTGCTAACTAGGTACTATTCATCTGACCCATTACTAGGGGTGAAAATAGATTCTGATATTATTCGGATCCGGATATCCGGATTCAACATATATAATAGTAGCAACTTACTAAAACGTATCTTTTGCATTTGACCTCCAAATTGGGCATATTATATATGCATTTCGATCATCTCGACGTGCCCATCATCATGGTGGGATTTAATTTGGCATTTCATATATTTTTATTTTGGTAACCGATTTATTTGCAATATATCTAGAATTAGTTAGGATTAGTGACAAAATGGCAGCAATGATAAATAATTATGTGATAAACTAGAGGAAGAGGGGCATAAATATTACTATAAAACTGATATTGATTTGTTAAACTTCATTGCGTCATAGGATATGAAGCTATCTTCAAAAGCTGCATTATACAAATACATGAGATGAATGATTCATTTGTTGATCTTAACATTTAATGCACAATTACATGTTAAAGTCACTGAGTCAGTTATTTATCAATTTAAAATATTAAAATAATTCGGTGCCATGTTTTAAATAGGAGAGGCCACAAATAATTATTGGAATCCGAAAAATAGTCGAATCCGATCCGATTTTGAGTATAATCTTATCCAAATTCATATCCAACGTTTGTTCGATTCGTATTTGAATCCAAGAAAAAAATATGGATGCAAATATGGTTTGAGCACTATCTGATCCGTTTTCACCCCTACCCATTACTGTTTACTCAAAACCAGTTAAGCCAATTTAGGGGCATCGTTTTGGCTTTTGCTGATGGATTTTGGTTGTGGCTTATGGCTAAAAATAAATAGTAGTGGTTGAAAAAAATAGCTTTTAGAAGGAGGGAGCGAGTGGGGAAAAAGTGAGCGCGAGATGTGTGCGTGTGACGGGAGCGAGAGAAGTGGCTTGGGTGATGCACCCATGACCCCCTACCTTATCCCAAGAGTGAGATGGTAGCAAGAGGAGTAGAGAAGCCACTTAAAAAGTTGGGTGTTCGTGTTGAATTTTGGCTATTCTAAGCAGAAGCTAGAAGCAGAAACCAACACGAATAAGGCCTTATACCCATTTTGACCATTTTGGGCCCGTTTAATCCATTTTCAACTCCGTTTGACCAAACCAAGTACTGTTTTAACCTATCAACCCAAACCCACCTTTTTTTTATATATTTTCCTTTTTTGATTTTATTATGTTCCTAACTTGCATTCTATAGAGCCGAAACTTATGTGTATTCGTTCTTTTGCGCTAGCATCCATATTTGACTAGTTGGCAAACGGAAATGTCACTAGCGCAACTGAAGTAAATGGCATCAAACTGAAGCCTACGAAGAAGAGATCGAAGACCCTGTATAGGAAGGCAAGTCACATGTCTTTGATCATATGATACCATGCTATTTAATTATCATTACTTTCATTTATGTTATTTGGGTACTGTTATTTATATGAAACAATAATTTGGAATGACATGATAAATAGTTAGATCCAATGACTAAAAAGCCCAGTCGTACTTTTGTAAGCCATGTTCACTTTGGCAACCATAAGTATCATATAATATGAAACCACTCCATTGATAATTGATATGTTAGAAAAATATAAACGCTTTGCAAATTTTGTTATATATTGTCTAGTCTAGTGCTAGCATACTTGGAAACAACAGTTGAATATTAAGGATTATTAGTGGGCAATCGCTAGATAGTTGGAGCCCACAACCTCTCCTGAATATTGAGGCTCTAGTTTGGATATGGTGGTGTGGTGCCGGTGTGCACAAGATATGTGAATGGTAGCCTCATAAGAACTAGATCCTTGTGCCAACTAATTAACACAGAACTTGCTCAACTACAAACTTGACTTGTCAACCTGGTCTATTACACTGGTCGACTCAATTGAACATCTGCAGGGTGATAGTTATCCTAATTTTGTTTGGATTGCCCATGAGAAAGGGATGAGATGGAAGTTGGGTTTGTTGTGCCACTTACCAATCTTCACAATGGTAGGTCCACTCAATGTCGGGTCTCGATTTCTGCACTGGCCAGTGGATTTTTAAAGATGGTTGAATGGTTACAAGCCTACTAGGCAAAAACTAGAACGCAATAAGCAGTGAAACGGCCAATGGATTTTTAAAGGTGGTTGAATGGTTACAAGCCTTCTAGGTAAAAACTAGAAGGAAATAAGCAGTGAAACGACTTTGTTATCTCAATTTAGTCACACATTATCATGTTACGTGTCTATAGCTTGACATTATGAGTCTGAGATATCTTGTGGGTAAAGTTAGGCAAAACTACAAAGTATAATAAATTGCATTTGAATATGTCGTGCTCCTGGCCAATGGAGTTGTGTTTCATGGGTGATTCTAATAACTAAGCATAAGTAGAATTTGAATGGTTTTAATGTGGAAATTGCGAATGACAAAACCCCCTTGCTAATTAAATAATATTTTACTATTAAAAGTGCAAAGTTCTTTACCGGCAAACTTACATTTATTCTTATCATATTGCAACCTGTGACTATATACAATTGAATACCTTGCATGGTAGTTAAATAGCCTTTCCATGTGGATTGCTGAGTACCTAGCGTACTCAAACTTGCTTATTTTTATTGGAATAAATATATGAAGAAGGAATGATGCTTAAGCTAACATGTTAGGCTTACGACCATACTTAAGTTTTTTTTGTGCGATTTCATCGATTCTTCTGATTATAAGTTCAGTTTTGGGCTTGGACACCCATAAAACTACAGTAACTTGACCATTATGTCATATTTAATCAAGCGAATAATTTTTAAATGCTCGTGAGCGGCCAAGCAGGTATGATACATTTTTTTGTTCATAACTAAACTTCGGGACTGTTGTGAGAAACATTGTGATCCTATTTTTAAAATAGAGTCATCACAGCCAGCTAGCACCTGGAGCGGTTACATCCACCGGCAATGGCATCAAAAGATTGGGCCAGCAAACTAGCTCGATACTTACATGCATGGAACATCATCTCGATCGATCAGTCGACCTTTTATTTTTCTCGTACAGACGGAAAAGGGATCGGGTTTAGATCTCCTTCGATCGACCGGCACCTGATTTAGTCTTTTTTTTGCCGCAGCTGATAATTTATGGTTATGGCTGATGACTTTTGGCTCTAATGTGAGTATTTGTACGAACGAATTGATTACCGATAAGTCGTTTTGAAACGACGGTAAAAAAGTCGTTCCGTTTGTTTATTCGAAAAAAAAACCATAAGTGATAAGACATATATAAAAAATAAGTTAAAATGATTGGACCATTGTTTGGCTGATAGCTAGGGCTAAAGAAAAATTACCATTGTACCCTTTAGCTAGCCGAATGACATACATACTAGGGTTCTAGCTAGGGCTAAAGGAAAATTACCATTGTACCCTTTAGCTAGCTAAACGACATATATACCATGGTCCTCCCAAGGAGACAAAGCCAAATTTGGCACTATTGCGCACCGTATTTACAAAACTAGCCGTATGCGCACCGTATTTGCAAAAATGGCGCTTCTACCGTCCGGTGGGTGGGCGGCAGCGCCGGCGAGGTGACACACGGCGGGGCCACCAGCGGCAGGCGCCTGCCGCCCTACAAGGAGACGGCAGGTGATTAAGCCGACTGATTAGCTAGCTTAATTACCAACCCTATATTTTTATATTTAGTAATTGTTTGAATTTATAAATATATTAAATGAGTTCAAAAAATTATGAAAATTTATATACAGCCTCCCTACACAATGTACCTAATAGTGTAATTTTTAGGTAATTTTACCCAATATGAATGTTGCTCAAAAATTCATAAAATGTTTATATTTTTGTGAGTTTTTACATATAGCAAACGAGCTACAAAAATTACAAAATTTTATATGAAGCCTCCTGACATAGTGTTAGTTATTGTGCAATATTTTTGGAAATTTTATATGATCCAAATTTACTACGTTTATTCGGGTTAATTTAATCATGAATTTAACTATGCTCATGCATTTTTGAAGTGGCTGACCTCTGTGCTTCGAACATGTGTTGGCCAATCGTGCCATATTTTCTTTCCTACTATTTGGTTCACATAATTGTCACTCTGTGTATGTTGTTCCCCCCTCACACGCTCTCTCGTTCGCACTAATGTCATTATGTCCGTGTCGTCCCTCCTCGCCCGTTTCCTCGTTTGCACATTTGTCAGTGTTACCATGCTGTCCCCCTCACCCGAAGCGCTGCTCATGACAATAGGTCCTCAATGTACGGGGTGAGTGCACCGGGTTCACTTTTCGCTCGATTATAAATATGAACCTCTCACAGTTCGTTGTTGCTCATCTTAGTCACTCATCGCAGAAGATCATTGTCGCGGTCGTCACTCAAAATTGGGAGTGCGTAGCTCATTACTTTAAGAAGCCAGTGCATAGCTCAAAATTAGGAGTGCTAATTGCTTCCCCCGAAAGGCAGGTAATTTTTTATCGTATGCTTTCGACATTATTCCCGTAATCCTAGTCAATTAGTGTTATTTAGTTAGTCATAATTAATGTAGCTTGTATTATGAAGTAAGTAGGTCGTAGTAATTTAGACATAGTATTTACTATTTTTGTGTACGTACGATACCCATAATTTGTTATTGAATGGAAATATGTAATTAAGTAGTCGTAATTACTATAGTGGCAATTAGTTAGAGGTAAGTAATGAGTTAGTGGTAAGTAATTAAGTGGTAAGGACCACGGTAATGAATGACTTGTCATTTTTATGGTATGAGTAATCAAATTATCGATAATTAATGAAGTATTCATATGTAGTTACATGCATGTAATCACTGACTTGTAGTATGTTGCTGTCATTATCAATCTTCACCCTAATATTTCGTCTATCCCATTTGTTGCAAGGTACTCTCAAAATTAAGAGTGCGTAACTAATTATTTTAAGAAAGCAGTGCATAACTCATTAAGTTGCTTCTCCCGAAAGATAGGTAATTTTTATAGCATGTTTTTGACGTTGTTCCCGTAGTCCTAGTCATAATTACTGTTATTTAGTTAGTCATAATTATTGTAGTTTCTATTATGAAGTAAGTTTTACTATCATTATTAATCTTCACACTAATATTTAGTCTGTCCTATGTATTACAAGGTATAGATTTACCGGACCTTCTCGAACACTCGTACGATGAGAAACACCATTGCCACTCATGGATGACGGGTGACAAGGTTGGCCCTTGGCCCTTTAAGCTGCAGGGGGAGGGATTCATGGGCGCTGGACGAGCGCTATGTCCCAACCCTACAGAGCATGAGCTTGTTACCTTTTGCGAGGCTGGTCTCCACCAGACACGAGTTTACCGTCGACGGCAGCCTGCTCGCGGCACTAGTGGACAGGTGGAGGACTGAGATGAACACATTCCACTTTCAGTAGGGTGAGATGATGGTCACTCTGAAGGACGTCGCGTTCTTGACCGGTCTCCCTTTTGGGGGTGATGCACTTGTTCCAGCCCCTGCACTAGCCGACTGGAAGGAGAAGCTGGCGGACCGGTTTGGCCGGCCTATCCCAGAGAGTGCACGTGGCGTCCCCTGCACTTGGCTGAACAATTTCAGCATGTGCCCACAGGATGCACCACCGGAGGTCGTCAGGACGCATCTCGTCACATTCCTTATTTAGCTCTTTGGTTGGAGCATGTTCCCAGCCACATACAGTGATATTTGCAACGCTGAGTTCATCGGCCTCGTCGAGTCTTTGGTGGACGCAGAGTTGGTGTGATGCCTTCGTACAGCTGGGGATCAGCGGTTCTGTGTGCCATGTATCGAGGGTTATGTGATGCTTACCAACGCACCACTGCTGGTACTCCCAATCTGGCTATCTGCTACGTGCTCCTGTAGCTGTGGAATTGGGAGTACTTCCCTATCAGATGTCCGACCATCGTGACGCCAGTGCACTCGTTTGGCGAGTTCGCCGACCTGATAGACGGGCCCACTATGGGCATCCGGTGGACTGTTGTCCATTTGCAGTGGACGAAGGGCAAACCGTCGAGGTGCTACTTTCTATGGCACAATGAGTTCGAGTTGTTGCATAACAGCAATGTCATATGGAGTTCGTGGACTGTAGATTTTGTGCATCGTGTATGGTTGCACGGGCTGTCCCTGCAATGCCTAGAGGACACAGAGCTATGGGCAACGAAACACCATCTGGTGTTCTCGTACATAGTGGGGGCTTACACGCCACAGCGCGTGATGCGATAGTTCAGTTTGCACCAGGCCTTGCCCCCTCTGACGGTAGGTTCCTACCGTAAGCCGTACACCGGCGAGTCAAACTCCATCCGACTAATGTGTACACTTTGTATGTCTTGCTATGTAATGTCAATGATTCTGGAAATACGGACAATCAAGGGCTAGTCGGCATGGTACGAACTGGCGGACAGTGCAGCAACAGTGGACGATGGCATGGGCGGACATGGCGCACCTCGATGTCTTCATGGAGCAGCGTCCGTACGACATCCGGACATATGACGAGTACCTGGAGTGGTACGTACCCCAGTCACATAGTAGACTCACCATTGCTCTACCAGATCGCCCTGAGCAGATCATGCACGAGGAAAGTCTGCAATGCTCGATCGATCCCCACAGTGCTTCGTGGCGGCATGACAGCGTAAGCAGTTCAAATATCTTATCTTTTCATTCAAGAAATTCATACTGGTCATTACTGAACCTATTTCGTATGTCATTTTAGTTGGAGCGTGCGCAGCGCATCGCAAATGCGTTGGAGGCTGCCATCAACAGCCCGAACACACCACCAGCCTTGCAGAGGATTATGAATTTAATCCTAAAGCAGGCCAAAAAATAGTGCACAACCTAAGCTGCAGCCGTTCCACGGATCACACTGTGCATACAAGCCACCCAGTGGGGGCACCATGCTCACCCGCCAGGTTATCGCGACCTAGCGAGTCTGGCCGGCCATCGCAATCTACTGAGTCTACCTGGTGTTGTAGTACTAGCCGCCGATCATCCATGCGCCATATCGACGAAGATGTAACTTACATATGAACATACATTTTGGTTTGCTATTAGGCATTACGTTCCACTAGCATCATGGTGTTCTCTCGCCGCAGGTCCGTCGTTGAGATGCATCACTTTTAACGTCTGCACCACCTGCACAGAATACCGCTCTCCGTTGTTCATCTTCGCTCCACATTCGAGAGGTATGAGATTTGCATTGTACATTA